>VZSE01002351.1:422806-535332 GCA_013398275.1 Promerops cafer | reverse complement strand
GGGGCGGCGGGGCGGGCTGAGGCGGGGGCGAGCAGCCCCTCGCCCGGGCAGCCGGGGCGCAGCGTCCCGCGGCGGGGCCAGGGCGGACGGAGCTTGCCCTGAGACCTCTGCGTGGGGGACGGCGTTTATTACATTGCCGTAAGCGCAAGGAGCCGTGGCCACGGGTCTCTGAGAGCCTGGGGTCTGTGGCAGCTTGGTCCTCGCTGCCGGGGAGCGCTCGCCCGCGCTGGTGGCGGAGTTCGGCGCTGCCGGCGGCTCCGCGCCGGCCGTGCCCAGGCGGCAGCTCTCCAGGTGACAACATCTGCTTCTCCTGCCTGTGAGCAGGGCGCTGTGACGGGGAAACCGCCCCGTGTCTGATGAAGCAGACACGGTGTTTTCCCTTCGGTAGTTACTACATTAAGAACTTCCTAAAAAGTCGGGGTTGAATGGGAAACTCTCTCGTCCTTCTGATGCGTGACCCGCGTATTGTGGTCCACCTTCATTAATTTAACTCCACAGCGTTGATGCTCGTTCCTTAGTGTTCACGGGGTGTCTGTGGTAGGCGTAAACGTGTAACTCAGGAGCTGTGAAATCATTCTAATGCGTAACTTGCAATTCTTTTGAACTGTTACATGTTTTAGAATTAATTACACTTTATGTGTGTTACATGATAACTCTGTAAGCATTCAGGATGGAACAGGATAAGTTGGAAAATAGAGCGAGTCTCATGGATGCTTCTACAGCTACCTGATGGAGTATGATTAAAAGAAAATCCCCCCTTTGACTAACCAGCAAGGGAGATGCAGAATTTATTTTTACTGAAATGGAAGTAAAGCTGCTAGTTTAGTTGTATTAGCAGTATGAAAGAAATCCCTCTGTTGCAAGAATGCTTTGAAATTTAATTATTTTGTACTCTTCCTGGGACTGTTACAAGTTTTTTGGTTTTTTTATTGAGGAAACCACAAAGGTTTGATGGTAGTGCCAAGTGCTGTTGTGATGTCAAGTACTGCAAGGCTGGAAAGGATCTCTAGCAGCCAGCTACTGCACTCCTCTGAAAAAAAGGAGTAGTAAAATTTAGATTATTACTCATGTTTTCTCTCCTCCTCTTCTGCAAACCTTTAGGTCTCCAAAAGTGAGAATTCCACAGCTTCCTCAAGGGGCTTAGAGTTAGAAGTGTGTTCTCTGAATCTCTAGCTACAAATTAAACTGCTGCACTTTTAATGGCTGTTTTATGTATTTGAAGTCTGTCACTCTGTCCTCTTTTTTTGGGTCTGGACTTGCTGTTGTGTGAATTCATAAAGGACTTGTAGCAAATCTGGCAAATTATTCTCCCATAAATGAGTGCAATTACTGCAAATTTGCTCCTAAAGGCATCTAGGAAAGGAAACCTTTTCTTGATACACATATGTTTATGCTGCATGTTTCTTACATCTGTTAAAAAATTGTTGAAGGATGGAAATGAAAAATGGCTGGAAATGCTCTTCTGTTGTAAGAGAGAAAGAATTGGCTCTATCTTTTCTAGTAAATAGAAAAAACTCTATTAAAATACATAGTTTGTGAAGGAAAGTCATAGAATAACAGATTTAACACCCTGCCAAAATAAACTTCTAGGTGTACATGTTATCCACATACACAGAACACAAGGATTTTTATTATCCTTTCTATAAGAACTGGTAAAGTCTGGTTTCTTCTGTAAGTTATGTATTGAGTCATAGGAGTTTCTTTTACCTTAAACATCTCAGTTGTGAAAATCTTCCCAAGAAACAAAACTCCTACTCCTACCCCTTTCCCTGTGACCTGATTTTTCTTCCACTGTAATATACTGGTAAGGGACCGTAAATATATTGTACATAGGTTCTAAAAATGGCAGAGGAGTGTTTCAATAATTATATTGTCCTGTCTATTTTTTAAAAAGACATTCTGTTGCTAAGAATAAGTTGATGAATAATCTGAGAATCCCATCACTTTGGAAGATTTCTGAGAATAAGAATTCATATTTTGTAAATTTTTTTTAAAGGATAAGAAAAAACTGTAGCATTTGGTTTTGATATTGTTCTAACCTGAAGCTGAATGACGTTTGGGCATATATGTGGAATGATTTAACAGTGGATCAAATAAAACTTCATTTTCTTCCTGCTGGCAAGTCAGATGAAATATGAGTTTCATTCATATTGATCTAATAGGTTTGATAAAAACTGTACAACCAAAACAAGAGAGTAAGATGAGGATTTTTATTTTTGGACACTGTGCTTTTCTGGTGCCTTTCCTCTAGAAAGTTGAAGACTGTCTATACATTCCTGTGCTCCTTACTCTTTGGAAGCAGATAGAATGAAGCTGGTCAGAGCATTTTAAAGGAATTGTAAACAAAATACACAGTCTTCCAGATACCTGGAATATATTATACTTTTTGTCCTGCCTCTGAGTGATTTTCTTGTATAGGTAGCCAGAGGTGTCTGTCATAAAAAACCTCCCAAAAAAACCAAATTAGATATTATCAGAAACATTTGTTAAAACTCTGCACAAGAATTATCTTAATGTATTATTGCTGTAATTTCACTCATATATATGAAATGGAAGAAAAGGACTTGGAAACTTCCATGTACTACATCAAACCAATGTGACACTCTGTGGTACAGGAGTTTTTAAAGCATTTAGGTTGTTCAGTGACCACATTACCTCTAGCTGTAATGTCACAGTATTAGAAACACCATATAGAAGTGATACAACTAACAGCAGAAGAATTTGGTCTACTAACTACATAATTTGATATCCTCATCTGATTTTGTTGTAAGCTCAAGAACAGCGTCAGTCTTCCTACGAACTATCACAGACACTTTGTTTTGCTGTCCTCAGCTCTCTAGATACAGCTTTTTACTATTCCACTTTATTCCATTCCTCAATGATCTTGAACTAGGATTTTAGCTTCCTGTTAACATTGAACTGAGCCATGTCGAGTCTTTCTGAATTCCTGACAAGACTTGACACACCACATTCATTTCTAGTGTAGCTCCACTGAGTTGTGTCTCAAGTGAAGTTAACTGAAGTTGACCAAGTTGTGCCTTATTTGTCCTCAGTTAAAAAGGGGTATGCTTGTGTTGAGTCCTGCAGCACTATATTCTCTTAAAGCATATTGGTTTTGAGTAATCTGAGTCCTGCAGTGGTGGTGATATTTTAAGATGAAAAGACATGCTTTGAGATTTGTTATTTAAAGGAAAGCTTTAAGAAAAGAGCTTTTCAAAGTGGTCCATATTATAATACCACAACAAAACAATTCATAGCTACCAAGAACATTACTGTTAAAAAGAAAAGAATTTCCATGGTAAGCCACCTCTTTTTCAGGTCTTACAGGTGTATCTTTGCATGTGACTGCTTCATAACCTAAGGATTGCCAGAAAGTATCAGGGGTATCATGCCAGTGAAAAAACTGGCAGTGCCAGCCTGAGAAGTTGTACCACACTGGATGCTTTTTGCAGTATTTTGATATAGTTGTGAATGCAGATGCATCCAGGAACAGCTCTTTGGCACAACAAGAGCAGTGTGTGTTGAAAGTGATGGCAGCTACTTGAGCCAAGCATAAGGAGAATAAAGCAGCAGGAGCTTTTTTGGTTTATGTCCCCCACACCACCTCATTTTTCTTTTGAAGTGTGAGGACAGTATTAATCTTGATAAACTATCTTAATATAACTTTGGCTTCACTTAACAGTTACAAGTTCACAAGTATAATTAAAAACAGTGGTAGGCAGTGACTGAACAGAGTAATATGGGCTAAGATTGACTTGTAGTTTTAATCAAAGCATCCTTTTTTTGCAAACACCAGGGAATTAAGCCCTTGGAATCTGTGTTCAGTGTTGTTTCTGCTAATGGCTTTGTGTGTTATGTTTTTCAGACACCTTGAGTTATCTGTGCCTTGTTTTCTCATTTGCTAAGTGTGAGTAATGGAACTAAACTGCAAGTACTGCCTGTCACTTTATTTAAGACTATTCCTAAAATGTCTTTGCTTTCTGACAGAAGGTCCTATACACATATAAGATGTTGCCACTTCTGGTTTTTGTCACTGTACTGTCCTAGTGATTTGGACTGTGTTTTATTAGCACTCAAGTTTCAATAGCTCAGGTAAAAAATTCAAAAGCTCTCAAACAGTTATGGATGTGGAATTTGAAGAGTACTTAGTTTCTGACTTACTTAGGCTTCCTCATAAAATTCCTAGCCTAATTTTTGATAAATTATACAGCCTTAATTTTGAAGATACATAAAAAGCACATAAGCTTGGCTTGATAGCAAATTAAGTTGAGCAAAACATTTTGGTCATGATCTGTGTGCTGATCTATCAGATATTCTCTGTGTATCTGTGTCTTACTGTTTCTGTAGCTTAGGTTTGGAGGAGAGCTCTGCCTTACCTGAAACCTGTAAAGAGGTCTGTGATCTGACTTGAGCCTGTGCTTCTCTCCAGTTAAGGCTACCAGTCATCTCAATTTAACCTCTTTGCAATCCTCTAGAGCCTGTCTTGAAAAAGAAAGTAATTTCCTTACAGACTTGTGGTCAAGCCTGAATTTCTTTCAGATATTGAAGTTCAGTACTGTTCTTTAATGAGTCATTAATGCATTTCTCTGAGAATGTTGGATAATTATGTGCTTAAAAATAAAATCAGATTAAGGCTTGATGAAGGGGAGCACAAATGCTGTTGCTGTATGTTATACACATTTCTTGAAAATGTCTTTTCTTGCCTAAGCAGCTAAGCACATTGCCCCTGAAGGTTTTATAGTCAGGACAGTTTAAGGAATGAGTCTGATATTTCCATTCTTTTTAAAGACAGAGCACAGCCAGATTGCCCTGGCTATAACATAGCTTGACAGCTCCCTTACAACTTTTCTTTCAGAAGTTTGTCACGTTAATGCTGACAGGCAGATATTAGGCCAGGCAGCACAGGCTGTGGACAAACTGTATCTTCCATCTTGGGAAAGAGGTGTATCTCAGTTTAGTAACCTTGCCATGCTTAAATAATAATTTAAAAGATCATAGAAGTCTGTGGGCTCCAACACAGACTTAAATATTGTGGAAAGATTAAGCAGGATCTCTGTGAATGCTTGAACTGTCATGATGAGATTTATTTGGAGAAAGATTTTAAATTGTGTGTGTTTGCCACTGGCTGTAACTCTGGATGCCTCACAAGTCACAGTGACTCCATTATCTGTGTAAAATAAATTATTCTGTGGAGTCTCCCACAATATGTGCAGAGAGCTATTTAAATGTTATTTGGTTGTCACATATCCGAAGGGTTTTTGGTCTTAGGATTAGTTGTAAAATCTACTTACTGAAGGGATTTATATCCAAATTGGTAAATAATGTATTTCTAGTGCTTTTAAGTAACTGCTCTGCTTGTTAATAAGCAAGGCAATACAGCTGTCATATTTTATTAGACCGTGAGTAAAACTCTTAGATTGAGGCATGAGTTTATAGCTCATTACGTGTATTTGTTTGTTTATTCAGCCACCACATACTACATTAAATCACATTTAAAACATTGAATTCAGCCCTCAGACCTCTGGCTTAGTGGATTACCCTCACCCCAACATAAATATCCTTTTAGCAAAGTATTTTTCAGAAGGAGGAGGAAGCTCAGCAGAGAATGCTTTCCATACAGATAACAGACATCTCTTTGACCCATTCCTCTTTGTCAGTGCCTGTGACATGCCCCTCATTTATAACCAGTGTGGCTGCTGACAGCTGGAGGTGACTCTACCAGGCAATGGAACTAGGTCTCATTTAAGCTGTAAACTGGGGCTACTGGGAGGCTTACTCTTCTGGTGATGGTAGTTTGGAAAACACTTCCAATTTCTGTGGAAACAAAGTATCTCTCCCACATGAAACAGGTAAGAATTATGATTATTTCCACTCTGAAAAGAGTCACTTAAAGTCACAGGGCAGAGTCAGCTGACGGGGTGAAGGCAGAAGAATGTCAAATACTGTTTGATTTACTAGGTCACCTTCCAGTGTTTCACAGTTGGAAGTTCTCCATTAAAAATTCAACTTGTGACCATGATGGTGTGCATAGAGCAAGAAGCAATTTTATTAACGGAATGGTTCCTGTGTTCCTTGATAGTAATTACAACTTCAGAAATATCTTGTTCCTGTTAAAAGAAATAGTAAAAGGTTCACAGAATAATTTTGATTGGAAGGAATCTAGGAAATCATCCAGTCAAATCTCTTCCTCAAGGCAGGCCTAATTTCAAAGTTAGGCCAGGCTGCTCAAGATCCTGTCCAGATCACTTATGAACTCTCCATGGGTGGAGAGATGAAACACTGCCTGGATGGATGAGGGGAGAGCAGTGGATATTGTCCACCTCATCTTCAGCAAGGCTTTCCTCACAGTCTCTCACAACATCCTTATAGGCAAACTCGGGAAGTGTGGAGTGGATGAGTGGACAGTGAGGTGGATTTGGAGCTGGCTGAATGGCAGATCTCAGAGGGTTGTAATCCATGGCACAGAAGAGGCCTGTCACAAGTGGTGTCCCCTAAGGGTTGGTACTGGGCCCAGTGTTGATTAACTTACCCATCCATGACTTGGATCAAGGGGCAGATGCGTCCTCAGCAAGTTCCCTGGTGACACCAAGCTGGGAGGAGTGGCCGATACCCCAGAGGGCTGGGCAGCCCTTCAGAAGGGCCTCGACAGGATGGAAAGATGGGCAGGGAAGAACTGCTGGAAGTTCAGCAAGGGCAAATGCAGGGTCCTGCACCTGTGGAGCAATAACCCCAGGCACCTGTACAGGCTGGGGGCCAACCTGCTGGAAAGCAGCTCTGCGGAGAAGGACCTGGGGGTCTGGTTGGACAGCAAGCTGTCCCTGACCCTCAGTGTGTCCTTGTGGCCAAGAAGACCAATGGTATCCAGGAATGCATTAGGAAGACTGTTCCCAGCAGGTCAAGGTGCATGATCCTGCCCCTCTGCTCAGCCCTGGTGAGGCACATCTGGAGTTCTGTGTCCAGTTCTGGGCTCCTCAGTACAAGAGAGACATGGAGCTGCTGGAGCAGGCCCAGTGGAGGGCTACAAAGATGATCAAGGGACTGGAGCTTCTCCCTCCTGGGAAAGGCTGAGGGAGCTGGGCCTGTTCTGCCTTGAGGGAACCTCATCACTGTCAGTATCTGAAGGGAGGGTGTGAAGAGGATGGACCAGGCTCTTCTAGAGTGGTTCCGATCAATAGGACAAGAGGCAATGGGCAGAAGCTGATGCACAGGAAGTTCCACCTGAAGATGAAGAAGAACTTCTTTACTTGCAGGCAACTGAGCACTGGAACAGGTTGCCCAGAGAAGCTGTGGAGCGTCCCTCACTGGAGATATTCCAGAATCATGTGGATACAATCCTGTATCATGTGCTCTGGGATGACCCTGCTTGAGTAGGAGGTTGGACCAGATGACCCACTGTGGTCCCTTCCAACCTCATCCACTCTGATTCTGGAAGTCTGAGAACTCGTTCCAGTACTTTACTCGTTGCACTGTGAACACTGTTTTCTTACGCATGGCTGGAATGTCTGTGGTGCAGCCTCTGACTTTTATGCCATCCTCATGGTGCATTCCCCCGAGAAAAGTTTTGTGCTGGCTTCTGTGGAACCCACCCCAGGAAACTGAATACAAGATCATGGAGCAAATCCTCCTAGGTGCCATGCTAAGGCACATGGAAAAGAAAGAAATGCTTGGTGACAGCCAACATGGCCTCACTAAGGGCAAATCACACTGAGAAATTTGGTGACCTTTTACAACAGGATTGCTGTGTTGGTGGGTGAGGGAGGAGCAACAGGTGTTGCCTGGACTTGTGCAAAACATTTGACACTGTCCTGAATGACATCCTTGCCTCTAAACTGGAGAGACGTGGATTAGACAGATGGATAACTCAGTGGAAAAGGAATTGGTTGGATAGTTGCACTCTCAGAGTTGTGGTCAACAGCTTGATTGTTGAGACCAGTGACAAGTGGTGTTCCTCGGGGGTCGGAATTGGAACCGGTGCTGTTAAACCTCTCTGATGACACAGAAAGTGGGACCAAGGCCACCCTTGGTGGGTTTAATGACACCAGGCCATGAGGTGTGGTCAACACATGGGAGGGAAGGGATGCCATCCAGAGGGTCCCTGACAGCTGGAGAAGTGGGCTTGGGTGAGCCTCGTGACACTCAACAAGGCCAAGGGCCAGATCCTGCACCCGGGTCAGGGTAATCCCAAGCACAAATACAGCCAGGATAGAGAATGGATGGAGAGCAGCCCTGAGGAGGACTTGGGGGTGTTGGTTGGTGAGAAGCTCAGCATGACCTGGCAATGTGTGCTCACAGCCCAGAAAGTCAGACATGTCCTGGGCTGCATCAAAGGAGGCTTCCCCCCCTCCACTCTGCTCTCATGAGACCCCACCTGGAGTGTTGTGCCTGGCTCTGGAATCCCTAACATAAGAAGAACATGGCTGTTGGAGTGGGTCCAGAGTAGTTCCATGAAGATGCTCAGCAGTTTGGAGCACTCTGAGGCTGAAAGAATTGGAATTGTTCAGCCTGGAGAAGAGAAGGCTCCAGGGAGACCTTACACACCTTCCAGTACTGGAATGGGGCCTATAACAGAGCTGGAGAGGGACTTTTTACAAGGACATGTAGTGAAAGAACAAGAGAGAATGGCTTTAAACAGAGAGTAGGTTTAAATTCAGAGACATCAGTGCACCTTGTGAAGGCAGGACAAAAGTCTACGTTTTTCTCCGCTTCCCATTGAAAAGGTATTGCTATAATAAAGCAAGGATTTATTTTAGGAATGTCTTTGTGGAAAGTTACATTAAAATCACAAAACATTTACAATGGAAGTAGGTTTTCTCAGCACGATACTGCAGGAGTGCTGAACTTGTGGCTCCAGTTTTGATAATCTGAACACATGAATACAAACACAAGGGAGATGAAGAAGTAGTGCCATCACTGTGTTTTTCCATTGTACATGGCTTGCAACTCCCTCACCAATGTACCAGGCCATGAAAAATCTGAGTTGGTTTTGGGTCTTTTTGTATTTCTATGCTTTTGCAAGTCATGTCAAAGTCTAGCTGTCAAATATAGGCTGGGTTTTTTTAAATACATCCGGAAGTCTAAGCACATTGCTGGAGAAACCAAAGCTTAAATAATTAAGGAAACCTACAGTAAAATGGTGATAATTAGTAACTTGTAGCCTTTGCAATTATCTCATACCAGATAGTGTGCAAGTGCCAGGCATTGTTGATACAAGCACCATTTTTTTAATAGAATGACATTTGATTTTTTTAAATGCATTTAAATGCCAACCATCTTCACACTGTGTGTGAGTCACGGTTTCAAGTGTGTAATTGTTTAGTCAATCTTCTGTTGCATTATTATTTTATCATGCTATGAGTTTGGGCTAAATAGTTCACATTGTATCACCATCTAACTAGAAACTTCTTTATACATTTGCAGAATGGGCATTTATAAGCAAATATAATGAAGGCTCCACTGAAATCAATTTGATTGCATATGCTTCAGAGTTGTTCTTCCTTCAGTATTATATAAACACTATCAGCAGATCCTTTAGAAAATTGATTTGCTGATCATCCAAGTGACAGGCCAGTTTGGAGCTATGCTGAAATGCATCCTTATCCTTAATCCTGCTCCTGTAATTAAACTAAGGAGTTTTATGAGATCATGGCTGAACAGATGAGGATGCTTTTTGGGTTGCTGTTCTTCTAATCTCAATTTTTGGTCACTTTTACACATTGCTGTGTCCCTTCCCCTTGCCTCTTTTCTGCAACCACAGCTCCAGTGCTGCTTTATTGCTTCCCCTTGCCTTAGCCCTGCAAACACAGCTGTGTGGCTGAAGGCCATTTCACGTGTGTGTGCATCTTGGCCTTGGAGTTATTTCCTCCGAGTTCTGCCTGGCCTCTTTTTGGCAAAGAAAGAAAACTTGGGAAGGTCTTTAATGTGGCCATCCCTGCCTGATGCTGCCTGCATTAGAGGAGCCCCTGTTCCCTTGTCCTGCCTCTTGCTGGTCCAGCTGGGCTCCTACTGTGCCACTGAAAGTCAGGAATCACAGATCCAGCAGAATTTCTGCCTGCCACAGGCTTCTTTCTGAGACATCATTACAAGAACCCCACTGCTGAGTGGATAATGGGGAATAAAACATGATGTGGGAAGGGGGAAAATGGAACTGTGGGAGGGAGGACTTCAGGGAGAAAGATGTGAAGGAAAGAGGAAATGAGAGGAAGAAAATCCATGTATGAGCAAGGGACTAACAAAAGGGAAGATTGCTGTGTTCTCCTTCTCATTTGGGAGGAAATTATTTGCGCAGAAGAGGCTCCCTGAATCCATAAGGTGTGGTTAATTCACGTGGTGGATGTTTTCGGACAGCCCATGTCATGAGTCTTCTGTGTGGACATGTTGTAATTTGTGACATGCTTGAACAGATTTTTTAGTGACAGAATGCAGATTCTTTTATGTGACTCCCAGATTTTGGTGAATGTGCATAAGTTGCTGCTGGCAGGAAGGGACAACCCGGGAGAGGGGGAAAAAAGTATCAGCAGCAATGAGAGGAAAACTAAGGAGTGTGTGGGGGAAAGGAAGGTAGTGCTTCTCACAAGCATGTATCAGCGTAACAGAACTTTGAAATATCAAAACAATAACTTGTAGCAATATGTAGGAGTCTTTGGAAGCTCAAGAAAAGAACAAATTGTGTTGTGGTGATAAGATTGGATACTTGCTTAGAGACAGCACTAGCCAGCTGGGCAGCCTCTCACCCATGACTTTTATCTATTGATACTGAAAAGAATCTTCTCTTTTGAACTTATTCTCTTACCATTTTCTTTGGGGCAAATATTTTTCTAGTTGTACCTATTTTGGTACATTTCCCCATCTGTTTACTACCCTTTCCCTGATTTTTTTTCTGCAGAAACAGTCTGTTTATTCCTAGCTTTGGATTATCAGCTTTGAGCTGTTAAGTAATAGAAAAAGTGCTTCAGTTCATTTTGAGAATAATTTATGAAGATGGAGCTTTGTGGCTGTAATGCATCTGTGTATTTCTCCTTGCATATACTGTAACTCTGATGAGACTAAAAAGACAAGTAGAAACATTGCATGGGAGCACACTGAATTTAAGGTGAGATAAATTAGAGATTATTTGTAATTTTGAGGAAAAACAAGGGCAGAAGAATAAACCCTCTCACATCTATAGGTAGGCAGTTATCTTGCTTCCAGCCAGAATAAACCAGCTATTGGTCCACTGTAACCAGACCACCTTCCCTCCTACCTTCTGCACCTGGCCAGCCTCTTGTACAGGTGTTTCAGCAACTCATGTCTAGACTGTCCCCAGTTTGGTGTGGAAAAAAATTGATAATGAAGAATTTGGCCTATGCAAGTAGCAGATGTACAAATCTGTAGTGATGCATCTGTGATATGGAGCTTGTGAGAAAGACACCGGAGCTGTTTAATTTCTTACTGTGTTTTCTTAGTTGATGTGGAGTTTAGTATAAAGAGAAGCAAGGGCAAAGCAGTGCTATCTCTTGTGCTGAAAGCAGAGTTCCTCAGCCTCTCCTGGGCATAGACAGAAAATAATATTGCTTTCATCTCCCCCTGCTTGGTTGGGGGATCTGCAGACCAATTCCTCTGCAATAGATACTCCCTGAATCAGGGCCACAGATCTTAGTTTGACACCTCAGCTGTAAAGTTTGGATCCAAACTCCTGTCGTTCCCTCTTGGCCCATTGAAGAGATCAAGACTAGGGGTGAAGTCTTGGCCTAACTTTATACATGTGCTTGTTCAGGTTATCTGCAGATGTGCTCCTTGTTTACCACAGGACAGAAGAAAAAGCTGGTGTGAGAATCTGTCTGACTTTGTCACGATGACCTGTGCTTTGATCAAGGGACTGGAGCATCTCCCTTATGAGGAAAGGCTGAGGGAGCTGGGCCTGTTCAGCCTCAAGAAGGGACGGCTGAGAGGGGATCTCATCAAATGTCCATCAGTGTCTGAAGGAAGGGTGTCAAGAGGACAGAGCCAGGGTCTTCCCAGTGGTGCCAGTCAATAGGACAAGTGGCAATGGGCAGAAACTGATGCACAGGAAGTTCAGCTGGACTATGAGGAAGAACTTCTTTCCTGTGCACTGACTGAGCACTGGAACAGAATGCCCAGAGGAGGCGTGGAGTGTCCCTCACTGGAGATATTCCAGAACCATGTGGACACAATCTTGTGCCATGTGCTCTGGGATGACCCTGCTTGAGCAGGGAGGTTGGACACACTGTGGTCCCTTCCAGCCTGACCTATTCTGTGATTCTGTGATGCCTTTTCTTAGTTTGCTGAGTGTGTGGCTGTGACTGGGAATCCTTGTAGCAGATTGTTTGCTTTTCAAGTCCTGACCATCAAATCAAGTTAATACCTAACTAAGAAGTGACAGCATTCCCAGGAATGATATGTCAGTTTGATGTCACTGGTGCTCTGTCAATAACTGATCTTGAGGTTTTGGTGCTGAACTGAAGAGATCAGAAGTGGTTAGATAAATGTTTAAAATGTTTTGATCTTGTTATCTAAATCAAAAAACCTGTTTGTTTTATAAGGAATCCACATTCAATACCCCATTGCACGTAGGAGGAGGAGACCATATGCAGGAAGAGAATATTGGCGGCATACTTGTGTCAAAAGCACAAGGAGTGTGGGAGATTTATACTCTGTTCCCTACTGCTGCAGAGATTCCACCTGTATTTCCCCCAGCCTACTATGATGCATAGATTTTGTGCCTTTGGGGCTGGTGGGAGACACTTCAAATCCTCTGTAAGATTTTATTGGAAAAAAGAGAAGAGCACACATATGAGTGCTTGGGAACGTCAGCCATACCTGCTGCCTTTGGTTCAGACCCTGACATTAACTTCACCACTGACCCATGGAGTCTTCAGTCAGCTGAGGTAGAATTGTTTTCTACCACACTGAATGTAGTCAAATGGAAGTATTGCATCTCTACGTACAAAAAAGCTTCCATTCTGTTCAGAACAATGTGGTGTATTCACCAGTTTAGGTGCCAATTGAAAATGTGGGGTTTTTTTTCTTCTTATTGGTAGCAAGAGTTTGTGTCCCACTGAGGAATGAGTTGTGGGATGTGTTTGATTCACAGAACACTGCTGGTTTCTGAACTGGTTCCCTGTAGTGAATGCCCTGAGTAAGGGTTTGGTTTTTTTTAAAATAAAAAAAAAAGAAGAAAAAGAATCGTGACAACAAAATGATGAAATCCTTTGGGAGGGAAGGAAGGATGGGAGTCTGGACTTACCTTAAAAATTCCTCCTCCGCTTGCAGTCTGTTTGGAAATGTGTTCTAGCTGCAGGGAGCAAAACTATTAACCTATTTAGAAACAGGCTCTGTACAGCTATATTAGCATCATCCCTCCTGCACAGCTTGCTGCTTGTCTTCCTTCTCTTAACAAAATGCACTTTATATGTGCACAGCTGATTTTTGTCTGGCTGGATTTCAGCTGGTGTAGACTGGAAGACAGTGAGTGGGTATAAAGTTGTGATAAAAGCACAGGTCATCTCTGTCTGTGGTGAATCAGTGGGACATTTGTCTATCTGCTGCAGGAGGGGGTTGACATCTCAGTTTCAGGATGACTGGGGGAAGATATTTCAGTATCTGTGGCGAGTGAGTGAAATCTGTGACCAGAATCCTGTTGTTAGCCAGTAAAAACTGTTTCACCTTGCAGTTAGATGAAATTATTTTTAAAGCCCATTTTATACGAGTTGTAGAAATCTGTCAATAGATGCTTGTCAAATCATCCTTCTGGAAACATTGTGTGCACAACAGAATTTTGCAGTTGCTGAGGGTTTTTTAGTGGTTTTGTCAAAATTAATGACATGAATTCTTTACATTCAGGAATCAGATTGCTTTTTCAAGCTGTTGTCTGCAGTGTTGCAATAATAACCAGAACCATGGACATAGTAACTTTCCAATCAGGGCACTCAAAGCTCTGTACAGTGTGGTTATATTCCTGAAGATAAATTTCTGTATTTTTCACAATGTGGATGGAGTTTTTCATGCTTGTACTAATAGGTGTGAACTATTTTGGGCAACTGCCAAATAGTTATTCTTAATTCTTAGTGGTTTCCGCTGCACCTTTCTGCAGGCTTGGAAATCTGACTTCATGTAGCTGATGCAGTAATATTGCTTTTGTCCATCTTACAGGGTTTGGCTGTTTTTAAATTTTGTAACATTTTCACTTGTGTGGTTTTTATCTATGTAGGGGAATACAGAGGTGTAAATATAGCAGTGCAGGCTGGCATGTTTGTGTACACATGCTCTCAGCAAAAGAGCCTTCCTCTGTGGACTTTCATCAGTATTTACTTAGAGTAGTACAATTATACCTCTATATTTCCATAGGTAGGTAGGAAATCATTTTGAGTCACATTTACAGAATGGAGATTATGCATTTTTAAATTTGCATGTTGGACTTTCTATTAGAAAAGCCTTAGGATCTGGCTTAAATGCTTGAGAAATTACACTAAGATTTTCATGACTTAAGTTAGCTTAAGCTTCCAGTTAGAGCCTAAAAAGTTTAAATCATGTTGTCCTAAATGTAGCATCCTTTAACAGACAAAAGAACTTCAGTAAAGAGATATATACTGGGTGCTCAGGTGTTTGTTTGTGCAGCCCTGGATGGAGCCACATTTTGGATTTCTGTATGGAGGGTTGTTTGATGGTGGCAGCATGTGAAATTCAAGCTGAGTAGAGCAAGGAAATGCCATACAATTGTTAGTGTGAAATCTGACAAATAGAACAATTTTCTACCCTCGAGTGACTTAAAACCATTTGCAACCTTAATCCAAAAAGCCTCTGCTTAAAGCAGTGTTCTGCTCTAGAGATGAACAACAGCACAATAATCAGACAGAAGTGCATGGTTTCACTTCTCATGTTATTAATGTACTGACAGTATTCTCTGGTTTTCCCCTAAACTATATATGGTACAACAATCCAGAGGCTTTGGTTCTTCTGCCACTGATTCTGTAAATAATTTAATTTCTTTGAGCTTAATTTTTTCCCTTGTATAAAAAAATGGAAATTATATTTTCCTTTGTTAAGACCTTCATTGCCTTGGAGGCAGATTTATAACTGCAAAGTATTGTTAGTTATTGTTTACTTTTATTAATATGTGGTGAATTAATAACTCTAATACTCAGAAAATGAAAGAGAAGAGAAGAAAGGAATACTTTCCATTTCACTTTTTCCTTTGCCCTTGATTTGGCTCTATTGCTAAGGTTCTCATCAACACTAGCATTTCAGATCCACAGGTCTGGGAAGCTACTGTGTTGCATGGAGAGGTATGATGAAAACCAAGACTTGAGACTTCTTTCATTTTAATAGGAGATGCTTAACAAATGGATACAGACAGGAAATACAACGTGATAAAAAATTCAAAATACAAGATACAAAATTCACTGGAATTTGAGGCAGGTTGCCCCTCTGTTCATACAATTTTGAATTATATTTCGTGCTTGGTAGCATTGAGCAGATCAGTTCAACCAGAGAACAAAGAGGGATGAAGAACACCTTGTAGCTAAATTTCTTGTTCAGGTTCATTTCATATCATGATAACGATTGGGTAGCAAAAAAACGTTCTGTCAATCTGTCACTTTGTTGTTGTCCCTGTTCTCTGTAGCTCCCTCACTCCCTCACACCAAGGCAGTGACTTATCTTCCCTTCCAGGTCCTTTTTCATTCCTACCTGACTGACTCTTACCTGACTGACGTTTTTCCAGTCGCTGCTTCTGCCCAACAAAATCCAGCAAAGGGCCTCAGCCAATTTGCATCAGAATGGATCAGCTCATGGTTCAAACACGTTTTCCCAACACAGTTAATAGGCCTGTGCATCAGTTGCTGGGCAGGCATGAAGTTTAGGAGCACAGCCTGCTCCTAGTCCTGCCTACCTTCTGTCCACGTGCTGACTCTCAGTCAGCCTGTGAACTGCGGGCCTGGGGGCTGTGGAAGCTGCCTGGGAGAGTGGAGGGGAAGACAAATTGTCTAAATGAACCATTAAAGACAGTTCCTTCAATATGGGATGGTGGTGCATTGACAGGGTGGTGGCAAGGAAGCATATGTTAGGTGTTACTGTTCTGTTCTGTGGTTGGTGTGGTTGTCATCAAGTTCTGTTTTATCTTAACTTTCCTGAGATGCCAGTAGGCAATAATAGCCAACTTCTTTGCTGTCACTGCATTCACACCTACACCAACTTCACTGCCACCCTAAACCACCACATTCTCAATTAAAATATGTTTCTGTAAGAGCTCAGTAAATAAAAAATAAGTTTCTTCCCTTAAAATGAGATATCGTAGCTAATTTCTAGCATTAAGTGAAATTTTCGTTTTCATGGGTACATAAACATAGAAAGAAAGAAAAATTCATGTTCAATCTTATGCGAATCCTTCCTTATTCAAAGCTGTTATGGTCTCTCTGATAAGCAGACAGAGTGCAGGTAATTAAAACAAATTTTATATATATCCTTGCAATTGAAACATGTATTGTCATCATGATCTCATTGATGCATTATGTGTATAAATTGGGGCAAACTCCTTGCTGACTTGTACTGGGAGTTTTGAGATTTGCAGATGGTATGAATCACCAGAGACTGCAAGCAGTGTTTTTATAGAACTTTAGTTTTATTAGGTGGAAAACACACACAAGTGCACTTCTCTCACCAGGAAAAAGCATGGCTAGGGCAGAGGCAGAACAAACTTCCTGCAGTGATTTGCAATGTGGATTCACAGGGAAAATTCCCCAAGACAGAAGGTAGTGCAATATCCATTGTCCATTCAATCTCTGGCCTACTCTCTTCTGCAGTAATTATAAAAAATATTGCTAAACATGATACACTTTTTGTTTTCCTCATAAGGCTTTGCAAGTCAACAGATAAAAACGTGTTTTGGGTTTTTTTTTTCTTCAAGTTCCTAAATAAATGTCAGATGGTCCTTATTCTTTGTCTATGAAGCTGTGTACAACATTGATGTTTACTAATAGAAATAAATTTCTCCTTTTTGTAAGAACCAGTCCGTAGCACATGTTTCCAAATTCTGTTCACCTTTGTGACTGAGGGCTGGTCATTTTTCTTTGGAACAGTGTGTTTATTGTGTGGCCTTTGGAGACACTGAGTTGCTGCTGTCCATGCACGTGCATGATTCGTCGTCTTGATTGCCACCCTCCGTCAAGTTAGATTGGATAACTAAAAGATAATGAATATAAAATACATTCATTTACAAAGGTGAAACGATGTCCTTTCTTATGACTGGGATCTGTCACATTGTCTCAAGAGGAGATGAGGTGAACTGCTCATCTCAAGAGGCTGCTGAGGGTGGCAGCTCCTGAGGGGGAGCAGCCCCTGAGCGTGTCCGGATGCTGTCCCAGAGCACTCAGCAGCTCTGCTCAGCGGATGTGTGGGAATCAGGATGAGCTGCATCCAGCTGAAAAGGGAGCAGGCAGGAGGCTGTTCCTCTGGCTGTGGTCAGAGCCCTGCAGCTCCCCTGAGAGCACTGTGGAATGCCTCATGGAGACAAGTACTTGGTTATTTGGCGTTTGGATGGAAAAATGGCAGCTCCAGCCACTCAACGCTCCAGGCCATTAAACTGCTGCAGGAGGGAGGTGAGTTATAATTGACAGAGGAAGATGTTTCCTAATTAATTATGTAAACCCTGCTGTAGCACAGCCCAGCTGTATTTTCAGTAATATAATATAATTTGTTGCACAGTTACTCAGTGTGTTGTGAGCAACTGCTAATCTTAAGAAGCTACAGTTTTACTCAGTTGTGGCTTTAGATTTAGGACAAATAACACTGTAAGATTTTAAAACAATGAAAAAAACCCCAACAAACGCCACTCCCAAAAACAAAACAGAAGGAAACCATGCCCCCAAAATGCTTTGGGAGTTTCTCTATATTCCTCTAATTCTGAACCTGCTTATGCATTACATTTTTTCACTGTAACTGAGAAATAGGAATGTGCTTTTTCATAAATTAAAAGAGATATTTTCATGTCATCACTAGACTTCTATTTCTGGAGATTTAACAAAATCTAAAATATCATGGAACTTCTTTTGAAATAAATTGAGGAGGATTTATTTTTGTCAGCCTCCTTCCAGAGAGACACTGAAACTTTTCCTGAAGAAACTTTCCTCCAGTCATGTGTGCTTGAAACCACACCTCAGTCTCTTTCAGGTGTAGCAGGAATGTCTCTTAACATTGTCATAACTTGCAGGCATCTCAAAAGGTTTGTCTGTGAGACTGTTGCATTTACACTTACTGGTTCTGTGAAAACCATGTGCTCAAATACCTGTCAGATGTGTTTCAATGCACTTACGTATAATGCAAGCATAATATAAATTATGTGCCAGCAAATAAAGAGTAGAGGTTTGGCTACAGAGATGGGAATGTTGGTGAAGTTAAGAAAAAAAAAAAAGAAAGAAAAATACAAGTAAACATAAATCTGCAGTATATTTGACTAACCTCTTTTCTATCCTTTCCCCTTTCTGTCAGTGCTGATGCTGATACCCAGTTGCAAAGATACCCAATTCTGTGTGTGTCTGTAACCCTCTTAGTAGTTGGTCCAGCTGGAAGATATGAAGACCTGTTGTCTTTAATTTGCCCTAAACCAGGACAAATGTCCAAGAAATACTAAATACAGAGGTGTCATGAGCTTTATTCTTCACAAGTGTACTGCAAGCCCCTCACAGCTTCTCTTAGTTGCTCTTTTACCATTGCAAATCTGATTCCTAACTTGGAAAGATACTGCATCCATAGGGAGAAACGCTTCACTTGTAATCACATTTTATAGTTCCCTTTGTGGTTTATTCTGCACTTTGACTTGTCATAGTTGAATAAATTGAGTTCTGTGGAGTGCTCTTGTAAAATGCCACACTTTGGATTTTTAAATGTGCTTCAGTGGGATGAATGCAGCATTAGAGCACAATGTGGAGCAGTGCTGAAATTCTTGGATTGTAGCTCTGGGTTTTATTCTCAAGCCTCTCACCCAATTATTATGATTCAAGAACAGGCCATTTTCAGGTTTTCTGCTCCTGCCTGCCATCTCTGTTAAATGAATGTGTTTTGGCTATGCAGCAGGTCTGTGCTGACACCCAGTTGGTTCTTTTCTGAGCAGCCAGGCAGGAGGCACGCTGTTACACATCAAGGAATGGCTGTTGCACTCATCCACTACTTACCAGACTGCTGCCTTGTACTTCCATCATCTTTTATTGAGAACAGACACTTTAGGTTGTAGTGTCTAAAAAGGAATCACTGGTTTAATGTCTGTTTATGTGGTGCCTGTCAGGGAACTTTCCTTCCTTGGGTGAAGCAAGACAAAAGCAGCAGAAGAGGTATTACTAGAAAGCAAACACAAAGTTAAGAACGTGCCTTGAGATCTTTGAATGAAGTGTGCTGGGGATTATTACAGCTGTTTCTTTCCAAGAAAAGTCTTCCAAGAAGATGCTAGCTCTTCACTAGATCTAACACAAGGTCTTCCAAGAAAATGCTATCAAACACTATTGTTTTCATAGACAATTTGTCTGCTGTACTTTAAAAGCAGCAGTGATTACCAGGGTTTCTCAATCCATCTGTTAATGGAGGAAACCAAAGGACCTGAGCAAAAGACATCTCTCCACTAATGAGGTCTGAAGTAAAGTTCTAAAACCTGCCAGAATTAGGAAGGGCATGTTTGCTCTAGAGTGCTTTACTTTTTGAGGAGTGTGCTTGTTAATGAATAGCAGCTTAATGGTGAAGCTGATCCTAATTCAGAATTAATGTCTGAGGTAGGTTTAACAACTAATAAAAACAGACTGTTTATGTACTAAACCTAGAATGTCATATCAGATGCATCTCTGTGTTTTAGGCAGCTAATGACTTTTTCCATCAAATTTGGAGATGTATTTGTTTGTGAAGTAGTTTTATGTCATGTGGAAATCTGAGAAAAGAAATCTTGCCGATATGAGGGAAGAAATATGGAAAGTAGCAACACTGAAAAGGCTATAGATATGATTTTGCAGAGTGACAGATTAATGAGTTCTAGGTGTCATACGTAGGAGTATCCCATGTTTTGTTTTAACTACTTACTTCTGAAGGGAGTGTGTTGGGGAAGCTATTTTTCCATATTTTCCCTGGAAAGCGAGGAAGGCAGGCAACGCATCTAATTAGTCCCTTAAGGAAAACAAGTGTTTGAAGGAGCACTCCTTACAGGACTTGAAAAAATTGTTTTTCAGATAATTGCCTTCGATGAGCTTCGGACAGACTTCAAGAGCCCCATCGACCAGTGCAACCCGGCCCACGCAGTGAGTACAGCCAGCCTGGGGCTGCTCCAGAAACGGGGAGCACCGAGCTGGCAGTGAAGGATGAGTGTGGAAATGAACAGGGAGTCTCCTGTGAAGTCAGCTGGGGTTTGGGAAATTGATTTATTGGGCCAGTCTTGGGAAGCCAGATGGCGTTTTTTATGTTAATGGCTTTCCTCTTTGCTGAAGGAGGCAGGAAAGTGAATTTGGAAATTCAGAAACTGAAGAATGTCACGTGATGCTAATGCTTTCTTTTTTACCTTTTCATTTTGGCACAAGTTTTCCTTTTTGAAATATTTTGCTTTCTCTGTGTTCGAGCATGGGATGACCACCTTCTCCCATATTGTCTGTATCAGTGAGCCAAAAACTTAAAAGAATTTGTTAAGAGGTGCATGCCTGGACCTCTCTTGTCTCATGGCAGGGCTCTGGATTCTCCTATGCTTTAGGAGTAAATATCATTTTATGCTGCATCTGCTATAGGACAGCATTAAATACCTAGGACTGTAAACTCAGTTTTAACTAATGAACCAGAAATGCAACCTAGATTTAAGCATATCCAAATACCTCTGTTAATTAAAGCTGTAATCTAGGGTGATTAAGCTGACTACAGCTACATGTGCCAGTTTGTACCACCAGAACTGTGAGCAGAACTTGGCTCCCCATCACCTCACTGGGAATGACAATGATTATGACAGCTGCTGAATTTGATCTCTACAGAGTATCCAGTTTTTGAATTGCCTACAACTGATAACCAGATTCAGTAGCTAGTACTTTGCCATTTAACCTTGTTTCATAACTCAGCTGAGGACTTGTACTGCTTAGACCACTGATGATTTTAAGCATAAACTTTATGATCCTGGAATAAAAATGGTTTTTTTTACTGTTCCCTAACACATAAGCAAAGAATGAGAAGAGAAGAAAAAAAAGAAATTATATGAAGAAATCCTATAGAGGACATCAGTGGATGTAATCTGGTTTTGAATTTACTGGAAGTAATCTGATTTTCAATCCACTTTATCTGTTTTTACTTCCTATCTGAGAAATGCACACTGAATTTGTACCAAATTCCAGTAAATTGCTCACTTCCTAAAACTTGAGATGCTCCATGGAGATAATCTCATCTTATTTTGAAGTGGTAGTGGAATTGGTCTCCATGATAAAAAAAGTTATCAAGTCCCTTTTTCAGTCATATTAGTCAAGGAATCAAAAAGTGAACCATGAAGTAAAGCACAGCAGAGTATTCTGTATTTGGTTCACATACAACAAATGTGTTGGTCACACATCTGACTTCCATGAAACCTTCTGTGATAATTCAAGCAATAATCTCAGGTTGCCTTTTTTTCTGCACAGTATACATGTCAATGCCTTTTTTATTGTCATAAAAGGAAGATTTTTAGCTGGGATTTCTTATATCTCTGGTCAAGTGTATTTTCTTTTATCCCTCTGCACCGTTGCTTGTGCCCATATTCCATTTATTTGCTGGGGTAGTTCTCTCTACTGCACTGTAAAAGTGTCTGAAGTTTACCCATGTGTCCCCCACAATGTTTCCATGACAGAAGGTAGAGCCTTTTTGACAAGAGGAGGCTGAATTAAATAAGAGGCAAAACCAATGTCAGTACTGAGAATTTAATTCAAATTTCCTGGTTTGCTCTCTATTACCTTCAGTTCAGAGATAGACTTCCTACCTCTCCAAGGCCACCTGCAGTTGGCATCTGTCTTTCCCTCTCCACTTCAGAAGGCAAGGGAGCTTTCTGCAGCTTCTCAGGCACATCCATTCTCATGTTTGCAACTGTGAGTCTAAAATTCCTGACTCTTCTAGCTCAGAGGCTCTAAAAAGAGGCACAGTATTTTTATGGTGCCTATCAAGCTGCCACTGCCTCATTGTCTTTCCAAAATGATACTTTTTTTTTTTTTAATGGCTTAAACTTGGGGCCAGGAAAGCAAAAGAAGACATTTATTTGAAGACTAGAATTAAATTTGCCACAAGCTTGAGTTTTAAAACATTTGAAAAGCAAAAAGCTTAGGGAGAGTTGGCTTCTCACATTGTTATAGTACATTACCTGTTTTAAAAAAGTTCATTGTTTGGAATATTTTTGCGGTATCTAAATGAAAATATCAGGTAGTCTTCTGAGGACAGACTGCCTTCTGCAGTGTAACTAACAGTAGAATCTTTTACAGCAACTTCAGTCATGGGGTTAGGCTGTGAAATTTGGTTCTGGTAGTGAGCTTCTCATTATGAGCCATTGAAGAGAAAGCCTGGCTTTGATTTGTCTTCTTCCTCTGAGTTGAGTTTAGAATGTCTTTTGAGTCACAATGCTTAATTACAGTGATTCTCAGTATTTATGAATGCATCTGTTGTTTAAAGTGGAATTTCTAAGTCATTTCAGATATTTTTCACTAATGTGTTAAATTCTAGTATCACGTGTCCAGGCACCATATTTGTGATAGAGGAAGAGTTGCCATGCAAACTTCATTGTTTTTCCCACTCGGGTTTATCTTGAAGCCAGAGGTTGGGTACCTGAAAATGCAAGACCAAGTCTCTGTGGTATAAATTGGCACAACTGGATAGAGCCACAAATGATGATTTAAAAAAGACTTGCAGCCTCTGGCTGAAGGCTAACACAGACTTGAATCCTGGGCTGATATTGTTACACCCAGTAACAAATGAGAAATGACTTATTGGGACTTAGAAATGGGAAAATCATTGGGTTCGCAAGCAGCAGGTAAGAAGTGAATGCTGTCGATTCAGATTAATAACTTGTGCTGCTTCACTGCAGCCATTAATTAGAACATTGACCCCTTGTAATTGTAATATATTGTCTTCATTTGTAACACCAGCTAATCTCCTGCCTGTCCCCCTCTTTCTCTTGACAGAGGGAGCGGCTGAGGAACATTGAGCGGATTTGCTTCCTCCTGCGAAAGGTGAGCGTGAACCAGCCAAGGATTTGTGAAAGTTTATGAGAATTAAAGCCATCCAGTGTCAATGTGCATTTATTTTCTCTTTGATCCTCACACATTATTGATGGAAAGCTGGATTCAACTGAGAAGTGAACATCAGGATGACCTTGTAAGGACAGAGTAAGACAAATTATAAAGGGTTGACATAATAGAGGGTGTCTGGATAAAAGCTGAACTTCATAACATCAGCCCTTTTATTTTGGAGCAAGCTTTTCCAAGGTGGTGAGTCCTTTTACAGTTGCAGCTGGAGGTTCTTTTATAGTCCTATAAAACTGCTGTTATTGTTGTAGTACAGGCTTTAAAAATACCATTTTTTTTGAACAGTGGCTTACTATTGGACATGCTGAACATTTTTATTAGTTACATATCTAATGTTCAAGGTTTCTGGTTGATGGAATACAAAAGGTGATAACAGTATGTATTTTAGCTTGACACAGGTGAGATGCTGAGTGCCTCAGCTTCTGAGGCATTCAAAGGAGCTGATAGATTGTGGGTTACTTGTTTGTGGCTTCAAATAGGATTTTCATAAGAAATCTTTGTTTTTCCTGACTGTGTCCCACTGAAGTAAAAATAATCATGGTTCCAAACTATTTTATTCTGTGTTCAAGTTTCTATACATTGTGTTCTGCAGAGTGGTAACGAAGCCACCTAAATCCTGCATTTTTCCTTAAAAAGTTCATCACTGCAGTGTGGACTGCTGAAGGCACCCTAATCAAGCTAAGACCAAAATTCAGATAGGGTTTTAAGAAACATCATCCTCAGAGGTTTTGGGAAGGCCAGTGCTGGGGATTACCACTTTGGGCTGATCCAAAGGCATGACTGTGACTCTGTGCAGAACCTATGGGCTGTATCCTCTGCTCAATCAGAACCTGAGTCATGTCTGTTTGGCACCCCTGTGAGCATGTGACTGCTAGGAGCCCCATCTAAATACTTCCTGAGCCTGTTTATGCCACCTGGCATATGAAAATAAGGGGAAATACTTATCACCAATAGCTTTCCACTTTATCAAATAGGCAGCCAGCCAGTCTCAAGCTGTGTCCCAGTTTCTTGGACATAAAGCAACTGTTGAGTGGTAATGGTTTAATATATGTGAGCCCCATGGGGATGCCTTGCCTGCATCAATGTTTAATTTTTATTGCGCCTCGGCCTTGTTGTGAACAGCAAAATGGAGCATTTTGGCTAATTGCAGACTCTGTATTCATAAGGGATTGGCTTGCTTCTGGTTCACTTAAATGGTTTGTTAATTCAGCCTCTTCTTCAAAGTTCTTTGGGGACACATTTGTTTTAATTGAGAGATTATATGCAAGAGGAGGAGGGTGCAATAACTACAGAGATTTGTAGCCTTCAAATCTGACAAGCACTAAAAATAGCTGTGTTTTATGTAGTATAGAGGAAACTTGAAGAAAAACAGTAAAGAATTGAGTGCCAGCTATATTGATACAGGGAAATGTCTGTTAGGATTCTTCTAGCAAGTACTAAATATATCCTTCAATATTGTGTGGCTTTAGGGTCTGTTTCTGTTTCTATGAAACAACAGCATACCTGTTTTGAAGTCAGGAAGTTCTTTTATAGGGCTTTGAAAACAGTGGTATCTTGCTATTTTTGACATTAGAACTTAATGCTTAAGAGCTGATGTAAATCTGTTGTTTTAAAGATGTTATAGGTGGGCTATAAAAGTATGTTCAATTTCATTATATGCTGGTTTTAGACAGGGTTCTTGGGAATTGTTAAATTGTTAAATATGTCATAGAAATCTGATCCCAGTGAGCAAAGACCTTTTTTAAGGTTATTTTTGGGTTTATCTCCAAAATACTTGGAGAAGTTTATTGAGAAACTGTGACCAGGTGTGTGACATTTCACCAGATATTATATAACTTATCTAAATTATTTACATTTTCCGAAACAGAATGGAGGGTGCAACTGTTCTGCAGCCAGGCATTTGCTGATGTTTGGTTTGGGGAAAATGTTTCTGTATCATTGGAACAAGCAGGGTTTGTGTGAAGCAGGTATATATGTAGACATGCAGGAGCACATGGGTCCTTGTTTCTATGGTGCTGTAGGATTAAATAAGCCTAAATTTCCTGGTTACTGAGGAATGACTGATTCGGCATAAAGAAGCTGTGAGCATTTTATATCTGATCTGCAGTCAGATCTCTCCTGCCCTGAGGCAAATGAGAAGAAGGCTTCTTTCTGAACCCAGCACCACGTGAGGTCCTCTGAGGCTGCAGGTGCCTCGTTTCATTCCGTGCTGTGGGGCTTTCCAGGACAGGTTTGTGTTCGGGTGCTGTCGAGTAGCCCATCATTGGACACTGGTTGCCACACAAGTGTCGGGTGAGCCACGCAGGACACGCCAGTGTGAGCAAATGCTGTGGAGGCTTTTTTGCTCTAAATTGCCTCTGTTTCCCTAAGGATGTGATTCTGTGGCTCACTGCAGTGCTGTCCAGAGGACACAAACTAGTGGTGGGTGGGAGCAGAGCAGTACAGAGCAGCTCAGGCTTCTTGGGCTTATCAGCCCTGCTGAGGGGTGCAACGGGCAAGATGTGCCTGTGAGGTCTACCACGATTTTTACAGTCAACTATTTTGGTGGGGTTGTTAAAATATATTCAGTTACTGATGGCAGCAATATTATTTAATTGTAATTGCAGTTGTATTTCAAGAAATCTATCTAACCGATTGATTCCTTATTTTTTAATTCTTAATTGATACTTACATTAACACTAAGGACAATTAGGAATTTCCTAGATTAAAATACAGTCAAATTCATTAATCAAGTACTGCAATATTATTACTTTACCTTGGAGGAAATTTAAATTAAATTTTGATTAGGTTATGCATCATAATTTTTGAATTAATTCAATAAATCCTTACTAAGGAGGAGAGTTGATTGAACTTCTTCCTCAGTGAACACATTTCAGATTTCAGTTTGCTTGGAGTTATAGTTTGCTCATGCCAGACACTGCTCAACAATTTGAGTAACCCTTCTCCAATTATCAGCAAATATTTGTTTTTAAAGCCCATTAAGCTAAAGTAAGAGTGATTTCTGAACATCTGAACTGGAACTTAACGGGGAGGGAGTTGAGGTAGATAAGACAGACTTTTACTCATTTTTCTAATGTAGTGCAGCATTTTAATTAAGTTATGCCTAAAATTCCTAAAACTGCAAGTGCAAGAAAATACTGTACCAGAGCCCAATCCTTTTTCTTGATTTTATTTGAGGTTTTTAGGCTTTTTTTTTTTTTTTACAAATCCTGAAGGGATGGTGGGAAGAGAGTAAATTCAGCAAGAATTCTAACCACAGGCAAGGTGACATTAATCTCAAAGATGTTCCAGATGAACTTTAACTGTCTTGAAAAATACAAAAAAATATGCAGACAAAAACCCCTACAGGGACTTGAATAACCAAATAATTTGAATAACCAAACTCAGCCAGTTCAGCACTCCAGTACTAGCAGTAGTATAGTAGATAGTGAATCAGGAGCTCAGGTGTTTAAAACAAACCAAACCAAACCTAAAAACCTCTTCACTTAATATTTTTTGAAGCAAGTTTTAATGTTTCAGTTAGGTGGTTGGGCAGTGCCAGTGCTTGGTGGTCTTGTACCTCTGTCACTGTGGTTTCCAGTGGAGCTGGATCTGCTGTAGTAATGGTGGAAATTTATTCTGTATTCAGTAGTTCTGGTGTTTACAAGGTTCAGTTCTGGTTTTTACCACTTTGCAAAAGTAAAATAAATGTCTATTTAAAATTTGTATTTCATTGTACATGCCCTAATACCTATGATAGTTATGTTTTACTGTATTGACAGGTTTTGGTAAATAACCTCAAAAAACAATTGTAGAAGCCATTCCATTCAGACTGAGATAGTGTAAATGAAATTTAAAACCTAGTGATTGTAGTATAGAATTCCAGACACAGAGGGTCTGTACAGTTTTGTTTTGGTACATTTCAATATTTATATATTCTGTAAAAAAAGTTGAAATTACTCACGTGTTCAAGTAACAGTAATCCAGAGACATGAGCAAACAGGATCTGGGAGAGTTATGGGTTAACACCACAGGTTCAGCTGTGGTGAGCATTCTGGGGATGAAGATAAGGCTTGAGCCTGTGTCTGTGTCATGCCTGTTTGTCAGCACTGAATGCAGACTCTCAAAGTTTGGACAAAACCCCACAATATGTTCAGTGAAACACTGTTGAGCTCGTTGGGTCAGCTAACAGGGAACAAGTTAGCTTTTAGGCTTTTCCTTAATAGCAGAAGAGGATTATTTGAGTATGGAGGTTCTTTGTCTTTATATATATTTAATTATTATGTGAAATCAACCTTGTTAAAGAGCCCTCTCTTTCCTTGATAACCATTATCCACCTGACTTTTTTTTTCTCCCAAATTATGGCTGAAGGAGACTGACCCATATGCACTAGAGTAATTGCCATATGAAGTAATTTTTTTACTTGGACCATGATAGGCTCCAGACCATCACCTTCCAGGGGCTCCTACCATTCCCTGCTTGCAGCAGCTGCAGTGGCCACTCTCCTTTGAGGAGTGTCAGGTGTCCCAGTAGCTCATTTCAACTGACTGATCATCTTCTCTTCATGATAAATTTGCTGGTTATTGCCAGGATCACTCTCTCTATTGTTCTGCCTCATAGTCACTGGCAAGCCTGAGATAATGTGATGGATTTTAAGAGTGTGGTTTTGGGTCTGTTGATTGCTTGGTCATGCGTTTAGGGATTTATGGATGTGTGACATTCTTTTACCCAGTCTGCAGGCTGATGGTCATTAGCAGAGCACTTCTGTAAGCCTATGGCATGGCTCATTAAAATGCTTAATGTGAGCTTATATAAGCAAATTTAGCAAATGTGATGCATAATCACAAGGAATTGTGGAAGTGGTGTATAACCATCCACATTGTAAGAAGGAATCATACTTTCTCCCTGGGGATTAGAAATCTCCTAGGTAGAAACTCCAGCAGCAAGACATTTTGTTTGTTGTGAAACTGGGAATAGCAGCAATGGTTTTACCTTGGCAGTGCTATACATTTTTTACAACCTCAATAAAAATGTTTTAATTCCTCATTAAGTTGGACTTACTAAAGAACAAAATGTTGCATCACAGCCACACTTAGATGGATAAGTCTGCAGGGTTAATATATCCCAGGTTTCCTCTTAACTGGTAATGGACATTTAGTCTTTGAAGCATAGGTGCTTGTGTTATCTAAGAGGAAAACAGAATTTTCAGCCTAATCATAAGGCATTTTTGGGCTGTGGAAATGGCAGTGATATTCTGCCTTGCAGGAGAAAGAGGCTAATGTTTCCAGAGTTCTGATAAACTGCTGCTCAAACAGAGATCACAAAAGGGAACAAAAAATGGCAGCGTGTGACATTTTTCCTGTTAGTAGTGATTGTTACAATGATGGAGCACGTGAACTTTGTCCACTCTCATTAGAGACCAAAGAGTTCATCATTGTTACTGGCTTCTCAGAACATGTCATGTTTCTTGATGTATCTAATGCTCCCTCTTTTCACACCTCATCAACGTGATGAAACTGCTGAGTTTTCAGTAATCTTCTGGGCAGTAGGAAAACTGTCAGGAGACCCTTGCCACAGAGTGACTGGGAGCATAAACCCCAATCAAGAGACAATGTGGGTATCTTCTGAAGGGTGAATATAAAATTCTGTGTGTAGAAAAAGTACTGCAGATACCCAGGTTGTTATTCCGTGACTCAGGGCAATACAGAAGGTTATACCCAGGCAGTGTATAAAACTATTTAAGTAAATCCTATATATTTTAAAGATTGTTTTTGTCATCTCAAATGCCTTTCTTTTTTTTTTTTTCCCCAGTCTTTGCACTGCAATTTCAGTGGTTCAGAACAGAGTTGAATCCTTTTGATTGGATCACATTAGACAGTTTTGTCAAGATCTGAACTGGCCGGACAAGCAATGTGAATCTGAAAAAGGTGTCCATTAATCCTTTTTCTAGAGGTTTAAACATATGATCTGTTATTGGGACTACAGTCATACTCTAAATTAACATTACCAGATTAAAACTTCACATTTTAAAACTGTCTTAAGTCAAAAGGGTAGTTTTAGGCTGTTTCATTTGTCTTTCTGGAAGAAAATATAGTACAACTCTGCTTTTGTTGTCTTTAGGTGGATGTTCTGTTGTCTTACATTTTGCCACTTTTTGAATTTTGCGTTCTGTTCTCTTAGCTGGATACTTTGATCTTTTAAAGGTTGTGTTGTGCTTCAGCCAGAGATGAATTTCAGCAAGACTTGGCTCTCCTTTTCCACAATGTTTGCATTGATGTTTGTTACAGCAGTGCTTTTGGTCTCAGGTAACGAATAAAGCCTTGTTGTGCCAGATGCTACAAAAACCACATGGTAATAAATATGAAGAACATTTGTTTACACTCACAAGACATGTACACAACAGGAAAGGAAAGGTTGCACAGTTGTTCTGATGATAGAAATCTTGGTTTTGGAGACCTACTTAGTTTTCTTGCTAGCAGGCAGAGCTTGAATATTTTCTTTTTAACCAAAGGTAAAAATCTGTTTGCTGTTTTTGAGGGGTCTGATGTTTTGTTGTGTCAATAATTACATGGGGTCTTGGATCTCTACAGCAGCTGTTCAAATCCAGCCCAGTTTGGAGTCAGACTCAAACTGCTATGGTGACATTGATGATTGCTGGGAGTGAAATTATCTGGTGTTGTACGCTTAGAGGCTTGAGATGTTTGCTCTACAGAAATACTAATAAACACAGGCAATAAGATGAGATAGATCTCTGTCAATATCACACTGAGTATGAGCTACACCCCTCTGCTATCCATACACACACAAAATTAGCTTCCAAACTGCCTCAGAAGAAATTCCAGAGTTTGCATGCAGCCACTGGAATAAAGGATATTGCTGTTTCCTAGGCATTAATTGTACCTGCAGATTTTGTAGGATGTAAGCTTGCCATGCTGTGCATATTCTGTCAATTAGGATTTGGATTGTGATTGCATCATGCTTCATAAAAATAAATTCATTGAAGTTCTCCTTCTCCTTTGATGTGCCCCAAAACTTTTTAGAATACATTAGACTTTGAGCAAGTGTGAGAATCCCAAAATGGTCTGTATTTCAGTACTCCATCCTTATTTGCAAGATACTGCTAAACTTCTATTGCATGATAAAACCAACTTTATTCTGGCCTTCAGAGTGGCTCTGTCAAGGTATTTTTACATTAGGAAAGATTATTGTTACACTTCAGGGATAAAATTTGAAGTTAGCTAAACATGTATTAGTACACAATTTTGAGTTTATGAAAATCATGACTTATGGTGGAGTTCTTTTTAGACAACTTTCACACAGCATCTCTCATTAGTCAAAAGAGGCAGGAGATAAATTCTTAATCTTCTGTTCATGCAAACAGTGGGGTTGTCCTTAGGTTGTACAAGGGAAAGAAAGAAGAATCGCGACAGGAGAAGTGGAGATACAAGAAAAGGAAGTAAAATATTTGTAACTGAAATATGACACACTTTCACTAGCTCTGTGTTGGTTTAATTGTGTTCTGCAGCTTGCCTAAATGAGGAGGGAGTTAATACATTCACAGTGATTCATGTGTGGTAGAGGTTTTGTTTGCACCAGAAGGATGAAGGACATAATGATTTTCCCTGAATCTTGTAATAGATTTCCAGGCCTTCAGTACCTTATTTATCGAGCTACCTTTTTCATTTCTGCACTCTGACAGGAAATTCAGTACAGATCATCTAAAAGCTTCTCTCTTTCACTCTCTTCTTTTCTGCCTAATTTTTGTTACATTTGTTATCTATGAAGTGTGGAATGGGATAAAATTGGGCATTCCCTATTCAGTTAGTCTTCTGGGCACCCACATAGTTTGAATGTCATCAGAAAGACTGGAATTTGGCACAGAAGCTATTTTGCAGAATTGATAATAGAATTGGAATCAAAGAGCTGGCAGTATTTATACTTTGTACACAAATTGTCCCATAAATGTTGCTTGACTAGAGATAGTGCATCTCTTCTTCACCATTTGTTTTAAAGAGATTGCATTCATATTTACTAAAAAAAGTATCACTATTGCAGTAAAAATACTAAATATAATCCCTTTTGTCCTTTCTTTGGATACAGTATCATATCTGGAAAGAAAGTCCTTAAAATAGGACTAAAGAACTGAGAGGAAGTGTAGTTTTTCTGGCAGGCAATTCATTCACTACTGACACTCATTGATTAAGTGAATTGTGCCAACACTACTTTTAGTCAGTTTTACAGGTTCCTGAATTCAGCACTTTTGAGAAGTTAGAACATAACAATTGTTATTTTTAGCAATAATTGCCTAAGGATGTCTGTGTGCTTACCTAGGGATAATGAGAAGATAGATCCTGCTGTGTCTGCCAGGTGCTCATAGCAGGGGGAGCTTGTAATGGGAGAAGTTGTGAAAACTATTGCAAGAGTGAAGAGTTCAAACTTGTGACTCAGCCACAGTTTGGTCCTTATTGGGGGGGAAGTAGGATTTGCCAGAGTGATGCCTGATGAAAACTGGAATATCCTTTGAAGGGAGATACTCATAGTGTTATTACTCATGAAAATATTTATGTATAAAACTATTTCAGCTTAACTGACTATATTTTGCTGCTAATCTAATCTCTAAGTGTTTAGTCAATAATCAAAGTGCCAAACAAAGTGTCACTCTATAAGTGATGACCTCTTGCTCTACTATTCAGCTTCTCCCAGTCCTGTTCTGGAGGATTTGTAAACATGAGTCCTTACAGTGGGAGAACATCACAAGTAAGAGCGGAATAAGCTGAAGATGCAGCAAAAATGTAGATGAGTAATGTTGTCTGTACTGTGCTCCTGAGAGCAGTGTACTTCTCAGCCTCTTGGGGTGATGCGATTTATGCATCTGTTCCTCAGAGCTGTGTTGAAATATTGGCAGAATTTGACTTGCTAATGGCCTATATTTGCTTTAATTCAGTATGCAGTAAAGTAAGTATTTGCATTTTAATAAAAGGAAGGAAGTTAAACCAAAGGTCACTGTTATGTTTGGCAGAATGTTCAGTGTGGGTTTAAGGTGGGATCACACCCTATAAGGCTACTATGCAATTACAAAAAGCAGTATAATTCCTAAATGCAGAGCACAATGATTTCACACCATACCTGCTTATGGATGCAGCTTTTATCTGCTGAGAGTTAAATGTCCTACCTTGCATCTCGTTGCTGATGTTTTCTATAAAGCTGTTGTAGTGCCAGGGAGGAAAATGTCTTTGCCACGTCTGCACTGCACCAAATCTGCTTCCTCAGACTGCCAGTCTTCACACACCCGATACGGAAACAGCCCTTCAGTGAACACTTAGTTTTCAGCATTTATGGAAGTGTCAATCTTGGGCAGACCCCCAGGAGAAGGCCTCAGGGCCCTTCTTGAGCCGTGCAGATGGCTGAACTTCATTTTGATCATCCCTGAGGTCTCTGCATTCATAGCCCTGCCTGTGAACTGGGGGTTGCTTTTGCAGCTCCTGACGAACAGCCGCAGCGCTAATTGCTGTTCTCCCCAGTTCTGGGTGAGCAGACAAAGGCGGCAGGAGCTCTTGGAGCAGCCCGGCTGCGGGGTGTCCTGGCTGGTTGTGCCTGAAATACGAAGGTGAGGTAGGGCAAGAAGAGGTTTATTACCCTGTTTTCTGGCAGTGCTGTGGAAATTAGAGGAGTTCGCACTCCGGGGTTGCTACCCTGGCTTCTGTTACTGGTTCGGAATTAGCGTTAGAAAAAGGAAGGTCATAAAGATGTCTCCTGATCCCTGCTGAGTGGAAAAGAACAGTTTGCAGAGGAGATACACTTGTAAGATCACAGCACATCTGCCCTAATGACGTGCCTTCCAAGGATGGGGCACTTCTTGAATTGTGCCGGTGCCCTGCAGACCTTTCAGTCTTTTTTTAAATCAGTTTCATAACCTTTTTACCTGTTGGCTGCTATGACTTCCCATGGGCTCTGCAGTACCAAAATATTTATAGATACTCCTGATGAGTGTCCTGTAAAGACCCAATTCTCATCTGTCACTCCTGTTGAAGTTATTACTGGTCTTAAGAAAAAGCTTAAATATTCTAGTCATAAACTAGCTCCAGTGGAATATATAGAATTGAATATAATTATCTCCATGTTGCAGAAGAGAGAAAGAGACAATGGGAAGAGAAACGATAGGCCTAAATATAAATGTGTTTAGTAGCTGAGATGGAAAGAGCATCCAGAAATCCTATATTTTAATATTAGATCTGGTACTGTGTCACAGATTGATATGGAGCGAGAATAGTAATTAGGCTCTTTGTGTTATTCATTTCATTGTCTGGTATTTGTGCTGTGGAGTGACTTATGTTCACATCCACTTAAAAGAAATGTTTAAAGAAATTCCAATAGCTCTTCAGAATAACTAAATTACCTTGACAAAGCATTGGCTTTTTGCTGCTTTGTTTCATTGTGATCCAGAACAGTGGGTGGAGGGATGAAAACACAGATGTTATATCCCTTTTTTAAAAAAAATGTTGTATACCTTCTTCTTTTTTGTGCTCTGCATTTGGTTTGCACCATTAAGTCTTGCATGTGTGTGCTGCTACTCTCCCCCAGATAAAATGTAAAGTTGTATCTATGAACTCAGTAGGTTCAACTGCATGTTGTCCTTTTGATGATCTGGAATCCATTACCTAGGCATTTTCTTTTGAACTACATGCACAAATCTACCTACCAAACTGCTAAATACTTTTAGAGGTTTGCATAACATGGTTCTGAATTACTTAAAATGATTTTGTTACGTGTTTGTGTTATAACAATTTGATGCTACTGAATTAGCAACTAGCGAACAGTCTGTAGAGACACAAACAAGTGTGGCTTTTAACAGGAGAATTGAAATAAATTGGACCTGAATATTTGGATAGAAAACCTTAGTATATTTACTGTGACAGCATTGTATTGGGCTCTAGGGCAGCCTTTCAGAAGAGGTTTTCGATGTCAAGTAACCTAAATCATTTAAAGCAGATTAGAAAGATACACTAGAAAAGTGGAAAGACTTCCTTTATTTCAAGAGTAGATTTAGTGTTTTGTGTGTTTTGATCAGTGCAAACAGTCAGTTTAAATGATCAGTTAAACAGATGAGGTTAAAACTGTTGGAATTACTAAGATGCGTGATCTGTGTATTTAAATTACACATAGTTGACCCTTCTTTGCTGGTCCTGCACCAGCAGGAGGAAACAGATGATTTGTTTCAGAGTATGTACATTCCACATACACACACAGTCTGGGCTAAGGCACATGCTACTACTATTTTTTTGTGTGGTTTTGCTTTCTTTTTTTCACTTTCTTGCACTACGCGTCTGATTTTTCTGCTCTGTGCTGTTCAGTTAGGGGAATTTTGGAGTCATTAGATAATCTCCCTTTGATCTCACAATGTCTTTAACTCAGCTGACACTCCCCAGTAACCCAGGTTAGCTCTGGCGGGCTCTGTAGGGATGAGCTTTAAAGTGTTATTGAAATAACTCCTGTGTCCTGAAAACCTTGGGTGCACCTCCACCCCCTCTTTCCCTGCTACTGATGAGGACCGATTCTGTCGGCTTTTTTGAGGGATGTGGTGGAAAAAGCAGCAAATGAGCACCATAGTGACAAGCTGCAGTCATCCTCTAGTGCAAGCAGATGCAGCAGCAATAACCACTGCAGTAAAGCAGCGTGCACTTAGATCAGACCTCATCTGGGGCCTGGGAGTGATTCCACACATGTATGATGCTTTTAGGTTTTTGCTGCTTTCAGGTTGATGGAAAGGGGCTTGTGTGTTTTTGAGGTGAACAACTTGTTTCCACTGGAGTAATCACCAGAGCTCTTCACGATACATGAAGGAGATTCAACCCCCACTTCTCTCCAGGATTTTCCTGCCATCTGTAGGAGGAGAAGGCAGGCATTAAGAAGGGAAGTTGTTTCAGCCTCTAACAGCGTAATGAAGACTCTCAGAAACTCTAGCTGTGTAATGGCTGGCAATTTCTGGGTACAGTGTAAAATCTGTGGTTGCAGTGCAGAGGTTGACATGCACAGATGGAGACTGATGTAGACTCTTGAGTGTTTTGGGGGAAGGAACAGCAATTCTGTGAGAATTATTATTATTGTGTAGAGCAATAACTCGAGAGCAGTGGTCTAAGCAAAGTGCTGGAAGGAAGCATCTTGACATTTCAGTGGCTTAAGAGTGGGAAAACTGTTTGATTCAGTTGTTGCAATTGATTTTCTAACTGTGAGAATTTAATAGCACTGATGAAGGGATATTATTATTCCTGCTATAATATCTTCCCAGTTCGGTTTTCTGTGAGGTATTTTATGGGCTGTGTTCACTGGTGAGACAAACTGTAAGTCATTCCATGTAAAAATGATACAGTGTCCTGTAAAATCAAAATTACATTTGAGAAGGAGGTATCCATCTGTAATAAACAGAATAAGGAGGAAAGATAAAAACAGAAAAAGACAGGTTTGTCTTTTGTAAAAGAACAACAGAACAGATTTTGGAAATGGGAAACAGAATAACATTAATAGGACTGAGTTTCTCTGAAGAGGTCTTCATATTCCTATAAACAGAAAGAAGCTGCTGATGGGTGCTTAAATTCAGTGCTTGTTTTCCTGCTCTTTAGTTCAGCCAAATCTAGATGTCTATCCATAGCAAAGCCTGCTTTATTTTCTTTGGAATTAGAGAAGGATCAATCTATATGTGTGCTGTGTGTGTACTACTTTGTATGAGGAGTTCTTGTGGTGAGATGGTATGAGTATGATAACCCACCTCAGGTTCTACATTTTAAATGTGAAATATGAACTGTGAGTAAGGGTTTACTGATGTGGACATTTACTTAACTATACAGTTATATCAGAACAAAACTAAGAAAGTTACAGTGGTTTCTTTTTTCATTACTTATGCTGTAGCAAAAGGCATTTCTGATTAGCAGCCATTTTTTTGTCTAGAAGCTGACTTCCTTTTCAGGCTTTCCTGTGGTTTTCCACAAGGAAATATCAGCCAGCTGAATTTCTGGTGGTAAATTTGTAGTGCCATTTGAGCTTGGGACTCAAAGTGACCAAATTGCGTCCCTTAAGAATTTTGCTGCTATGCCAGTTTCTCCTTCTTCTCCATGTTTCATAACCATCCCCAGCTTTATCTTGAGCTGTGTCAGAAAGCAGAGGTCGTTATTTGAATCAGGATGTTCCTCGTTCAAAATAGAAGTGTACTATTTATATCCTAACATGTTTACCATCTGACAGCTTCCTATGCTCTCACAGGAATGAATTAAAGACATTGGTTTAATTCCTGTTGCAGTTATCTGTATCACTGAAGTTGCTTTTCTGTTGAGTACCTCAGCAGGAACAGCAAGGATTGACTGCTGCTTGTTTCTCAGCCAGCTTTCTTCTCTCCAGGAGCTGAATCCCATCAGCTTTTCATCCCATCAGTTTCTCAGCCAGCTTTCTTCTCTCCAGGAGCTGAATCAACTTTGCTAAAGTTGATTTCAAATTTCCATTGTTTTCAGAGGATATAGTGTCAAATTGCAGGATGATTCTTACAGCCAAGAACTGAGGCAGTGTTTTATTTTAGATATTTACTTGACCTCATAAGCCTTGCTGTCAGTTAGTGCCTTGCTATACTTTTTGCTTCCAAGTCTCTCACCTGCTTTTAGATTTGGTCTCTGAAGTAATCAGCTGAATTTAACTGGCTTTGCAGGCTGGGCTTTGTTTGATTCTTTGCATGAATTCTCTCCAGAAGCAGTGATCAGCAATGATCCTTTATTTATGTCCACAGGAAAATACCACTCCAAGAAAAGGCTGAAGAGACATAAATGACCCATTTGCTGTTCTACCAAAAGTATAGATAGATTTAATTTACACCAGAAATTGTGAGTGGAAAGTGATTCTGCTTATGAGAGTCCTCTGCTTCCTTTGTTTCCTTTCTAGTTTCACTGCAGATTTTTGTTTTGTTTTTCAAGCTCTGCATAAATATTCACCGTGGGTTTCCTTCCGTGTTATTACCAGCCAGCCCACTGATCAGGCACCAGGATTGCAGTCTTGCTAAGTTTGTGTATTGTGTTGGAATCAAAAATCAAATATGTGAAGATGAATACAATACGCTTTTGAGTGTTGTGATGTTTAGTGGGCAGACGTACATCATGAAGACCTTTCTTGTCTACAGTTTGTTATGGAGATGAATCATTCTTTGGGGAAAGGTTATAGTCATGTTGTAAATCACATTCTAAAACTGAAAAAAAAAAAAGATCCAGCAGTGATAAATAAGTACCATCTGGAATCTGAAGTATACAATTGTATTATGATTTGTCATCCATGTAAAATAAGCCCATGAGAATGTTTAGGGTGAAGTCACGGAGATACCCAAATCTGTTAACTTCTTCAAGTACTGAAGTGAATTAAAACAGTATGTTCCATGTGAGGTGGAAAGACTCCTAGAACCAAGATGATGGAATTCCTTGCAGCAGAGCTGTATGGGAGTAGGTATTTGGAGAAGCTGTATAGTAAATTTCACCTTGTTTAAAAAAAAATAGGGCTCACTTTAATTATTTGACTGATTATAATGAATTGTCATCCAAAAAAGCCCCCAAATGCCTTTTGTGATTTAATTTTTGTTACTGTATCTCCAAGATGAAGCAGTGGATGCAGATGAGTTGTGTATGAGTTTGTCTATCTTTGACAAATGTGCACTGCTAGAAATTAGTCTTTTCTATGACTTGAAGAAAAGAAGCAGGGATTGCTGAGAAAAGGCATGGGAAGAAAACAAGAGAAGAAAGACAGCTAAGAATTGGGAAAGCAGTGAAGAAAGCAAAGTGCCTTTTGAAATAACTACTCTGAATCAACATCACATACATTTCTGCTTCTGCCAGCTGCCCACTCATTTTCTCCTGTAATAGAAAGAATCGTCATGGTTCTGAGACAAGTAGTGTAGGGAGCCATGGATTTTCTTAGGAAGTGAGTTTCCTGTCTTAGTAGGTTTGTACTTGCAAGACTGACTTGGTAATGGATTTGATCTCTTTGTGGTGTACATATCAAAATGGTAGAAGCAGCACTTGGTCTTTCCAAAGACACTCCTCCAATATAGAAGCAAAGCTTCAGGAATATCTTTGTTTCCTTCCTGAATGCTTCAGTAATAAAACTTCCTTCTTTGAATACTCTTTTACTGGCATTCCTTTAGTCTTGAGATGCTTTTATGAGGGAGGCATTAATTTAGTGTATGTTTTGTAGACAAAAATCTGGAACACTGGATAAGACAGCAAGTGATTTGGAGTACAAACTTGGGTAGAACCTTAACAAACCTGGCCCTGTGTCTTGTGCTCCTTGCTCAAAGCCACACTGTCTGCCAGCTGAGGTGTGTCTAGGGACAGACACACAGGGTTCTTGCAAGACTTGCAGAGTTGATTTGTTCTCTGAAAGACTGCCTGGGTGACTAAAATCAAAGAGGTGTTTGTTTTACTGACTTCTGTTGTTTCTGTTCCTTTCCTTTTAGCTGGTGCTGCCAGAGTACTCCATCCACAGTCTTTTCTGCATAATGTTTTTATGTGCTCAGGAGTGGCTCACACTGGGGTTAAATGTTCCTTTGCTTTTTTATCACTTCTGGAGGTAAGCCCTTTTGTATGCTGACTGCCTGTTAGCCTTGCTTGCCAGCTCAGCACACAAGCAGATTGTGTGAACAGTGAAGGACAGTGATAGGAGTGTAGATGAGTATCTTGCCTAGAGGCTCTTGCCTATAAGCCACTGAAACTTATATTTCCAGAGAAAAAGGAATTTTTTTTTCATGATTTAGGATGGCTATGGAAAACATGATAATACAACTGTGGCTTTCAGTTACTTAGATGAATATTCTGAAGGGTGTCAGGATGCACTCACCACAAGTGAGTGAAAACGTGGAAGTGAAATACGCTGGAATCTGAATGTGGTATTTGGGGAGGCTCTAAATACTTCACAGATGGGGAGTTGTAAGACAGTTCTGAAAGAGCTTGGACCTCTTCATTCAGCCCTAGCAAGGAAACCTTTCCATTGTAGTTGAGAAATAGAGACTGGGAAGGTTGACAGATTTTTGTCTCATCTTCTTTGGCATCTTTTTGATTTTTTTTTTTTTTTTTTTGGCAGGGTAAAGTAAGTTGTTTCTTTCTGTACAGTAGGGAATTTCTGTTCTGCAAGAGAATTCTCTTTTAGAAACTTGTGGAGTAGGGATTGGAGTAGGTAAAGAACTGTTTCTTCACACTGCCCATATGAAGAAGTGGGGAGTGTTCCCACTCTGGATCTCTGAATTGTGTTTACATTCACCGAGGGGCTTCCAGAGTTGATCATGTAAGACCTGCTGGCTTTTTCCAGACAGGCAGTGCAGCTGCTGCTGCTGCATCTTCCTCTGCATTCTAGTGGAGGATTAGCCTTCTGTTGCTTCTGAAAATAACCAAGTTTTTGTGCTTGTCACTCTGGAGACTTCCCTAGTTTTGCATTTTCACAATGTTTGTAAAAGCACAGATGATTTTTGTCTGTCAGGGTCTCTTTGTGTTACAAAGGTACATATGGTAGCAGAAGAATAATTCTGTAAAGAAGTCAAAAATGAACTAAAAAGCAGTAGCTTTTTTACTGCTTTTTTACTTGCTTTTTTTTTTATGCAAAAGCTTGGTCATAATGCAGAGTCATATGATAAAGTGTATTTGTGACAATGAGACCCATTTTAAAAATTTCTAAAACAAATATATTGAAGAGGAAAATGGTCAGATTCTAAGTAATGATATCAACCTTTGGAGAAAACTTTTGATTCTTTTTTTTTTCTATGATTCTTCATATACTTTGCTATAAATACTCCATAATTACTCCTGCTTTAACCCCAGACAAGTTTGGGTTCATTGTGTATAGTTCTGCACAGAACCCATGGGAAGACACTGTGTAATATCTTCATGCAAATGAAGATAATTAAGCAGGATTTCACCTGTAGTTCTCAATAAAAGAACTTGGGACCGTATTAGAGATTGTAAGTGGGTGCAACTAACACTGGAAGGGAGAAAGGCAAAGTTATTTTGAGAACATCTCCTTTCAAAGTTTGCTACTGGTCACTTGCTTGGTGTTTTTGTATCTTCCTGTCTATCTGTCTATCCATCTGTAAGCAGTCAGCAATCTTCTGTTTACTTTGTCAAAGCAGAAGAAATAACAATATTTCCTCTGCTTCATGCTGATCTTAGAGCAGTTCATTAACTTGGTTGAGGACTTCTTTTTTTTTGCTTTTTATTGCAAACTAACTGAGACAAAAGCTCCTTTGCCAAAGAAATTCTTTTGTCACGATTTTCTCAAACATTCAGCCATTGCTGAGAATAATTAGAAACTTCTCTTATGTAAGAAGAAAAATATTTTCTGAAGAAAATTATTTGGATATAAATTCTTGAGCAGTGCCACATGTAGAAAACATTGGTCAGCCACTTCTTACATTACTCCATATGGGCCTTTTTACTTTTCAGAGTTGGAGGAACTTAGCTACCAGTTGGTTGGGACTGTCACCTTTCATCATGTCTGAAATCAGTTGTGTAGGTGCAGTAAAAGCCCAGTAATCCTTCCTCTACTCTGTGATCACAAACCACCATATATTGTCACTCACAACGTGTGAGGTATTAGTGGATAAGCCAGAAATAACTCTGTAGGAAGGGGAAATGTTTTGATCTGAAGAATTAATAGAATGCAGAAAATCCACATTCATTAATTGCTTGGTTCTGTAAGAAGGGAGTGCTTAGACTAGCATCCTGATTTTTACAATGTCTGGAAATAGAGACTTGAGAAAGAAAGGGGAATTCCTCCTATATCACGGAAGATGGTAGTCAGGTGTGTATCTGCACATACTTAATACAGATTATTACAGAGTCATTCCAGATGTCTTCTCCTGCTCTTTCAGGTATTTTCGTTGCCCAGCAGATAGCTCAGAGCTGGCATATGACCCACCTGCAGTCATGAATGCAGATACCTTGAGTTACTGCCAGAAAGAGGCCTGGTGTAAGCTGGCCTTCTACCTCCTTTCCTTCTTCTACTATCTCTACTGGTAAGTCTGGCCATTTCACTAAGAGAATAGTAGCTGCTTTTCATTTCACTTGTGAAGTTGCATTTAGGAATGACTGGAACCAACTGGACAATTTCCTTAGTCTCATAAAACATTGCTTCTGCTGTTGATTCAGGGAAGCACTCCCACTGACTGTTGGCACTTCAGTACAGAATATTTAGCATTTACCTAATGGCATTACATCACATAAAAAACTAATTCCTTATGATTCAAGAGGATCATAAGAAAAATACTATACCTCTGGTGTAGTAATACTCAAGATGGTAAATAAATGGGTAGGTAGGTGTTGGGTGGGAACATGGGATGCACCATGCCTCTAGTCATTCCTACACGCACTCTTTCATGACAGGGGAAAGCCTGTGCATGATCCAAACCACTGATTAAAGTACATTCATGAAGATATGCACACTAATTGGGCATTGGCCCCCTGCCCCTTTCAGCTGTCACATGTCCTCAGTGCACAGGCACAAATGCTCTGTGCAAAAGTATGTCAGGATCATTTAAGGTTAGGCCTTGCCAGGATCCCAGTGCTTTTAGTCACCTCTGCAATCACACCATGAAAATTTCTTACAACAAACTCTAACATACTTTAAATGGAGGTGATGCTTTAGCTGTCTTTCTTCTACTCCTTCTTCTGTGATGTATTTGGATAGAGTTGCCTCTTCAAGCCAGTCTTGCATGTAGTCATGCCTCTGCAAGGCAGGTTGTGTGCTGGTGGAAGAAAAGTGTGTTTTTCTCCTCTGATTACTGGTGTCTTACCTGTTCTGCTGTTCCCCACATCTTGAGGAGTCAATGCTGCATGTTGTTGTTTTGCAGTATTACTTTTAAATGCTATTGAGGTTTGTGGAAAAAAGCATTTTTTAACTCCATGTTTTTGTGTTGAGATCAAAGTCAGCTCTGTAGTGTGGTGTAGCATTTCTCCTGAGACTTTACTGCTGTGCAGCTTCCTCTGAGCCCTTCATTCTAAAATGTGGCCACCATCCAAAATCCACTGCCTGATGCTAGATAAAATAGTATAAATTACAGATGGTTTTTCAATGCTTTCCTGGGTATTGGCAGAATTAGAATTGCAGCAAAATGGAGCTGTGGCAATATACTCCGTTTTCTCTGCTTTTCAGAGTTGCATTTAATATGTATGGATTCAGTCCAGCTGGTGGCTGCATTTTATGTTTCTTCTAGTGCACAGAGGTTTTTTTTTTCCAAAGGAATCAAAACAATGCAATTTCATGGAAAACCTTGCCTGCCCTGCCGAGAGTTGCTGGTTGAAGTTTCAAAGATCAAACACGCTAAAGCAAAATGGTTTTGTTTCTTCGCTGTTCACAACCAGACATCAGACTGAGCTTTAAAAAGCTCAAACACAGCTTGTGGTGCAGTAGGATGTCGATAATGAATTTGTTATTTCTTGAGTGCCTTTTGATACCCATCTTGAATGCACCATAATTAAGATGCTTTAGAGAGATAGAAGGAATGCAAAGGAAAGCACAGGCCATTACAGTCAGACCTGAGGAACAGGCAGCAAAGGGTTATGAAAATCAAAGTGCTCTGCATGCTTCAAAGGGATACTTTCATATTGTGTCTTTCTTTTGCATTCAGCATGATCTACACTCTGGTGAGCTCTTAACTGAAAGATCATCACTAAGGACTGAGAACAACAAAGGCTGGAGGTGCAAGGACGAGTGAACCAAGGGATGCATGATTAAAAAAAGCAAAGAGGAAAACTTTGAACCCAAGCAGTAAATACGGTACATGAAAGAGAGATCCAGCAAAGAGAAGCAGAATACCAGGGGAGAATGGCTGAGTTAATTGTGTTTGTCTCCTGTTTCTCAATGTATTGCAGCAAATGATTCTCAAAACCCAAGCAAACAAAAAAAATTGCAACAACGTGGGCCAAATTATACAACTATTCACCTCTCCAGGGATAATGCTGCTTGGTTTAGTGGATTCATTAAAACTATAATGCCTGTAGTCCCTGCTGTCTTCCAGGAAGCAACATTTCTTTTCTTAAGGACTATTCTGGACTGAGGAAGCACAGGACAAGATGATCTTACACAGAAAGAAGAGCTGTACAACACATTCTGAAAAGGAGCACTGAGTGGACTTCAGAGAAGATGTGTGACTGTCCTGCAGGGCTGTTCTCATGACACTAGTCAAACAGGGATGTCAAATCTTGTGGAACTGCTTCAGTGGTTTTGGTTTGTTGTTTGTTTTTTTCCAACCAAAACAACAATAACAAAAGAATTTGCAGTTTCAATGTTCTGTATTCTAACTATATGCTATTCCTGCAGGTGAGCATCCAGTTTATTTCTGTCCTTCATTTGTGATGCACCAACACCATACAGTGAGATGTAGAAATACATTGGGTTTAACCTAATCAGGACAAGCACCTATCAGAATAGGGTTCCTCTGACTGAAAAAAAAAAACCAAACTAGGTGAAAGCTGGATATATTTAAAGAGGATTGTAACATAGCTATTATATTCATCACAAGGCTGGATAGAAAATACTGGACCAGCTAATTGTGGTCTGTAATTCTGTTTTGCAGTTTTACTTCTGCTGTGAAATTTTAGCTGGAACAAATACACAAAATGTCTTTGTCTTGTATGAAAGATGTTCAGTTCTTGTATTGAAAGATGTTCAGTTTTTTATAATTTAAAGGTTTTTAAATTTTGTCATAGAATTCTCATTCGAATTCTCATTCGAATTCATTTATATGGGCTGCATATCTTTATACGTATATATATATGTATATACAAATACATATCTACATAAATACAATCTATTTACATTTTAGGTCAATCTGTTTGACAAGTCAAAGGCATCAAGTGTCCAGAACTGCTGCTAAATATATTTCATTGCTGACCCAGGTGAACCCAGACTCATTCCCTCAAAGTGACTCGTGCTGTGGGTAGTAGCAAGGCTGTAAACTCGAGACGTAGCACCAAAGCCTTCACAGACACTGCTTGGCTCTTGCACTGGGAGTGAGCTAGTAAGGTGGGTTTCTACCAGAGACTGGCAGGGAGCAGCAGGGAGAGGCCCATCTGTGCCCTGGCTTGTTCACAGCTGGTCCTGTTAGCACAAGCTCACTGCTCACCACATTTTCTCTGGCCATGGAGAGCCAATAGACTGATCCTGGACCAAGCTCTGAGGTGTTTTTAGGCTGGGCACAGCACTTCAGCTGGAGAGATGCAGTCTCACAATGGCTGCTGAGTCATCCCATGTCTGGCGTGTTCCATATGGAGCTGGAGTTCATGTGTGCCTGCAGTGCCAGGACTCACTCTGGTTTGGCCTGGCTACATTAACAAAATTAAGTCCTGTTAACCAGCAAAGCACAGTGGCTGCATGCTAACTCTCTGCTCCCAGACAATGCCAGCTCCCAAATCCTGCCTGGGCATTGCTTGGAATGGGGCTAGCTGGCCTGTGCAAGCATTATACTGGGGTCATTCTAACAACATTTACATGAAGTTGTCCAAAGGGCTGACATTCTTTAAATTACAATAGTTTCATTCTTTAATTTTCAGTAGTTTTTATTGGATGCATTTTGTCTTCATACAATGTAGTATACCCAGTTCTAGGAGCATAAGGCTGCTAAATCAGATGTTGGGAAGCTGATTTGGACTCTGATGGTTCATAGGTTTGGATTGCACACACCACAGGGGTGGCTGAACTGCTCTTGAAATCACACTGACCCTGCAGGCAATACAGATATGTTCTCTTGGAGTGAGCCTGAGCTAAGGAACTTCACTGCATCATTACAGAGCTAACTGATAAAGCTCTGCTGCAGTGGAATTATTAATGCCATGAAAAGCTGATGATTGTCTGTAACTGAATTTCTTTTCTGCATCCTGACTAAAGCATCTAGTTCTACAGCAGTATAGGCACTAGATTCACAGGAACAAATCACAGTGTATAACTTCTAGATGTCTTGCTACCTCATGAAACTTTCATCTCTGAGGAGGTGACTGAATCTTTCCATGCATCTTATAGGATTTCATAGGAGATGAAAAGAAATTAATTCAGGTTCCCTATATTCCAAATACATGCTTTAAAGTCAGTTTCATTGAAAGGCTTGGAATTTTGTGAGGTTGGATGGGTGAAAGTATGATCACTTTTTGCCAGAAAACCCACAGTTTTCAAATCCTGAGGTTTAGGGATGAGCTGGACTGCTAGCAGGTCAATTGTTTGCCTGCAGGGCTGAGTAGAAGCTCTGTGAGTTTTTGTAGCTGGCGTTGGCCTGTAATTCTTGACTTTGCACAAAAAGCAATTATGTATGTGGGTCTTCTGAATGTAACCTCAAGGGACTTCAAGGACTGGAGTTGATATGCTTGGTCATTTGAAAGAGGTTCTCTATTTCAGGCAACTTCATCAATACGCTTAGCAAACTCCACCGGAAAGCAGAACACTTCATTTGATCCTACTACTGCTTTGAGTGAGTGTTTCCAGGATTTCACTGCTCTGGTACTTGAATTTTTTTTTTTTTTTTTTTTTTTTTTTGCGTTTCCAGAGTAAATTTATTCTTAGATAATTTATTCCACTTGCTTTTGAGCCAACATTAGCCTAAGTACACTTTCTCTCATGCTGCTTAAGATTTCAATATATAGAAAAAGAAGTCCTTTTCACCCTCCATTTTGTCAAAAGTGAGCTGTCTCATGTCCTCCCATAAAATACTCTATTCTCCACGTCTTCTTTAAAGGGTTTCTCTGTTGTCTTTCCAGTCAAATTAATCTTTCTTAAGAGTGGATAATCACAGCTGTTCGGAGTATTCTGGAGAGTATCTTACTCTAATTAGCCCTTGCTGTGAATGGACAGTGAAAGCTAACAGTCTCAGTTGTTTCCAATAATACTTATTCAAAAAAGTAATCACACAGGTCTCAATAGCATTTTGTTCCTCTTTGAGATAAATCTTAAAGCTGATGGAAAAACTGATTAAGATTAGGATACTTGCCCTTCCATTGACTTTAATCTGCAGGGCCAGGAGTTGTCCTTGATGATCCTTGTGAGTCCCTTCCAGCTCAGGAGATTCTGTGATTCTGCTTTAACCAGAGCAAGGGAAGTAAACTGCATAGTTGTTGCCAAAGAATAGGAAAGAATACTGTGATCTTTGGTCACAAGGAAGTGTCTTCCCCATGCCACACTTTTGAGGGAGAAATAGTACGTGCTATCCTTTTTGTGTCCAGTTCCTCCTCGTTGGTTAGTGGAGCCTGGAGATTTCCTCTGCAAGCCTGCTTTCTTCCTGTCTCTTTTCCCAGAAGGGTGAATGTCATTATTTAGGAGCAGAGTTCTCTTCTCCTCTTCTCTTCTCTTCTCTTCTCTTCTCTTCTCTTCTCTTCTCTTCTCTTCTCTTCTCTTCTCTTCTCTTCTCTTCTCTTCTCTCCTCTCCTCTCCTCTCCTCTCCTCTCCTCTCCTCTCCATGTCTGATGGTACAGATAAATCCAGAAGACATAAGAAAACACATCATCACCCTTTGCTCCTTCAGGAGCAGGTGTGAAATGAGCACATTCTTAAATGAGTATTCATTTTCCTCAACTGCACCATCTGTGAAGTGGAAGAGGTGATACTTACCTTGTGAACTCTTCCCATATGTGTTGTACTCTTTTTTTTTTTTTTTTTCCCCCCAGTAACTGTTGAATCTGCTTAAAGGAAAAAGGTAAGAGGTGGAAAAAGATGGGAGAGGATGAGACCTGCAAGAGCTGCTTACCAAAGAGGCATCTACACAGTGTGCTGGCCTTTAGCTGCCTGTTCCTGGAAGGGATGAAAGGCAAGGTCTCCTATTTATAGTCAGGTAATTGCAGTGATGCTGAATAAAATTGTTGCTGCTCTGACTGTTTCAGTTTCAAGTACAGCAAATCAGTGCTGATAGCAGAATGCTTCGCCTACAAATAATTAACTGTACTTAAGCTGTCAGAAATGTTTTTCCATCTGCTTCCTCGAGCCATAGTCTTCCTTTTGCACTAAGCCCCTCAAAGAGAAAGAAAAAGCTCTTCAACCTACACCTTACAGAAACTGCTCTGAGGTTGTTTTGATCTGGCACTGCTGTTGGGGTCATGAGTAATCCTACATTATTAGCAAGGGTATTAGCATTCTATTGCTTTTTCCTTTCTCCATTCCATCTCCACACAGATGTTTTTGCCAAAAAAATTTAAAAATCACAGCGCATGATCCAAAATCCTTGAATTTACTGGAGGTTATTTGTTGTTTCCATTTAATGCCCATTCCCTCTACATGGGGAATAGGTTCACACTGGAAAGTCTCTAGACTTTTGTTGGTAGGATCCTTTGGATCTTGATACCACATCCATTAAACTGAATTATGTTAATGGAAAGGGAACATGCATTTTTGAGGAATAAGGGTAACATTTCAATGCTCGTGCCAAACTACCACAGAAAGTTATACCAACTTGGTAAAAATCTGGCTACATGGAAGTTGATGGAAATCATACCTTTTGTTTCATGTGAGCCCCACTTAACACTGCAAAATTTCTACCGAAAGGTTGGTGGAAATTAAAAATAGAAAAAAACCCAAACAAATACAGTAAGTTTAGTTCATCAGAAATGTTATTGGATGTTAGATGAAGCTTGGGTTGCTACAAATAGAACAGGAGATTAAAAGATCAAAATAAACTGAGAGTTGAGTTTTTTATTCTTTGGGAAGCAACAAATATTAGTCTCCCATCCATGCTGCACTGAACTTTACATTGATGATCTCAGTCCAGATTCCTGCTCTGGTGAGTTTTTTGAACATCCATTGCTCATGAGCACATTGTTCTGATTTATTTTTGTTCCGCTCAGTAACAAAATTGTAGGTGGGAAGGAGGGAAAATTCTCCCATGAAATACAATATTCCCCTTCTTTTCTCCGAGAAAACATGTGAACATGCTGTAACAAAATTCTGATGATGTGTTTCAGTGGTACACCTCAACCAAAGAATGAAGTTCTTTGCTGCAGACAATATTCTGATGCAATTTAATAAACCACAGGTCTAGAAATATTTTTTAGTGCTTACACACTTGAAGTAGTTATTACCTCTAATTGCTGGCCAACTTCCCATACAATGCTTCTGTGGCCCAACTCCATGATTTTCTGTGTAGCCAAACTCTCAGTAAAACTCTGAGGAATGTTTAAGTGGTTTTTTTCTAATAATGACACCCGGTATTTGAGCACTATGTTATGGCAATGGAATAAAGCATTAAAAATACCTTGTTTAGTCTAAATCTCGAAGAGATGCTGCTCCTTTTTTCCTATAAATTATCCCTAATATCACCAGTCTCCTCACAGACCTGAAGAAATCTGCCTATCCCACTGTTCTGGCAGTTTCAAACTTTTTAAACAGATTTGCAGCTACTGATCATTAGTGTGAAACACTGACTGGAAAGAACAACTTTTACAGACCACCCCAAGATTTGTGGAAACATCTTAAATAACACAGGAGTCATCTAGTCTTATGGAATAGCTCTCACCTGTGCAATATAAAGTACCAAGCACTTAATAGTACAAGTAATACATAGTACAAGTTGTGTAGAACAAGCAAGGCAGGATTTCTCTCTGTGTTCTATGAGCTCTTGTGAGATGGAGGAGTTTCTCTCTCTGAGTAGTACCTGGTACTGCACAGCTGAAATTGGGAATTACACGTCTAGTGGTATCATAATCCTAAATAATAAATACTTTTTCTCATGGGAGGGAACAATGGAATTCAGTGGAATTAGTCAAAATGCATTTGTTCCACTGCCACCAAGATGGGTACCTGACCTGGGCTGTTGCTCTGCCTCAGGGCCTACTGACAAACTGAAGTGTGCTTCAGCCTCTGAATGCATGTGTGCTGTAATTTGATGCTGCCAGAAAGCACTAAAATATAAAGAATAGTGATCAAAACTGCTCCCCATTTCAGGATTTTACACCCTTCTGATTTGTTTTGGCTTTACCCATTTATCGTCTTCCTTTATCACACAGCGGATCCTGTTTCACTCATCTTTCAGTGCTGCATTTAAAGCAAACCCAGTGCAAGCTCAGACTAAAACAGTGGCACTGGTTCCAATCCAAATCCTTCATCTGCTTGAGGACATTTATTTGAGAATAAAATTATCCTAGTTTGGTTGTAACTAGGTACAAATGGAAATTAGCTATTTTGATAGACATCCTTTTCATCCTGGAAAATGAATAAAGCCTCATTCGTACAGGAGTTTGATGTTTAAATGTGCATTAACACAAATTTGTTATGAGCCTAGATGAGCAGCATAGGAGTTGCCTCAATCTGGCAAAGGATGATAAATTTTTGTGGGCTGCAGAACAGCAGAGGGGTGCTCACAGGGGGGAACATGTCCATTTACAGGCACTGCTGTAACCTTTCATGATGTGAAGCCGTGCAGGTTGCTGGGGGGCATTTGGCCTGTTCTAACTCTTGTTTCATCCACTACAGGTAGATTCACCCTTGAATTTTGCCACCTAACATTTTGGTTCTAGATCCTCGAGTTCAGCCCTGAAGCAGGCTTTTTTTAATACATATTGATACATATTTATATTGTCTAAGATATCGCATGAGATGAACTCTAAAGGAATACAAAGTGAGTTTTATATCCCCTTTGTTGTCTGTTCATAGGCTTTTAAATACTTTAGTATTTAATTACGTGCTCCTTGATATGCACATACCCAGACAGGCCATCTAAAAGCTAAATAAATTCTTGTCTGTTAATATAATGAACAAGGGAAATGCTCTTCTGTTATCTTTTTGTCTTATCTGCCACATAAAGCAGGTTCAAACAGTAACATTACTTATGGGATTATACTAAACAAGAAAAGGAAGCTGTATTTCTAACATGTTAATTTAGAATACATTTTTGACAAGTGCTGCTGGCAGGTTCAGAGTTGCTGCTGTGGGGTCGTTGTAAGCCATGTCACCTCAGGACATGTGAGAGCCTTTTTTCAAGGGATGTCAAAGATATTCCCTGAATGTGCTCCTTCTCTGACTCTTTGGCCATGAAAAGCTAGATGCAGTTAGCAAGGTCTGCAGAAGAAAACAAAAGCTGATCAGTCCTGCCTGTCACCCAGAGCACTCTCATAATCCCAGCAGCATGCAATGCTTTGGCTTTGAATATCTGTGGAGGAATCTGTTGTATTTTCTAGCATGTGTTTGCCTTATGAGAGCAGCCAGTGCCCCTTTATGTTAATTATTAAATAAGATTGTTAAGTTGTATTGGAAAATGTGACTCATTCTTTCAAAACCTGTTGCCTTTAAGCAGAAGCAGTATTTATCCTCCAAAAGCTTCCTGAAGCGGTAGTGGCAGCAGCAGAATTTTAATGTGCCCTCTCTCATTCATCATTTGAAGTCTACAGCAACAAGCAATGAATCTTTGATGAACCTTGTCACGCTTCCTTCGGATTGTAATAGCAGTTTTGTAAGCTTCAAAGAAGTTCAGAAGTAATTTGCTATGACTGTATCTACTTTTTTTTTCATCTATGAGCACTCAGCCCAGCACTGATACATCACCGGATTAGAAAGTCTTGTCCCTGTGTTTCTGGTGTAAATGAAAACCTATGTACCATATATTACAAGTATATTTTCCAGAGAAATCCCAATAAAAGCTGCCAGACCACAGAGATCTTTTAAAATATATATATATATAAAATAAATCTATTGACAGTATCTAGAGACAATCTCTTATCCTGGAGCACTGGGAGCAATTATGAATTGATGGTGCTTCTTTTCATTGGATTGTAGGGCTCTGTTTTCTCTCTGCAGCATGTTTTGACACTCATGAAACACACTTCTATTTCCAGCAGATAAGGGTACAGATTTTATCAGAGATAAACAGTGTGTTCTCAAATGAGGACATTACTTTTGTCATTTCTTGTTTTGTCATCCTGTGTTTATGCCTTGCTGTGCTAGAGGCTAGAGTCAGAACTACTGAGCTCTCAAAAGACCTGGAAATTTGTTTACTGTTAACACAACCTTTGCAGTCACCAGTGTTGTTGGCTACAAAAATAACTTGTCCTTCTAAAAGAAGTTTGCCCTGAAACTTTGTGACTTGCAGAAACTCTGGATATAGTTTCTCTCCTGAATTAAGGCACATCTGCAGGGCTGCTGAGTTTCAAGCCTTTCAAAAAGACAGAGCAACCGATCTACAAAAGATTCCTGGCACTCTGCAAAGCCCAAACGGAGCAGAGCTGTTCTGCCACGTCCTTGCCAGTGACTGAGGGCAATGTGCTCTTGGTAGGACTCCATCCTGCTGATTCTGGCTGCTGGAGTGGTTCCCAAGGGGGAACTGCTGGCCCAGGCTGAGATCAGCTCTCTTACTGTGTTCAGTGATGGGTTACTCTGCCAGTTCCAGCTGTGTTTCTCCAGTGGTTCAGTTCAGCAATACATCAAAGGGATAGAGTAACACTGGAGAGGTGCAGCAAAAATATAGAGGTTGTTCAGTGGCTTTCTGCTGGTTAGTGGTGAGCCTACAGACTCCTTAAATCCTCTCAGGGCAGACAGGAATTTATCACTTCTACCCAAATACGAATATTGCGGTTTCGGTCACTGATGACTTAACAAGGCTTTATGTGCAGAGGTGAATATATCAGGAAACTGATATATCATCAATAGTGGGTGAAAGAGGTGACCAAATGAGACTGGAAGTGTTATGCTCTCTTTTAAGCCTGACTTTGAGTCTGCAGTTTCTCCAGAGTGTTCAGAAAACTCTCACAGTGTCTGTCTTTATAATCTGGCTATGAAATCGGCAAGACAGAAGATCCTGATGTATCACCTTTACAATATTCATTATCAAATTCTGTGATGAATAACAACATCTTTTGTTAGTGAGCAATACCAGAATTCTGTGTGCTTCTACACCTATTTTTCTGTGCCTCATCTCCCTTTCTGTGATGCCATAGCTGCATATATTTTTAGCTGGGGTGAAATGAACAATGTTTTCGTATTCTCTGTGTTATTCATTCTTCTACTTCACATGCAACTGTGTGTGGTTTTCCTTTTTTTTTTTTTTTATGTTTAAATTGCAGCTGTCATGCAGGAGTCTTCCCTGAGCTCTCCAACTCTGATAGCCAGCTGGGCAGATATCCAGCTGGGCAGATTGAACTGAGATGTCCAGTTGGACCAATTCCTTACTTGGATTTGGAATCCAAAACAGCTACTTTTAGAACTGAAATATCTTGCAACCTCTGCTGCAGCCTGTGATTCTGCAGAAGCAGACAAGTACACCCCCAAATGGAAATATTGCTCATCCCAGTATCTCAAGCCAAGAAGTGGAGATTTGTAAGAGGGAGAGGAGAGAGGGAACACTGAAGTGGATGAAGAAAATCAGCCTTGGAGGGAAGCAGGACAGTATGACAAAAGCAAAACATCTGTTCTTGCCAAACAGCCAGTCCTGTTCCTCCAATCTGAGGAGGCTGCTTTGTTTTAATAACCAATGTTATGGGTAGGTGGTCATCTGAACAGGCCAACCAGACCTTTTTTGGGGTAGATTTTTTGTGTCATTGCTGCAAACGTGAGAAGCAGACGAACTACTGTACTCTGACACAGGCCCGGTGTGCGATCATGGCCAGCTGGCCTAAAATGTCTACACTGCTGTTATTTCATCCCTGCCATGGAGATTAAAATGCTGTGTCTCGACACCACACTGTCAGGTTTATCTATAGCTTGTAAAAGAATTTGAATGCATCAAGTGTGACACATTTCACTAATAAAAGAAATCCTTTTCTAATGAAGAGAGGCAGCATATTTTAATATTTCAAATGCTTGACAGGGGAGCTTCGGTTTATTTCTGGTTACCCTAATGACTTATTGTCAATGAGGCATCACTTCATTTTTAAGAACACTGATTTTCCCCTCTCTCCAAATTTGGTTGACTATTGAAACATCCTGCCTTGTAATGCATGAGGAAATTTCCAGATGGAGAATACTAGAGAGGAAAGCACATTATCACAGCTCACAAGGGCTGTGTACCCTTCAAAGGATTTTGAATGGTTAACAAATTGCATGTCTTCTTATGAAAACCGCCTTGGCAGCAGAAGTCTTAAAAATGGCACTGTGAAAATGATGGCATTGTTTTTAAGAAATTGTAAGTCCTTATTTGCATAATAGCCCAGCAAGTTCATCTCTTCAGATCCTGCTTGCAAGAAAACCAACTCATTTTGTTGGCGCTCTGAGCAGTCCACAGACACATGGGTTGTGACACAGGGCATAGAAGTTTTCCAGGTCTGACTGCAGGGTGGCTCCCAGGGTTGTGATACATGGCTGACTGTTCTCAGATTACCTGATTTTATTCACGTTCATCAAGTGAGGGGGGAGACAAAGACCCTGTGTAAAATAGTGCTCCTGTAATCCTGTAATACAGGTTAAATCAATTCCCTGGAGAATCTGAGAATGAAAACTCACATAACCAATACTGGTGCCTGACAAGTGATCACTCATCTCAATTACCAAAGTGCACTTTTTGCTCTCAGCAGCACAGCAGGTTGAGTTCTGACTTACAGAAACAATTTCTTATAGTGGATCAAAAATCCATTAATTTTCATTTGGAGTATTGAATTTATTAGACAAGTTGGGCTTGCACAGTGGTGTAGAAATTCCATTATATTTCTAGCTAAAAAAATTGCAGTTAAAAACAAAAACCCCATGACATTCTGGCTATTTATTATGCTATCAGAAAGTTTGGCTTAACTCCTGACAAGTCCATAAGGAGATGTTCTAGTTCTGTTCTCTGAATTTTGAACCGCAGCTCCCAGGGTGGGACTGGGTGATTCTCACCAGTGGTGTGCTAAAGCATGAATTTCCAGAGCTCTTTAAAATCCTGCAGTAAAGAACATAATTGAGTTAAAGTTGATTCGGTTTGGATTTCATTTATTGTAGGAATTGCAAGTCCCTTCCTATCTCCATAGCAGCAAATATTTCAAAGGCAATATCTATAAACTTTCACTATAACTTAGCTTGTTCTCTGATGCAGTTGTAAGAGTAGAATTACTCTTAATTTTCTACATTAAATTTAGTGTCTGAGCCCAAGCTGTGATGGATCCCAAACAACTCAATTTTATATCTCTGTTCTCAGACAAAACAATTTTGGTTTCACAATGAGACCGAACTCTTCATTGGGTTATTTGTAATTTGAGGATATTTTGCCTAGGTCCCGGTTTGGCTTTCTTGTTTCCAAGTTCCTTCCAGTCATTTGAAGAAGGAAAGGTTCATAAACACTTGCTAGAGACAAGAGGTGAAAAATAAGAAACAAATGTTAACTTCTGTTTATCAGTTTAAAAGATATGCTGTTCTTGAAAATGTTTTTCTCTACTTTTCTCTGTTGCTTTGGTAGTATCTTGGGGAAAATACGCTGGCTCATCTTCACATAGGAGTTAATTGATGATTAGCCTGATGTAGCCAGAGGACAGTTTCACTTCCCTGCTGTTTTTATTGCCTCTAAGAAGCTTGGAAAAGGGAAAAGGAGGAAGCTGTACTGCTAAAACCACTGAAAAATGGTAAAAAAGGTAAAAAACACACATGCACAAAAGAAACCCCAAACAGAAAAAAGCTACAGATGCCCTGATAAACCTGATAAAACATGCTGAAACCCACTAAAATATCAAAAATTGCTTGAAACTCCAGAACACACCATGTGCTGTACATTACTTCATAGAATCTCAGGGCCTCCCAGCTTGTGTTGTACCAGAGATGTGACACACAGGAGCAGTGCTGGTCTCTGCCACACCACACATTGAGTCCCTGTTTCATGATGGAGAGTCAAGCAGCCAGAGGGATTAAGGACAAACCCTGGACTTCAAAATATGTCCCTCCCACTTCTTTAAAAATTCCACCTTACTGATGAGATACTTGCTGCCTGCTTGAGGACTGGGATGATCTAGGCCCCTCATCCCAAGGAGTGCTGACATTTGGCACACTGTGCATTAAACAGCAGGTAGTGGAGGAGCTAAACAAAGCCATCAGCTGTCCCCTGAGCTATCACTATCACTCCATCACTATCAGCTATCCACTATGCACATCAAACATTCTCAGAGACATTTAAAGAATAATGACACTATTTGCCTAATGACTTGTTGCGTAGTTAACTGATTGTTTTGACAGTAAAATTACTTTAATTTAGATGTCTGATCACATAGGACATGATTTTTATGGGTTTTTTACCTTTTTTAATTCATCGCTTCTTGCCCTGCCGCTGTTCCATTCTATGTTCCCATGGAGTTTAATCCTCATGTCTCTAAAATATTAAAACCACTTGAGGCACAAGGTCAATGTTGCCATGCAGGCAGTGAATACTAATGCAGATGCTGTGCTTCATATTCCAGACTGAGGCTTCCAGGAGGAGGAGGGATCAGGAAACCTTTTAAATGCTGCACTAACATTGACAGCTTTATTATAATGTAAATCAAATCAGAGGAAACATGTTTAACAAAACATCAGAGTTTGTTGGGGTTTTTTTCTTATTTAGGAAATACCACATACAAAATGGAATTTAAGTTTGTGGTCTGTATGAAGTGGATACCTAAATGCAGCTGTACAGTGATGTATACAGGGAGTTAACTGTTAGAACACTTGTGTGAATGGCAAAATCTGTACACAAACCAACATGTGCAACAGACTGTGACTTATTTCTTGGCATGTAAAACTGCCTAAGTGGAATTTGGAGTCGCCTGGCAAGGGTCAGCAGTTGCTGCTTCCAAGAGCTGCTGTTGCACTTATGTATTACCACAATAGCTGAGTAGAACTCGTAAATATTTGGTGGGTCTTCATATTGTCTCACTGAACTAGAAGGACCTGGTGATAAAGGCATTTATTCAGCATCTGTGCTCTGGAATCAGGAGGAAAGAATAAAGGTGGTGAGAGAAGCAGGCAGGTAATCAGGCAAAACTAATTGATGGAAGAGAGACAAAAATCTACTTGACAATGGAGAAGGACAGACAGGTAGCAAGGAGAATTTGAAATGATAAATAAATCTGTTCTGTCTGTCCGTTATATGTTTCTCACTGCTCATCTGAGTTCCAAGAAAACACAATTCCAAGTGTGGAGATTGCAATTATTCAGAGCATAGGAGCGAAATAATCGTGACGAGTGCTGAACTGGAGCTTGCTCATTTCAATTTCTAATCAGACCTGTGCGTGGCACAGAATAAATGATAATTATAAGCACTGCAGGAGCTTGTTGCTGTCATGACTGAAGTCTGATCATTCTGTGTCTGTTATTTAATTAAATTTGCTTATAAGTTCCACATTACGTGACATTGAAGATAAGACCCAACGCTGTTCTTTTAATCCTTCAAAACTTCTAGGCCCAAACTGCTCCGTCATGCTTTCTTCCCTAGAAAAACCAGCTAGTAGCTAAATCTGTTATTTTTATTGTAACAGCCTGCTCCTTTCAAACTCATTCATGCATTGAAGCCAAAGGCTGGGTATTCCACGGTGACTTAAACTTTGACTTGTTTTTATTAAGTGTAACGGGTCTGATTAGCTATTTATGGAGGCAATCATGCAGCCACTGGTGCAGAGCATCTGAATACCTGCAACTGTACCAAAACTATCAGGATTTCTTAGGGGATTGTATTTCTGATTTCAGGTTTAACAGCTCGGAAGCTGTGCAGAAATCGTGCATGCACAAGCACCTCACAGGTTCTTTCCTTGCTTGAGAAAGATCTGTAGATGGAAATTTGGGGCAGAAGAACAGTTCAGAGAACAGAATGAGGCTCAGCTCTGCCACTGCTTGGACTTGGGCCTCTGGGGTTTTTTTGGTCTTTTCTTTTTTCTCCCTTTGTTTTTGTGTTCATTAACCTCAACACAGCCTGAATTTTAGGTAAAGAATTGAAGGGACTCAGCAGTGAAAGTGGTCACTTCTTTGAGGGGTTTGTGCTTCTATGCATCAGTGGCTACTAGTTGCTACCATTTCTTACCTTCTTGAGGAGAAGCCTTAACATTCCAGATTTCCCTTTTGTTAAAAGGATTTCCCTTTTGCCTCTGTACCTAGAGGCAGTGTTGAGCCAACATTTTTCTACAAAAGAATTAGTTTACTTTTTGTATATTATTGTTCTCTTCCCCAGACTGACTTAGAATTGTTTTATTCTTCTTACAGTTTTGACGTCGTTTTTCCCCAACACAAAATGCAAACTATCAACTGATGTTGTTTATAAGGCTTCATAAAACTCCCTTTTTTTTTCTTTTACCAGCAAAATATATCCTGACATATCAGCTAATTGAAATTAGTTTTACGTAATGGTCATATGTCGTAAAAACTATTTCCTAATATTAATCATAGAAAGGTTTGTACTGGAATGGACCTTTAAGATCATCCAGTTCCAACCCCCCTGCCATGGCCAGGAGCACTTTTTCCTAGACCAGGTTGCTCAAAGCCCCATCCAACCTGGCCTTGAACACTTCCAGGGATGGAGCATCCACAACTTCTCTGGGAAACCTGTTCCAGTGCCTCACCACACTCACAGCAAAGAATTTCATCCTCATGTCTCACCTGAACCTACCTTCTTTCAGTTTAAAGACATTCCCCCTTGTCCTGTTCCTAAGTCCAGGTCTGCAGTTCCTTACTCTGCGTTTGGTGCTGTTTGTTATGAAAAGCTGTTTGATGGGAAAAGGGCTGATAAGAATTTGTGATGGTCTGTGAGAAATACACTGGTTTCACAGCGGTCTGGCGTATTTTATGGGTTTCATATGGTTCATTCTCTCTTAACTACAAAGGGTCCTTCGAGTAAAAATAACCTTTGTTCTTAGAATTCATTACCACACGGCAGCACAGAGGCTGTCCCACCTTGCTACTGCTCTACATGTTCATATTCATATTTTAATTGGCACTGGACTGCACTGAGATATCAATTTCAGTTGGCTAAAACCAATTTATATGAGATGTGAGTACAGGACTGCATTGTTTTAATTAATGTGGTCTCTGTCTAACTAGTGTTCATAAAACAAATCATTTGTTATAGCTTGCACTCAACTTTCTTGTTTTTCAAAGAAAAACATGCAATTGAACCACTTTAATCATCTTTAATGAAGATAAATTGCATAGTTGCAGTAATATATTGTCTTCTTTGTGAGCAAAGTCACAATAAAATAAGGGTGAGATTTTGGATGAGAAACCTATCATTTTCAATGAATAACAACACTAAATGACATAATTATGTACAACTTCAGTTTCATCCCTAACTTCACTTTCAGCTCGGCCACATCTCCTGTGCTCTTCTCCAATTAGCACTGTGGCTTTGTTAAATGTGTCCATGTCAAGCCTAGAAAATTTACTTTTCTATTCCTAATGCCAGAAAGACCCTCATGCTTCTCTGCTTAACATAACCTAGAGGCAGTTTTCATACCCAATCTTTCTTTTCCCCAGCATTATAGTTCATTATTTTTTCTCATACATTTTGCTTTTCCTGGTGTATGTTACTGGAGGCTGACGAGACAGCCCTTAGTCACTGGAGAAATTTGTACTTGCAGGGTGCTGTGATGCAGCCAGAGCAAAGAATTCCCATATTCCCAGGATTGCAGGGAGATGAGAGTTGTTATTCTGCTGAAGGAGGGGAAGAGGGCAGGCCCAGCACGTCCTGCTGTGTTTGACATCATATGTGTGTGTGTGAAGCCGTGCACTGGGTGAGGAACAAAGCACTCCCACCTAACAAAGCTGCTCTCCTGCTGGCTCTTGGGAATGTGAATGTGATGCTGCAGAGCACTTTGGTGTATTTTTTTGTCTGGGCAAACTTGCCAGGAAAACAATGACTTTTGCACTCGGGAACTAGTGATCATTGTAATGAATTGTCTAAAAAGCACAACTGCCAGGGAAAGATTTTCTAGCTGCTTTGTTTTGAGCATGAACATACACACACACTGCCCAGATATTTCATGATTAATTAATGTTTTGTGAGTCTGAAGCTCCTTAATTAGACCAACAGTTTGAGATTGCATTCAACAATTTAGGATGTAATTTATATTAGAAATGCCCACGGTAATTATCAAGTCTGGAAAAGAGGCGACCCAGACAGGATTTAACTAAAAAATTATCAGCAAAAGAAATTAAATAAACACCCAATGTTCCTGGGATATGAGAATAGTAAGTCCCTGATCACACTCACTGGGTGATCTTATGCAGAACTGGTCTGTCGTGCTAATTCAAGGATTACTTCCTGATATTAAAACCCCCCTTTTCTTGTCCTTTATATGGTTTCAAGTGGTGAAATCCTATAAGAATATACCTGTAATATTAGTGAGAACCTGTCAGATTTCTACATAAAAATAACTGTATCTCAGACAGTGACCTTTATATACATCTTCTAGAGGGAGCAGCTATAATCATTAACTATCTAATAAGAATTTCCTCAATACATTAATCATAATTAACTTTTGGGGTTTTTTAAACGGGTTGTCTTAGGGTATGTGATCCAAGGCTCATCTCTATGGCACAATGAAGCCAGAAGCACCACAGCAGATGGGGGAAGCCCAAATAGCTCAGGGGTTATTGCCTGGGTGGGGGTGACACTTTACAGACACTAAACTCCATTTCTGACTATTGTCCGGAGGGAGGGCACTCTCTTCTGTGTTTGTGTGTGTGGATTTCAGTGCCAGCAGCTGAGATGGGCACCGTGGGTCACAGCAGGGGCAGCTATCAAGCAGGACCAGTGGCAAGCAGGACAAGGGGCTGGGAGCCATCAGTGAGGTGGCTGTGAGCGTGGGTGGTGTACTGGAGAGGTCAGCATCGCGAGGTGGCTGCTGCCGGGACCAGGAGTTCCAAGCCAGCTCCTAGTGAGACCCCGGGGTCTGGGGCTGACTGACACCAGTCTGCAGGTCTGTTTCTCTGTGTGAGGGGACAACGGGGCTGAAAGGATCCAAGGGCCAGCTGCTGGGGCCACGCTGTTCGTGCAGGTTTCTATTTTCCACTGATGGACCTTCCTCCTGATTGTCCAGAGAGGGGGACAGGATGAGGCCGTTGGTGCTACCCTGAGCATGCACGAGGGTTTCTGTCTGAGGGAACGTGTGTGGGTGTTTATCCATCATCACCTTGCATGAGAAACGTTGCTGGTATCTCCTAGTTACTCTTAAGGTGAGCTTTCCTGTCCCTCAGCTCCACTGAGTACTCTGGGGGAGAGGGACCAGAGCTGAGGCAAATGTGTGGATAATAAAAGCAAGATACCCTTGGGTCCTTCCCTTTTCCTGTGGATGATCTATGCCAACAGCAGCAACCTTTTACTGGATTACAAATACACAGTTTGCTCTATGAGTATAAAAATTATTCATGATACTGCTTTCAGCTCGTGTCTTCCAGCCCAGAGAAATGAGGACATTGATGGGCATGAATAATCAATCAGTGGTATATATCTTTGTCAGCTCAATATTTTTTCTCAGCAATCTGGAAATGAAAATGAGAAAAAAAAATTCTATGAGCATGTTTGTATTTATGCATTAATGGCTGACGGTTTTAATTATTATTTAATATTTTTATTCAAGGCACCAGGCATTTAGCCATCTGATGCCCAGACTCTCCCTCAGCATTGCATCAGGTTTATGAATAACCTGTAATGACAGATGGTAAAGGGCATTTTCTGACAGCTATTGATTTCCCTGGAGTTGCAGAGAGATAGAGGCAAATAGCTCCATAACCATCCATGGGAGGATTACAATACTGTCTTCTCAAAATAAAATCCTGGGATAACAACTTCTCATATTTTCCTCTTCTCCTGAATATTTTTCCTAGTATTGCTCTTTCAGAACCCTTGAAGTTCTGTGGAATGAAAGCTGTCTGCTTTTATTCTCTGCTTTAAACATGTTTCAGTAATAAAGAAAGCCATAGTCAGCTGTGGACCAATAACATTTTCCCAAAATGTTGGCAAAATACTTTCCCGTGAAGAACTTCAGTGTGTTACATGGAACACATTCATTTTCTGAAACAAACCATCCCAAGAGCTGGACCAGGGACCTGACTGCAGAATTGTTACCAATATGTGCTTCTTCCTTCTGGCTTTTAAAAAAATTGCAACACAGAACATTTTAGAGGAGTCCAACATTAGAAGATTGTCTAGCAAAGTATGTGAAAGCCATGCTTTTAAAGAAAATAAAACTCATCTTTCTCCTTTTATTAATACCGTTTGAAGTATATCCTAAGACTTCCCTTTCTGTGTTCTAGACTGGCCCTGCAGATCACTAGAAATTAAGTTTCAGGTAGCAGAGCTGATGCACATCAGCATTTGTGGGTACATCTTAAACAAAACTCAGAAGACAAAATGAATCCTGCACAAGGCAAGGCCATCAACAGCCATAACAGTTTATTTTAAAAGAATTGGGGTTTTCTGCCTTTTTTGGGCAAAAGCTCAGCTCTCATAAAATGGAAAAATTTAATACAGATTTTTAATATCACTAAGTGATGCTTACTTGAAAATCACAACCTGCGTGGCTTTTTTTCCCCCCTTTTCTTCTTTTAATTTTTTTTTTAGTAAGAGTTACCACATTATGCACTAATTCTTGCTAATCTCTATAATGTTTAGGTAGCCTTCCAGCTGCCAGCAGGAAATGGTCTGCCAGATGAGAGCTGACCACAAGGTTGACAAGGTTGCCCAATTCTGAGGGCATTTTCTGTGCTGCTGGTACCTGCAAGCTGAGAAAGAAATTAATTTATATGAATTTCACACTGGCATACTGAAATTTGACTAAAGCTTTAATAAAGGAATGATAATGGCATTTAGTTAAATTGAAAAAGAGTGCAGAACAGTAGTGCCAAACTTCCATAAGGACAAATATTTTGGTCGGGGAACAGTCTGATCTGCTGTCTTGTGAGTTTTGATGAAGCATGCTTAGAGTTTTGTTCACAAGTCTCTGCATCTCTGCCACCCTCTTTTTTGCTCTAGCAGCAGACACAGGCTATAAATGCTCCTACAGGAGCAGGAAAGATCAATACACAATTCAGGAAGTTTCTCTTCCAGGCCACAATTCCATTGCACGAAAGGACGGGGGAGCACTGGTTATATAAAAAAATACACAGCAAAAAAAGTCACTCTATTTCTTATCTTCTTTCTTCTCCTGGTATTTATTTGCCATAACTTCTTTCTCCTGGTACATGCACATTTAGCAGCCTGTTCTTTTGAAGGGTGATTTCAGGTCTTTGACCAAAAAAACCAGGTTTCCTGACAAGCCAGCAGTCTGAGCCAGATGTCACAGCTACCTCAGCATTCTCAGTATGGCTCTTTCAGAGACCTTCAGCCTCAAAGCAGTCCATGAACTTTCCATGTTTTTATTCAGGGACTAATCAGAGAGAACAGGACCAGCAGCCACTTTTCAGGAAGATGGGAGAAAGTGAGAGAGGAGCTGATAACAGAGCAGTGATTACCTACTGCCTAGATAACAGTGTACAATTATTATCTAGATATCAATGAATTTACTGATTATCTGGCAGACACCACAGTCACTTCCTTGCACAGATCTGTGACAAATTTGTCCCACAGCAGTTCATAGATGCAGGAAACAACGTGGCCCAGAATAGACAAGCAAGTCCTCATCTCCATCATGAGATTGTTGCATTGAGAAACTCAGACCTGGAATTCTTGGGGGAAGTATAAATTGGCCAAATGTTAGCATGGTCCTATCAATTACATTTTTTGCACTAGAATAAATCTTGATGTTTGCATGTTTACCCTTCCCTGGGTCAAAACTGGATGGCTTTTTTTGCCTTTTTTTTTTTTTTTAACTAATCTATTCTCGACCTCAGACTGCACAACTGGTCTGCTGTCATCTTGCTTAGCCCAGTAGATCAGGAGAATCTTCCTCAGTAATAGCCCTCATTCATTATGAATTATTTTTTCTGTGTAATAACATGTAATTCAAGATGAAAAGTTATTCCAAAATATAAGACCACTGCAAACCTGTCTGGAAAGGAGGACTGTGGTATTTAACAGTTGTATTTGAGTCTATGAATGGAGACTTTATCTTCAAAGATATAGGTTGGTTTTGGGAGTAGGAGGTAACTGTTCCATAAACCCTTTCTTCACAGTCTCACAGTCAGAGTTCTTACAGAAACTTGTCAAAAAATCTAAAAAAAGGAGTGGAGAACGAGACAGTAAAAGTAGATGGTAGAGTTCTGTGCTAAAAAGAGCTTTGCTTTCTGAAACGTGGTGAGAGAGCAAAATACACAAATACTAAGTAAGTTCTACTGAAACTAATGAAGACTGTCAGTTTCCTAAACTGTGCTTTAATACTGCCTAATCACTCCCCTAGAAATACTTCCATCTTCAATTTCCATGCTTGGATTCCTTGTCTCAGCTTCCTCTCAAGTCACCTATTAATTAATCAAGACTATTAGCAGCAAGTATTGTGATGCAAGCCAGAATGCAGATCCTTACTGGTCAAATGCTTTATGGTGTATGGGATGCAGAGCATTCTCATGGCTCAGAACAGATAAAAATTGAGTTTCCATTACACAAAGCCTCATTTTTCATAAGCTGAGAAGTTCACATCTGCAGCTTTCATGTAAGTTTAGATGCAAGGGATAAATTAGTTGAAAATTCATTGAGGAGAAACTTCGAATGTTTAAATAAAGAATTTAGACTAAAATACCCTACATATGGTTTTAGCCCAATCTAAAAAATTCAGGACTTGAGGTGTCCTGTAAGAAAGGACCAACAATGGCAGGTCTGTAGTTGGAATTTAAGCAAAACCAATTTTCTTCTAAACTCCCATATTTTGTTACTGAGTATCAAATACTTCCTGCAGGAAAAGGCCTCACAATAAAAGGCAGCCTTTGAAGTTTTCCTTACAAGGTTCCTAGAAGGAAGACTTTCACTCCCACCACTGTACAGGCATTAAATATGTAATCAAAATGTACTCATATAACACTTTCCCAGGCAGAAGCCAGCCTAAAAAAAAATAAATAAAATGCCCTACATAAAAATACTGTAAATCTAGGATTATCCTGTGTATACCAAAGTCATCCAACCAAAGGCTGCCTGCCTACAGAGAAGGCTAACACAAAATTTTCAGTCTTACAAAACATCCCAGTTTCCCCAAAGCCTCACTGGTAAAAAAGAAAAAACTACTTTAACATTAACACTTGAAGAGAATATACTCTATATGCTCTATATATAGAGTATATTCTATACTCTGCTACAATATTTTGGGTTTGGACCACTCCTACACCACCTCTAACCCCTCAGTGCTGCTGCATTTCCAACAGCCACAGCTGCCCAGGCCCAGAGATCTGCCCAGAACTGCACATGCAGCAGCACTTTCTTTAATTTATGAGTGCAGGAGCTAAGCTGGCCTCAAGAATTAGCAGAATTCTCACCACAATCTTTAAAGGTCTGATTTTGGACTTCTAGGCACCTGGATTTAGAAAGGAATCAGGAACATACATGCTTCTCTCTTTAACTTTATTTGCACAGTGTGTAATTGTAACAGTAAACTCTCAGTCAGACTTTTAATATAATGGGAATACAGCTAGGAGGACATCCTTCATCCTGACAGTAAAACAACAATTAATGAATTAAATCTGCAGCAATGTCTCCCCACTATGCCCTCAGCTGAGCTGCACCCTCAAGATCAGCACATCTCATTAGAAATCAGGTGCTGTTTGGATATTTGCTTCTGCAGTGTTGCAAATTAAAAGTAGTTGACAAATTAAAAACAGTTAATTGTGCACTAAGTGGCAAATTAAGCATTTGTCTGCTTTGAAAAAATTAATCATGGGAAACTATAAAGGCAAGTGCACTTACTGCAATAAGCACAATTTAGATAAAAGAACACACATTTTTGTAAGGAGGTCAACAAGAAAAACCAAGAATTTATGAGTATTTTAATCCTTATATTTTATATACACTATGTATGGAAAGTATAAAGGAGCCTGAAAAGATATTTTGAGGATTTTTAAAAATCCTAAATCCAGACAAAAATAGTCATCTAAAAGCTCCAGTTCAGCAAGACCATTGTATTTTTTAACCACCAAAATATTAATACAGAGGGAAAAAAGCATTGAAAACCAAGAAAGAACAGAGGTTTTCAATCCTGATTTGCAAGTATCACTGACATGTCAGATTTTCTTGGTTTCCCAGTTTAGGTCCCCCTTTTCCATTTCCTTAACATGCTTCAAAATCTCAGCATCATCAAAGCCCACCCAGCCATGATAATAGATAACCTGGTAAAACTGTCAAGTGTTAAAAACTTCATTATGAACTGCAAATATATATAAGATTAAACAAATATATCAGAATAGATTACTGCAAATCAGCATTACTGCAAAAGTAGGGGTAGGATCTGGCTCAGTATGTTCTACCTCAGTGCAAAACCCAGCCTGTTCTGTATCCACTTGCAAATGCTGCTCTCTGCTGACATCTGGTTAAAAGTGTCAAGGAAGAGCTGCTCCCTCCTGCCTCTCATTTGGCCTTTGTGGTGGACAAGAGACAGATGTGCAATAGGAAAAAATGTTTTGACAGGATTTCCAGCTCCATCATCTTCATTTCACATGTTACCAGCTTCCAGCCCATGTCTCACAAAATTAAATACTCCCACTTCCCACTAAAGAAAGGACTGATGGCCCAATAGCTTCTCTCTAGGGGGAAAAAAAAGTTTATTTGCATTCCATTCTAAATCTTAGGAACTACTGAAGGCAAAAACTTAAATTTGGAATGGACCACTGAAATTGTGTGGCATATTACATTTTTCAGTGATGTTAACAAAGTCCATAGAAGAATAAATGCTGCTTGAAGTGTTAGTTGCTGTTGTATATTATGTAAAAAGAAAGTGTGATGCAGAGAAAATAGACGTGAAGATCTCGCCTTGCTTCACGTTCAAATTCTAAGAGGCTTAATCATTGGCTACAGTGTCTTTGTCTGGGATTTGAAATTCAGTGTACTAAGTTAATGAGCCAGGTCTTCTCATTCCTGTGGGACTTAAGGAAACAACAGCTGAATATAATTTTATGAGGGTGCAAACTTAGCTGATCCCTTGAGCTCAGTTTCCTTATCCTATTTCTCTAGGATCCACAATTAGGGCACTTGAAATTAGGAAATGGAAGGAGAGAGGACTTGTCTTCTCCCAGTAGCTGGGATCTTCTCCAAACCCACAGAGTCTCCTTTAGATCTGGGTATATCCACAGTGGCAGCAGGTCCCTGTGCTCACTGGGTTAAAGATGAAGTGCAAGATATGCAAGCACAACCATACCTTAAATTTCACCCTGTGCTGAAGAGGTTTGCTAACTCCTGATGTAGCATTAATGTGGAAGTTTAGTTTTGCTGAATCCTGATGTAGCATTAATGTGGAAGTTTAGCCTGTTCTGAAGGGTTGGTAACATTACTTTTTTTTTGACACCATGAGAACATCCTGTTTTGAGAAGGGGCACATTCCCTTCCTGTAGTATTACTTCATAAACTGAGTTTCTGGCAGTCTGAAGCAGTTTCTGCAGGGAAGTGCTTTGAGAATTGGCTGTTGAGACAGCTGAAAGCAATGCTGACCCTCCAAACCTCTCCTTGATCCATTCCCATCCCGAGAGACCAGCGTGCTGCTCTTTCCTCACCACTTCTTGCCACTCAAGCAGGAGCTAATATTCTCACAATCAACACCCTTTCAGACATCACCTGCATGTTCTTCAGTCTGTTTAGCACAGAACAGATGGTTCAAACCAATCCAACAACCAACTGTGCCCCAGAATTGATCAGGGCAGAGTCAGCTCATCTGTGGAAGTGTCAAGCTCCAAATGAGAAGTAATGAACTCTTTCCCCACCCCAGCCAGATCCAAAACTACTTCAATCATGCCTCGAGGGGGCACACACACTAATAATTCTATACAGGTACAACATTTTCTTGATGCAGAAGCAGCTCTAGTGGCAGTAGCCATGCAGAAGTAATTAGTACCTCTAACAGTGATATCTCACATCTCTGCTAAGAATCAGCTATTACAGATTTGACAGACTTCTTCCAGCTACACCCCAAGCTCATTCTGTTAAAGCCTGAGGTGTAACATCGTTGGGAAATACAGAGGGGATGGCTCTGACTCACTCATTTCATTAATTTCTAGAGCATAGCAAGATAGGAGAGCTAAAATAGGAAGGAAAACCAAAGAAGACTGAAGACACCATTTATTTTTCTTGACTAGAAACATTGTTAAAATCTGCCTATTGTTTAGGCACAAGGATCACAACTGACTAGTCAAAGTTTAAAAAATAATCAATAATTTGTTAAAGACTGAACTGACCAAATACTATAAGGAATCACTATAAGAAATCCAGGCAATGGTCAATCAAAACGCTTCATTTTTTTTAATTGCCAGCAAAAAAATATGGAGAAACTAATAAAACGCATGTCTGATTGAAAAATGCATTATTTGTTAGTCTCTACCTGCGTTGTAAATATCTTGGTATGTGCAGGTCAAGATTTAAAAATAAGCATCATCCAAACGTGCACACTTGGTGCTGTAATGAAGTGGGACATGACATCAAAGACATAAAATTATTGTTATCTCCTGGGTTCATGAGGCACCAAAATCTGACTGGAGGGTGGTCACTGCAGGTGAAACCTTGCAGCTGAGAGGTGAAATTTTTGGTGAAAACTGTTCCACAGCAATGCTGAGTAAAGCCAACAGTACATGAGTTCATGAACTTATTTCAAAACTGTCTGTAGGATGTCTTTCCCTTGTGGGAAGACACTTCAAGCCACAGGAAATTCAATATGCCATTAATAAGGCAAAAACTTTGTTGAAATAATCAGATGTTACTACCCCCTCACCTAAGTGATGATCCACCAAAGTGGATTTTTTAAAGGTAAAACTATTTGGTACTTCAGTGTCTTGAAGCCAATCTGTTGATAAGTTTTCTTGAGTCCCCAGTGTATGCAGTTTACAGCCTTCAACTTGCTTCTTATTAATCTTCTTTTTTTTTCATATTTAAAAGAGCATAATTTACTTTAAGAAATGTAGGGCTATTTTGTCAGAACTGCCAGACTGTCAGAAATCTGAAAAGGAAAATAAAACTTTGCTCAGGACTAACTCATCCATACTTGATTTCACCATACATGGCTTTCCCTGAAGATGCAAATGGTGACTAAGCCTTCATTTTTTAATCTGAAATTCTTACACTCAAACAAAATACTATTTCTTCAAACACATTAATATGAATAAATCTGGCTTGGTGAATCAGTTGCAAGTGCCATACTAAGAAAATGAAATCTCAAGAGACATAACAAATAATTAAGTCCTTGCAGGAAACTCATCTGTTTTCCCACTTACCCACAGGAGATTTACATGCAAAGTTTGTATTGAAGCTACTTGTAATTAACATTAAGCACTTAGAAGAACACAGAAAATTGGAATGCTAGGGGGGAAAAAAAAACAGTATTTTCCAGCCATTAAGATCTATGTCTTAATTTAGATCTGCAGATTTTTATGCATATAAAAGTTTTGGGTTTATGAAACATGTACAAAGGATGGCTCCTGAGAACTGAGACTTTCAGTATTATCCTATTATTCTAGGACAGGTTCAACTGAAAAATGTCCCACTTTTTAATTTCCCACAAGACATAAAATGTCCCACAAGAATAAAAATTCTATGATAAGTGCTATTATGAAACCGGATGCAATTAATTTGAGAAGCCGTTCTTGTAAAGTTTGTTGGCTTAAATAGTTAAATTAATCTGGTTAATACCTGTAACCAGGAACATTCCATGTGGCTTTGAAATGAGCTTCCAATGTTTCACCTCTTTTTGTTACGTGTGACTGTACTGACACAATGTTTTGTAGATTTATGCAGGGTAATTTCCCTCTGAGTGGGAAATTTGTGCTGAGGTAAATCACATTTCTGCAAAACTGATTGAAGGATCACATGCTCCTAACCAAGTAAAGCCAGCAAACTCCAAATGAACACACACACATTTTCCTAAAGTAATGTATTGCATTAGGGGATATGAAGTAATGTCTCTAAAAGAATTTTGACCCTAGAACATTGCAAATCTAATCTGAGGGCACTCTGGACTGGCTGGGGAATATCAAGAGGAATGACAGTTTTCTGGTATGACACGTAAGTTCAAATGTATTTAAATAAAAGTCTTTAAAACTTTAAATAGTCCANAGCCAGCAAACTCCAAATGAACACATGCAGAGTTTCCTAAAGTAATGTATTGCATTAGGGGATATGAAGTAATGTCTCTAAAAGAATTTTGACCCTAGAACATTGCAAATCTAATCTGAGGGCACTCTGGACTGGCTGGGGAATATCAAGAGGAATGACAGTTTTCTGGTATGACACGTAAGTTCAAATGTATTTAAATAAAAGTCTTTAAAACTTTAAATAGTCCATTCAGTGTATATAACAAAAAAAAAAAAACCTAGAACACATTTAGCAGCAAAGCTGTTAGATCCACCTGAATCCTACAGATTTTCACTGATTTTTTTTGTATTGTGCTTGTATGAAGGAATATATGTGACTCATGAATGTCTCACTGTGTCAGCAATCCCAACAATAACACAGATAAATATCTGTGGGTTTTCATGAGTTATGAGCCAGCTACTCTAGGAACTGATGGAGCAAAGTTTTCCTCACCATTACAAAATGAAGTAATTTCTAAAATCCTATGTATTTTTACAGCAAAACCAGTACCACTCCAAAGAAAAATGTGTTTTGCTTATTAAAGTGGTGATGAAGTACCAAAGTATGGCCCTGAACAACAAAGGCTGTGCAAGTGTAGGCCTGGCTTCTGAGGACAAAACATTCTAAAACTCATGCTCCAGTGCCCCTCTTCTCCAGTGAAGAGATTTTTTGAAGAAGCCCTTGTGAGTGGTTTTTGCAGAAGTATTGGCAATACCAAGTGTACACTGATTTTCAGGAAATAAGTGATGGATGACAGTGTTTCCCCAGCCCAGCCAGCCCAAACACCCTTGGGTTTGCTGCATGGCTGCTCCTCTATACCTTCAAATCTTGCTGAATCTTCACATGCCAAACCTGGGCCATCTGAGTGTCGTGCTCTCTGGCTTTGCTTTTTTCCAGGTGGTTCTTTGCCTGTCAGGAGTGCAGCCTGGTACAGCGTGCTGAAGTGCTTTCACATTAATGACAGTGACACTGCTCAGGCTGCAGTAACTTGACTGCTTCACGGCTGTGACACAGAGGTTGTTCCCCAGCAGACCCTCTGTTACACAGCAAAATGAAGTCTACTTTCCAACAGGAAAGATTAAAGGCACATATGTCATGGACTATTTGGAGCTCTCAGATCTGCAGGACAAGATACTCTGTAAATTAAACTTTTCTCATCGGCTCGCTGGGAAAGGAGAACACAACAAACAAAGGCTCCATCCCCTTTGCACGTGAGTTCACCACTTAGTTTGTCCCCTCTCTAAGTGACAAGCTCTCTAACTCATAACTCTCAGCCCTTGGTCTGTAACTCCTGCACCACTGAGCAAAGCAGTTACCTACCAGCTGTGAGAGTGCTCATCCTTCCTCTCCTCCATCAGACTGTGGCATCCCCTGCATCCCACTGGGATGCACAAAAGCCTGAGCAGTCTGGCTGCTGCTGGAGCTGTTTCAAAAGCTTTTTGAGAGAGCTGACACATTTCTACTGCTCTGAGTGCAAGTTAATCCCTTCCACTGCCATGAGTTAGGGGGCTCTGAAGAAACTGCCCAAAACCAGTGTGAGAGGATGAGAGGATGGATGGATGGATGGATGGATGGATGGATGGATGGATGGATGGATGGATGGATGGATGGATGGATGGATGGATGGATGGATGGATGGATGGATGGATGGATGGATGGATGGATGGATGGATGGATGGATGGATGGATGGATGGATGGATGGATGGATGGATGGATGGATGGATGGATGGATGGATGGATGGATGGATGGATGGATGGATGGATGGATGGATGGATGGATGGATGGATGGATGGATGGATGGATGGATGGATGGATGGATGGATGGATGGATGGATGGATGGATGGATGGATGGATGGATGGATGGATGGATGGATGGATGGATGGATGGATGGATGGATGGATGGATGGATGGATGGATGGATGGATGGATGGATGGATGACTGCAGGGGACAGTGGCTGCATAAGGACCTTCAGCCTTTCCTGGTGTGGTAAATGGTCAGAATTTTACAGGCAACTTAAGATTGGTGAAGAATTGAGGAGACTGGTTGAGGGAAACTTGAGCTGAGCCCCTTCTTTATCTTGCAAGGCCTTGAGCAAAGGCTGAGGACTGCAGGATGTCTGGAATGTGAGGCACAGAAGAGCACCTGCACATCTGTACCAGCCCCTTCACTGTGTGCAGCAAGCCTTGTAAATCTGGTCCAATAAAGACAGAAGGATGTGCACAAAGGCTCTCTGGTGAAGGTCAGACAGCCTTTACTGCCACCTCAGCATGTATAAGAGGACCAAAGTGCTCATTCTACCTTCTGAGGCAAGTGTCAATTCTAACAGAAAGTAACCAAGACCCTCATAAGCTCCATTTCCATATTAAGTTCCACATCCCTAAGAATGCAAGTGGAAAAAAAAGAGGACATGTAACACATGTGTGACCAGAACTCCAGCTGTCATATGTGATTGTTTCACCCCACTGGCAAGAGTCAAAATTTATAGTATAAAAGGGGGAATCTGGGGCAAAAAGGACCAAGGGGGAAAACACCTTGGCTCAGAATCAGTTGACAGACTGTGTCCTTCCTCCTCTCCTGAAGGGACAATTTTAGGTGAACTTTGCCCTTCCAACTGCCTTGGAACAGAGGTGGAAATATTCATTTTTATATTGCTATTGGTAGTAGATCTCTGTTACTGTACTTTCTGTGGCAATCTCTGTGGTTAGTGCATTTATCACCAGCAGTTCTGAGCGTGCTTTTCTGTTCCTTCCATAATCTGTACCATTTGTGAATCTGGATCGTGCAGGTCCTCACTGAGCACGGCTGTAGAGCTGAATTGGCAGTGATCAGAAACCACAGCTCACTGATCTCTGAAAACAGCTGGAGCACAGGGGGGTTCATGGTCTGACAAATTTCTGGACCCTGAACACAGCAGGCTGTACGACACCTTATCTGTCACATTGGTCCTGTGATTTCATGGCAAGCGTGTTCGACCGTCTCACTAATTCAGCTGAAAATTAATTAAAATACTTCATGTGTGTATTTATCTCCTTGCCAGGTTCATTTTCAGTCAGATTTCAGAGCTAGGGCATCTCACCAGAAGCTCAGAGTAGTGCTAATCCTAAAAGAAACACTAAAAATAATACCTGTTGAGAACATGAGCACCACATTCCATGATGTTTCATCAGATCTTATACGTCTTTGAAGGCAACTCAGCTTTGAAGTCCTTTTTGTCTTTAGCATCAATACATTTTGGAATCAGTATGACACTAAACTTGCATGGATTAAGTGATAATTGCATCATTTACACAGTTTACACATTTACACATTGTATTGTTGCTGGAGGCTAAACTTCTTGTTGCATATACCAGATACTTGATTTGAAAGTCAGAAAATCACAAGTGTAGCTTAGAAATTGCTGCAGTTACTGCTGTTAGAATGGGGAAAACATATTTTCTACCAGTGGAGACACTAAGCTTTTATAAAACTAAATGGATAGAAAAGAAAAAATGTTGGGAAACTGAATGGGGAATAAAGGCCTTAGTATCCAGCCTTCTCTCATCCTGCCATGAAACATAAGAAAGATTTCTACAAAAGTACATCTACCCATTGCCACTTTACTGTATTCTTGCCAGTCAGGCTCCAGTCCACAATTTGAAAATTATGCTACTTTAATTTGTCATTTTAATCTCCTTTCACAGAGGTGTGAACTTTCTCTTTGGGTAATTGAACTCTGTTTGCTTACCCCGTTGTTTGCTGTTCTCAGATGCTGCTTGCCTACCTGTAAGGTCTGGCAGAGGTTCAAGAAAATGTTTTTTGGGGTTTGCTGCCAGAAGGTGTTGAGGTGACCACCCTCTGGGTGTAACACCTGTAAGCTTGTTCAAAATTAAACAAAAACTGCATTGGTAGACAAAATAAAACAGTGGTTTTTTGCCACCACTGAGGCCACCAGTATTCATACTTTTAGTCTTTGATAATGAAGGTTTGGAAATGCTTGATAAATTCTTTTTGAAAGTGATTGCTATTTTTTTTCTTTATTTTTTCACTAGTTTTCTGCAGGCCATAATTTAGGAGAAATGGAATTAACACTGGTGCCAAAAAGGCTACATGAAAGATGGCTACCTTATAAGTTACTCAATTTTGACTTATTTTCAAATTTCATGTAAGGAAATGAAAAATAAATTGAAATCAATCGATTATAGTAATAATTTTTAAATACCTCTATGTGATAAAATGCCATCTTAATACTGTGGTGACTCCTGCACAGGCATTCAAGAATTTAAATTATTACAGAATCCAAAGATTACTCGAAAGCTTTTTGTTCTTATGTCTAAATTACTAAAGGAACTAAACATCTTTTCTTCTTTTGATATTACTTGTTTTTTTCTAGTTTATTTAACCTTAGAAAAAGGTTAGGAAAAAGGCTATCTTTGGTAATATCTTCCTACTATCTTCCTATGCACTGAATTTTAGGAGGCAAGTTAATTCTTCCATTTTTTCTCTTTCTTGCCATAAAGACTGCATGAAATAGCTAGTACTGCTCAAAATATATAGAATGCATTCCAGAAAATTATGTAGTGCTAAACAGAAGGAAATATTTAGTGGTGAATTTATCACATTCTTTTGGCTGTTTTGGAAACATCAGTAAAGACTTGGTAGCTGAAGTTTAACCTCTTGCTTAGATAAATATACAACGTTATTCTCCTACACATTCATTTCAATGTTTTTTTCATTACTTTTTCTTTCTGGCTGAATCTGCTTTGAATTTCACACATTTTTGAAACTGTACCTTATGTTTGCCAGTTCCACACTGCACATTATAAAAACTAACAGAAGAAATCATGATCTTGTTTCATTACATTGCCCCACAAAGTTCTGGGGATGTTTGTTGTTACTGAGTATGTGTGTATATGTGTCAGTGAGAGAATTAATGATTGCTGTGATGGGAAGGTTTAGAACACAGATGAGCCAGTTTTAAACTTTTAAACAAAATGTTATTTGATTCTCATTCTTTAACTACACACTTTATGCTAATGCTTAGTCCATATCCCCTCAGTCAAGCCACTGCCCTCTGCATGTGTCTGTCCAAGAAATGCCTCGTCCACCTAACAGCCCACCCATCAACTCCATCTCTCTGCAATTCAAAGGAAAGGATGCTGTGGGGGGCCAAGTCAAAGGCCTTACAGAAGTGCAAAGAGATGACATTCACAGTCCTTCCCTTGCCCACTGATGTGGCCAGCACGGGGATGTTTGTGGCTACAATACCTCTCTGCCTAAGTGACATTTTTCATGCCCCTGTCCAGTGGAGGGAATGGTTGGGAGCAGGTTTAGAAAGCAGGAACTGGCCAAATAGACCTGCACCTGTCTCCCAGCAGCCCAAGTGCTGTTATTCAGCTGTTGTGACAGCCTGCAACATCCACATGCCTAAGTAATTGTTTCTGCTACTCCTGGGATGGAAAAATACTTTCTAGTCTGGAAAACCAAAGTTAGCGGAAGCAAGATGAGCAAAACCAAGTCAGTTTCAATGTAGCTTTTCCCTGGGAAAAGAATTAAAGATTGCTTGATCTTCTGCTGTACCCTTTACCAAGTTTTGTCATGTTTCCCTTTACAAATCAACAAAGACCATCATACAAATGCCAGACTACCTGTTGATAACAGCATGGAAGACTTAGTCTGATAAATTTTTAAGGTCCTGTCATCTTGCTGTGTAGAAGCATAGAATTTTAATCTGGAGGAACCTGAGCTTTATTTTGATGTTTGTCTAGAGTCAAACACATAGATTCTGCTTTATGACTAGGGATTTTTTGCTGTAAATAAGATGAAAATAATAATTATTACAGTGTTCCATTGTAAAATGAGAGTGGTTGCACTAAATGAGAGTGGTTGCATGAGTATGGGCTGAATGAGAAGAAGGAATAAAATCTTTATGTTGAGATGAGTTAACAAAATCCCATCACACTTCAGCTATTCATTCTCCTTAGGACCATCCTTTATTAGCATGTAAATAATATTTGTATTGTGTAGGTTTGATGATGAAAAAGTCATTGCTGACTTTTCACAAGAGATTGCTTTCCCCTTTAGTGGAAACATGTCCTGTAGTTGAGATCATTCTGATAGGTTTTTAAGTAGTCCCTGTGTTAGGAAGAGATTTCTTTCTGTGGGTTTGGGTTGTGCTGAAAGCATCTGGGTTAGATCTTTCTCTTGTAGCTAGGGGTAAGGGACTGGGAAAGGTTGCTGGACTTTTTTCTTCCATTTGAACAGAGAGGAGGAAAAGGCATAAACTGTCAGACTCTGTCTGCCTGATTTTAAAGTTACTGAAATAGGAAAACTATTTGAGTAAACATAGTTTTTAATTGCATAAAGTCTGAAAACCTGACATTTTTGGAATGTATCATTAAAAGTAATAGATGATGCATCAGCTTCTGAAAAAAATAATTTTTTGTCTTTGCTTGGCATTAGTCAGAGCCATTTTTTATTAATTCATGCATTAATGCTTAGCAGGTACAAAGTGTTTTCCCTAATAACAGATTTTTTGTAGGTGGCAGGTTCATCAAAATTTAGTTGGGGCACTTTAAATGATCTGACTGTAGAATATTTTTAGTATGGTCAAGCAAAATCAGACTTCTGAAATGTTTTAATGTCCTGAAATCATGACCTTAGATGTTAACCCTTCTATAAAATATCTCTATGCGTTAAGGAAAGCAATTTTAAAGGTTTTTTTGTTGGACTTGTTTGAATTCTTTATATTTTGTAAATGTCGTGTTGGGGCGAGCTCTTTGAAGTTAATTCATGCAATAAATAACGTTTGGTTGTGCTAATCCTCATTTTAAAGCCATTAACAAGAATACTTCAAATGCAGGTAATGAAAGGCAAATACATTTGAATTGGGTGTTGGCTGTTTACTGTCTTCTCTCTCCTACACCAAGGTGCACACACAAATCACAGCCCCAAAAAGAGTGTTTTGATTTGGAGACCATGTAATGGCTTTGTTATAAAAAACAAGAGGTTGTGGTCTTAGCCCACTTATATTTTTGTGGTGTGTATTTCCCCAGAGAACCTGAGCTGAAGATTTTGTTACCAGAGCATCTCCTGAGGGGAAAACCTCCCTCTGGATACCCCAGTGCTACTACCAAAGGCATGAAACCCAGTGCTGCTCCTCATCATCTTAGTCTCTCCTGCTGCTTAGTGTGACACATTTTAATGGTGTTATTTTAAAGGAATTATCTGTAAAACACAGGAATTTCTGGTATTGTTGCAGTTGTCCTAAATTCTCAGCTTTTGGATTACTCATGCTTCCAGTTATTTATGCCATTGAACAAGTGGTTATATTAATACAGAAAAAATTGTCTGAGATTTACATAAATTATTTTCAAAGAGTAGAGAGAGTTTAATGGAATCTTATGTGAATTAAAAAGAAAACAAATATTCCAGGAAAGACCAAACACTTAGCAGCTAACTGGACTTGCTAGGGTAGGACATAAGACCTCTTGGAAAAAGTTCTATATTTAACTGCTTAAAGATTTTCATAAGCGTTAAGAAACTGTCCTTCACTTTTTTAAAAAAAAACAAAAAAAAACAAACCTTTAGACACCAAAGTGAATCAGGGCTGTCAAAAGCAGAGCAGCACTGCTGCTCCAGCCATCTCCCTTGCTGCCTTTTGTATTGAAGGTCTGTAAGTCTTCCATGGCCTGACTGATGTGGAGGGCAGCTCACCAAGGGCCCGTTGGCAGCTGATGATAAAAGCCACCAGGACATCATCTGGCATCTCAGAGCTCTCTTGCCTCTGACTGCTCTTCTTGGAAAATGTGGGGAGAGTGGCTTCAGCCTTGACAATTCCACTGCTGGTGACCAGAGTGCTGTTATTTATAGTGACTGCTCCAGTTCATAACTGGTCACATCCAGCCCATAATTGGTCACCGTGCCCCTGGAGTGCCACAATCAGCCACATTCTGCTCCATCTCAGGGCTTACTTGTGAGCATCAGCACTTGCTCTCTTTTATGGAATCACTGCTAAGCTCTGTTTTGCTGACCGTGTTTTTTCCTCCCTCATCAACCATGAGGGGTTGATCTAGAAGGAACATTAATTCTGATGAATAAACACAAGAAAACTGTGTTTCTATTAAACAGGGTTTCATAGCAGTCTGCCTACCTGCAAAGCTACTATCAGAACATCTGATGAAAACATCTTTAACCAGTGGATATTATTCTCACTTCTGACCTCTTTGACCAGGTCATCTGTTAATGGGAACTTAACCAGGAAAACTCACATTGCTATGACAAGACCCCTTTTTCAGAAAGGGAAGACAGCTGCTTCCAGATTTCAGAAAGAACATGACAAAAGGAACGAGGTCCTACAAGTAAAAATAAAAACTTAAAGAGTCAAAGGAGTTCTTTAGAAAAACAAAACATCTGCTAATAAGAAAATAATGAGTACAAATAGAAATATAAAATTATTTTCTTCCAAACAAGATATGATTTTATCAATTGGGATTCTCCTAAGTTTTCACTTTAAGAATTTCCATAATCTTGAAATATATTGAAGGTGAAATTAATATTTATTATTAGAGAGTTAACTTCTGTCAAAAATAGTACTGGAGGAGGCCCTGCATGTGAAAACAAAGATCTGGCATTTCTGTTGCTCAGATCTTTCTGACACCATTTTTCTGAAAAGCCAGCAAAGATGAAATAGCGAAGTTCCTCCATTTTGAAATTCATAGGAAGGTTGTGTACTTTTAAATAGAGTTTAAGACCTCTGAATATTTCTACTTAGTCTAAAATAAAAATAACACCATCTGCAGCCTTAGTAGAGGCAATTCTTTTACCCCTCTAGGAAAAATCAGATCAGGAAAGAAATACAAGGTTTTACAAGTTTTCTCCTCCTCTGTTTACTGCTCCATTATACCAATGTTCTTGTAACAACTTCAGTGCAGTTAATTTGGTCATTGAGGTTGATGAATGGCATGGATTTTCCTGTGTCACTTCTTTTTTGGGTATAACATTTCAGGAACAGTCATTCAGCTGCTCTGCCTCCTCCACTTGCATCATCATTCTTTGCTCTTGTTTAGGACGTCCTCTGTCTCGAGTGTAACAGACTCAGTTATTTTGAATTTGAAGTTGTGATTTGCTCCTGGGGTGGTCTTTTAAGATGTGTGAATTAGGTATGTGCTACCCCTGCTTACTATGACTTTCTAGACTAGGGTTTTTTTAAAACTCATTCCACTTACAGTGAAATATTTAAATTATTTCGAATCCCTTGTGTAAACACAGTGATCTTGTGATACAGCTTCAGCAACAGACCTAGGTGCAGCCCATGGCAACCACCCTTATTTCATGGTGAAGGAACTGATCAGGGAAGGAAGAAAACCTGATTTTCACATGGTTTGCTGAAGGTTCATCAACATTCACAGCACAGCCAGTACCCTGAAGGTTGCTCCAGACCAAAATGTTCATTTTATGTAGAGAAGATGTGCAAAAAGAGAATAGGAGATTATGCAACGGAAAAGATACTTACTGCAGAGTAACTGCAATTCCTTGACAAAATTCCCCAAGAGGCCAGGCTGGAGTTTTTGCTGTGTGAACCTTCTCCATCTGGTTTGAGGAGCTCTACAGGAACCCATGTCATGGTTCTTTAGTATGGAGGCTGAAATGAAAAAGGGTGAAAACAGTGTCTGAACCCATGACCAGATTGGGAGCTACTTGTAGGAACAGACTTATTCTACCAAAACTTTGCATGTGTCACAAGATTAAGAAATGAATCTCAAGTGGTGATGGTGTTTGAACTGCAGCAGTTAATTTCAGAAAGTTTACATTTTAGTCCCAGAAGTCTGTGTGCTGCTGCAGAAAGTGAAGCAATATCAGTCCTGAAAAGTTAACATTATAATAACAAAACATCAAGGGAGACCCCAAGAGGGAAGCAATACTGAAAATGTTGGTATCATAAACCAAGAATTTTGAGGTAGGCTTTGAAATAGTTTAAAATGATTGCACAGAATAACAAGTGGGAAAAAATGTAAGAAAACACATTTGTGTGCTCTTTATAGCATTTTGCCTCTCTGACAACTCTGCTTCTCAGAGCTCAAGTAGTTTAGAGTGTGTTTAAGTAATTACTGGAAACTGAGTTGCTTATTGTATCTCATCTTACACATGACCATGCACCCTTCAAGAACACTGCAATTGCATGTAGAATACATTAACATGGTCCTTACCCAAAAAAAGTCTTAAAAATTCTTAGTAGACAATTGTTTGCAGTTAAGAGTTAGACATTTTTAGTGCACAGAATAAAACTTACAGCTTTTTCTACATGCAATCTTAAATCTGCAGATGGCAACTCCTCTGTCTCTTTGAGTTGAATGGCACAAGCAGAATCCTTCAGCAGACAGTTTATTATCTCAGCATGGTGAATAGTTGTAAGTATCAAAATCAGCACTACAAAAGGAAGTGACTTCAGAAGATTTCAAGAACATTCCAGGTAAGTATATAAGTGCTCTGCTGTAAGTTGTAGGAATGGCTACTGAAGAGCACATCCACATGATCAAAGTCGAGAGCTTTAACTATCAGAAGGCTGCCTTCTGTGTCTTGACAGTCTTCCATTTGTCTGTGAATAATAAAGTTGAAGAAATTATTTCACATCTCTTTCAGCTGAGTGGATTTATATCTGGTAAGATATAAACACTGATGGAGATAAATGAGGATATGCTATGTGATTGTATTTCGTATTTAAAATTCAGTGATAGTTTGAAATCAAATGCTGCTTCTTGACAGAGATGTCATTAGACATTTTTAATGTGTGCTTGGCACTCTGAACTGTGTGCTGTGAAAGGCTCTGTCTCAAAGAGGTTTGTGTGATAGCCTGTTTCAAATTCAGAACCTGAATGTGTAGAGTGTCTCATCTGTCAAGACTTTTTATTGGGATTGTCTGTGATGGGCACACTGGTGCTTCACTTTCTTTTCTCTTTAATACATGAGAAATAAGGCAGAGTCAATCCAGATCCTTTCAGTTACAGGGTCCTGACCTATCATTTCATGTCTAGGTTTTTCAGCACATGTGACTAAAAACCTCCTTTAAATACTGCATCATTTCTGAGCCATCCAGCACAGGTACAGAACTCCACAGAGTGGTCCCACCATTATTTCTGGGAAAGATTCCAGAAGCAGCTGCCTAGCACAACTGTCTAAAGGCTTCCTGTTGGGACCATCCACCATGCAAAAGCACATCACTCAGGGCAATTATGGCCAGTAAATTTATTTTTTGAAGCTGGATACGTCTGCTGTTCTCATGTAATCTCAGAATTACTGATATATTTGTGGTTGTGCAGGTGTTAAGACTAAAATGACACTGTATGTGCCCTATTTGTATCCCTGTGCATTCCACAAGAGAGGATGGCCTCTGGATCCCTGTTCCGTGACACTTCAAGGAGAAATCCCAGGGAGAGTGAGGAATTGCAAGTGATAAAAGCACTGCATTCCATTTCCCACTTCCATTATCATCACAAATTCCCACAGTGTTCCATAACTTTATCTTTCAGAATGCCTCACTTTCCCTGTCATTTCCTGGGATTTCTGCTTGCTTGCTTATTTTCAGCACTCCCTCCATGTTTGGGTTTTACATTGAATTTTTTTTTCTCATTTCATAGCAATGATACATAAAGATTTAAACACTGTAAAAACTTTATATTTCTGCTCTGGGTGACACTCTGAGGGATGAGAGTTGTATGGACAATGCTCTCAGGCACATGGTGCGATTTTTGGGGTGTCCTGTGCAGGGCCAGGAGTTGGACTGGATGATCTGTGTGGGTCCCTTCCAGCTCAGGATATTCTCTTAAATTAGATGCTATTCCTCTTCTCCTGGCTGCAAACTTCAAATTTACAAAAAAAAAAATTATTCAAGGTTATATTGTAACTTTCTAATGTAATAGCTTACTACATCATAGAATGAATGATTTCTTCAAGAAAAACAGTACACCCTTCCAAATATGACCTATGCTTTGAAATTTTTGCCTCTTTATAAAGACTTTTTAATGAAATGTGAGTAAAACAACATGTTGCTTTGCAATTGTAGGTGGGTTTTGAAATACCACTGTATAATTAACTGTGCCATTTCTTTAATCTTAGAAATTGGTACATGCAGGACTGCTAGAAGAGCAATTACTGTTGTTTGTAGTTGGCCAGCCCAGGTAGAGAAGTTAATGGAGTTTTTCAATCCAATTTTGGAACCTGACTCCATATGAAATCAATAAGTCATTATATTCCTAGCTGTGCTTCTTTGAAAGCACATACTGGGGTTAGCAAATAACTATTCACAAGTTCAGATTTTTAGTATCTTCTCAGTAGAATCCAATGCACGTTAACATCAAAATTTGGCTTATCTTTGCTTTATTAGTTTACATAGGCACAGCTTACTGCCAGCATCAATATTTTTGTCCTGAAATTTCTGCCATTGAGGTATATTAACACTTATTAACAAAAGAAAATACCATGCATTAGAGGCATGAGATCAAAAAAAACATGATTAAAAACTAATACTTTTTCTGTGATGCCTTTTTTTTCAATCTTTTTCCTTATAAGAGAAAAAAGTTTGTGGTTTTTGGGGGGATTGGGATTGGTGGGGTTTTTTTGCAGAAAAATGTGTATCAGGATTTTTTTTCCTGACAATGTAGATATAGAAAAGACTCCAGACTACTGTGTAGGTCTGAAAGCTTAAGGCATTTGTAAGTTGACACCTGTGTGTTGAAATCATTGTTTTGCTTGATCTATTGCATTTTAAGCCTAAGCCATTTCTGTTTATAATTAGCAATATTTCTTTGCTAAATCTACCTGGTTTTTGGCTGCAGATATGATTTGAGTTAGTAAGATGCAAAGCATTTGATTTTTTTCTTTTCTGTCTGTTGGTTGGGGTTTGGGGTTTTTTCCAAAACAGAACTGGAAGGAAGTTGTAGATATACTTACCTGATCAATTTCAGAATTGTTTCAAGACACTGATTTAAATAAAATAAAAGGAAAAGCTTGTGTTGGATGTTCTTTCAATACCACCTTAATTAGTACTGGCAATCTATTTTCAGACTTCTGTTGGTATAATATTGCTTTGGCATTACAGGTGGAGGGAAGACTGCAAATTGAATTATTTTAAGAAAAACCTTCAGTACTTTTACAGAGTTTTTTGTTAAAAATCAGATGCTGAGCTTGCTTTGCACATAAAGTTTTGGGATATTTGCTGCTTATAGTTTTAATAGGGTGACTTTGAAGAAACAAAACCAAATTCCAGGTTTATGCAGAATTATGAAACAGAGTTTTTAAAGTAAAGAAAGTAACATGTATTTATTTGAATTTTACATTGAAAAACAATGCTAGAAATACCACATCAGCATTTCTTTTTAGTTAGGTTGCCCATGGATGCATGGCCATATAAATATACATCAATCCCACACCCTATGATGGCTGTGATTAGGAAAGCAGGTGCATAGGAGTGAATGGCAGAAGAATGAGCAGAGTGTGACATCCTGAGGACATCTGGAAGTGACCTTGTGGAAAATCTGCAAGCACTTGCCAAAATCAGAAGGGGTGTTTGTGCTTGTGTGTATAAATATGTAAATGTATAAATCACAATTTGTCACAATGTAGAGATTCTGCTTGAGATACTCCTGTAATGGAATGAGCCCAATTTCCCAAGTGAGCTGTTCAGTGTTTGAATCCTGCATAACTCAGTGTTGACTTGTTAACCAGATTAGCTGTAGAAATTTCACAGATTGATCAATTCAAATCTATTTTCAACTATCACATGAGACGATTTTGGAGGCTGGTCTTCCAAATAAAAAGTCAATCTAATAAATTAGCCTAGTGTGCCACCAAAGATCTATTGCACTTCTGTTATTTATTAGAGTGGAATCAATAGTTCATCTTCAGAAAGCTGCAGGTATTTGTCATGTTGTGCATTTTTAGGCATAGATGAAGGCAGTGCAAATACCTTGACAGCTTCTTTCTTACACAAAATGGGTGTAGAAATATTTCTACTTTCTATGAGGAGTGCTAAGACTGCCTGTAAGGTTTTATTTTGTTTTCTTACTGGATCTCAGTGTTACTTGGTCAGACCTGAGAGCTTATTTTCATTATGGTCCCTAATAATTTTATTGTTAGCCTCCCCAAAGTTGGCTGTATCTTTGGGGACCCCAGAATTCCAGGATCTGTAGTCATGATCCAGATAATGCTGTTCTGCCCCAGAAGATCACCTTTGCCAAAACTTACAGAAACGAAATTCAAAGGAAAGGTTTCTGACTGTACTATGTCACTCACGGTGGAATTTCCTAGCCTCAGAGGAGGTGAGGAACTTGAATCCTTTGCTTGCTCCAGCCGTCCAGTCTGCTGTAAAGGACTGGAATGAGAATAAGAAGCTCCTCTTGTATTTTCACTTGTAAACTTCAGCACTAGGCAGTGCTTTCCAGCTTACTAGTGTGTTCAAGGAAGCCTCTAGAAAGGGAGCAGAATTCTGAGCTAGCAGCTTACACAGTAGAAAGCAAGCCTTGAAATGTGTGACCATGAGAAATGTGCACACCTGCCATGACTTTTCCTGATGATGATCTTTTGTTGTGATGCTCATCGTGGGAACTCAAACACGAACGTGAGAATTGTGGTTCAGAATTACCAATTCTTGGCACTTATTTTTTGAAAATTGAATTGTTGAAGTGATGCATATGGAGGAAAGGATATTCAAGCTATTACTAAAGAATGCAGAGAAACCTTTATTTGCATCCTGCCCATTTGCAGAATGATTCTTTGGCCATGCAGTTTTGCGAGTGTGATGACTTGACAGAAATTTCCTACAGCTCACTCAAGATGGATGTGAAGAGGAAACATTGTCTAACTATAATTAACAATTCAAATGCAAAGATTAATAGAATTTACTTTGTTATGGTTTGGTTTGTTTGGGCTTTTTTTCTATAAATTTGGGGTTTTTTTCTATAGATTCTATGCACAGGCCAGAATTAGCAGTCCTAATTATATGATACAACCTTTTCTACCTCCAACAGTTGGGGGGGTTTTGCCATTTGACAGCTGTAGCCCACAAGATGATGAGAAACACTTCTGGCAAGAATGCTGAAATTAGGCATTCAGAAAAATTCGGCTTTGCAACTGGTTCTTCTAAATAATGTTTGCATATTCTGAATTGTACATAGGGTGCTCAGTAATAACATGGCTAAGTGGGACAGAACAAAACCTTTCTGTCTTCAGGTTATGGGGTCCATTGTGACCGCAGGTGGCTTAGTGGTGTTTGGGAATGGCAGCAAAGGGAGTTCTCTCAAGTCTGTGCAGTGTGGGGCAGCTCTGGCAGCACCTGAGAACACCCTTGGCAGAAGGCTTGCTCCAAACCTGAACTACCAGCAGCAAAAAGGACTCCAGAGCTCCTGATGCCAAGCCATCCATGCCTTGGTCCTTCCTTTTGTGGTCACAACCATCTGGCAGGAGGCTGCCTGCTGGTGTGCTCTGGCTTTGGAAATAGGATCCCTCCTCCAGGAGAGGATGATTTTAGCACTTCTGGGAAGCATAAACTGACTGTCTCATAAACTGTGCCCCAAATTTGACAGGTTACCTACTGAGCCCCGTGCCAAATATCTGGACAGCAGGTATTGGATCTACGTGAAAATTACTGATATTTTCCTGTTTCCTGTGCTTTCCCCTCACTGTGATTAATAATTGCAGTGAGGGAAAGGTCACAGTCACAGGAGAAGGACTCAGGCAACCAAACACACTGGGTTTATTCCTTTGATTTCTTAAGCTCAGACTTGCGCGTTATCAAAAGCTTTTTGCCAGATCTGAATTTAATGTCATGACATTTTAAGGTTATATCACTGAGCTCCAGAGACAGCTCTCCTAGCTTCCTGCTCAGCCTGCCTTTCAGGCTGTGATAAATGCTGATTACAGTCTCGTGTCTTGGGGGTTCATTCCTTCCTAATTATATCCAGAGAAACCATCTGGATTTCAGCTCCCCTCAAGAAATCAGTGTCAGCCAGGGTCAATGCTGTGTTGGGCAAAAGGGTGCCAAGGTTTGTGTTTGTATAAAGAGTTCCAAGACCTCCCTCTAATTTATTGTGCCTTTATGGCATTTAGTATCACCTAAATATAGAATGAATATATGAAATATGAGAAATAATATTATGAAGAGTAATACTTAGAGTAGAAAAAGTTATTACCAATAGCTGGAGTTCTTCAAGATACACTACATCCCTACTTAGAGAGAATACTTTTGAGAAAATAAGATCTTTTCTAAATTATAGGTCAATGTGCTTCTATCTGAAGAACAGATCATACAATCTTCCAAGGCCCCTTCAACCTACTACAGTTTTTGAGAATGGTTATGTCCTTCCTGTCAGTGATTATGGTATTAAAATTACTCATTTTCAAGTCTGAGACAGACTTGGTTTAGTGGTTCAATAGCTCCCTTTTTCTCTTTTATTTTTTCAGCTTTATTCAGATACTGTGTCCAAAATTGAGAAAATTTATTATAAAGTGTGTTATAAAACTTACTTCTGGTAAAACTAACAAAGTTTGAAGGAAACAAGTATTATTTCAGCAAATATGTTAATGGACTTTGTCTGGCTCCAAGAGCAAACTTTCATAGACAATAATGAAGCAAAGCTGAAAAAGTCTGTTTTGTGACTGAAATATCACATGTACTAAATTTAAAGCTTGAATTCTCCTGTCAAGCAGGAAACCCAGCAGAAGGATCTCATTTGCTTTTAAAAAGCTTTTTCTGACAAGTGCATTTTTAAATTAAAATCCTGAAACTGTTAAAATGCAGGGTTTTATCTTTTGACAGAGACAAATATGACATCTTCATTTTATGATGTGTCTCATCTCTCTCAGGTCATGACATTCAATTAAAAGCAGCATTAGAAAAAAATGGTTTTCTGTAAAAGAAGCACACTAAAGGCATTCTTTGCTCTGAAGAAGTGTGGTTTTCTGTACATTCTTCGAGCTATCAAATAGGTGATTGGTAGAACAGTCATTTTTAGTAACAAAGAATGATTTATAATTTACTTGCAATACCAGTAAGTCTGTTAAGTTACAGACAGAGGCTGCTGCTTGTGAGCTCTGTGTCTATCACATATATTTGTGATATATGTACATGCATTTTTAATAATAGGTTATTATTTTAAAGGTAAAGGGCAGAGAAAACACTGAAACTATAAGGGTCACCAAAATGTTGGTGTCAAGTAAATTTCTGACCTAGTGGGATTTTCAGGTTTTTATGCTTTCCCATTTTGCTCTGGCAAATACATGCAGGGGTTTTTAAAAATTTAGTAATCTCTTCTTCCACCACAATTTTACACTTGCAGATTTCTGTGATTACATTGCTGGGTTGAGCAAAACTCAAACTCCTATCAACAAATCAATGAAGAAAAAAGACAAAACTGTTATCCCAGAAATAGCACAGGACAGCATGGTCACTCAAGGGCATATTTCAGTGTTGCAGCTCTTGTCCTGCTTTTTCTTTACTGTGTAATGATGCAGCAATTTTATTGTTTACCCCCTATAAAAAACAACCAATATGCCCTGAGGGGCAATTAAGTGTTGTAGCAAAGGGGTAGCATGATTAAATCCAGTCTTGTTCCAGGTTTTTCTCTCATTTACTGGTTGAAACTACAGAGTAAATATTAATGCAGTGACTTTGAGTCACTGGTGTCTAACTGTTTATTTGTTCATGGTCTTTTTGGAATCTTTAACAATAAGCATTCACTTTAAATCTTAGCCATATGTGTATTTTCACACAGATTGTAAATATATTCAAAGATACAAGGAAAAATATTCAGTCTTTTTCACTAATAGCACCAAATAGTGAAGGCTGGGAGCCCCTGAGTGTTAGAAGCCTGTTAAAAGCTCCACAGAATTGTTACACAGACTTAACAGCTTGCTTCAAAGAAGTTTGGAAAGTGACAAAACTTTTTATACAACCACAAAAAAATTGCAGACATTTCTGTGTCTCAGAAGGAGCTTGTGAAGCCTCTGATGGTGGTGTTGGACAGACTAAGCAAGCTGTAAACATTTAAATGGCATCTGGTAATTTCTGGTAATTTCAGTTCAATCTAGTTTTCATTCAAGACTCACCTTGTAGGTAGCCTTGCTATTTAAATTTTGCAAAGTGTGCTGGGAGATAGCCAAGGTGAAGCCCAGATGTAGCTGAAGGATTTTCTTTAAGACCCTAAGCCACACATGGAGGCTCAAGAACATCTCTGGAGCTCCTGGATCTCTGCTTATATTTTCCAAAGAATGACAACTTTACAGAAGTTTTAAGATTGGATTCTGCACCCAGGAAACTGATCCTGTTTGACCTGAAGGCTGATTAATATCATAACCCATGGGTTCCATGCATTGAATTTCAGTAGCATACTGCAAAATTATTTACCCTCTTACTCATAGCAGTGATTTAATGTTTCATACTCCATTTGGCTTCTAATATTCCAAAAATACCAGCCAATTACTGTATATTTTTCTGAAACCATGTGCAATGTATTGAAAAGTTCTAATGTATGTTAATTTATTACACTGAAATATTTGAAGATTATTGACTTATTTTTTCCTGTTTTATTAATGCAGTGGGGAAAAAAATCTGGAAAAGTGTCCTGATGAGTTGCAGTCATTATCAGGAAAGCTTCATATTTACTTGCATTTACTTTGGCAACTACAGGTGTTTGGGGATCAGAGGATGAGTATGAAGATGATTTTCTGCTTTGCATAAACACTCTGTAAGAAACTCTGGCCAAAAAAAACCCCCAAGAGTAACTTTTAGTTTTAATAATCTTGTGCATGACATATTTGAAGAACCATCTCTTCATATTTTTAGATATGAAACATACTACATGTCACTCATCAGTATTATTGTGTTTCTGCTTTGCTATTCAATTCTTCCAAGACCAAAGCCTTCAATTAATATGCACGATTGGTTCTTAAAGCCTTGCATCTGCATATGATTTTGTACAATTAAGAAGAAAATCCAATAAGTAATTCTCTCTCTGTTTTCAAATCCAGTGTCAGATCATCTTCCACAAACCACACCTGTCATTATAAGGATCAGACACAGTGATATTCAAATTAATAGCATGACTGAGAATAGGTAGAGAATTGGGTTATTTCAGCCATGGTTTCTACTTTGATGGTTATTTTCTTTATGCTTGATGAACATCCTTCACAAAGCAGGGGATTATTAAATTCTAATAACTTTTCTCCAAGTTGTGCTTAACAACTCATGTAGTCCAATATGTCCAAATAAAAAATACTGGTGCTAGAAGCTGTGAAAAACACTTGGATTCTAAATCAGATTTTCAATGAGAATTAAAGCTTTTGCTTTCACATTTGCATCTAGAATTGTATGTAAAATCATGGGGTTACAAATTACTTCACTTCTTTGGGTCTTAAATCCAAAAATGATCAGTGTGAAAGGGTTACTGCAATGGCACCCTGGTCAAAGTTAGCTGAAAGGATAAAGCAGAAATCATCTGTATTCTGCTTGTTCCTCATCATAAGCAGCTTTTCATATTTATTCATGTGAGCCCTCAGAGCCTCCTGGATACCTGTGTGTTGGAGAAATCCAGGGTTAGCTGGGGGCTTAACTCAGGTCCTTCTCCTGCCTCTCTCTGAGACATGAAAGAACACAAAGGCATAAAGGCTTTCTTTGGCCTAAGCACAAAGACAGACAAACCCACCAGAAGACAGACAAACCCACAGTGTTCTGACCTTGAATTCCAAAGGCCTCTGAAAGACTCTGCCAGATCTTCTGCTTCTGTCCAACACAACAGGAAAAATAGCAGAAACAGTGGCTTTTTGGGGTTTGTGAGTTCTGTTTCTTTAATTTTCATCACAGCTTAAATAAATATAAGAATAAATAAATATGATAGGCTGACGTGGACCAATTCTTACCTACATACAGAAAAAAACAATTGTTTAAAGTGAGACTTGGAATCACTAAAATTTCACTCTGCAGCCAGCTGATTCTACAGTATCTTATGTTTTATCACAGAATAGTGTATCAGCCGAAAATCTTGAGAAATATTGTTTTATGGTCTGCTAAGATAAACTAATGTAGGTGATGATACAAATAGTAGTGCAAGAGGTGATTTAAAATCTAATTTTTCCTACTTAGCTGTAATTTTGATAAGGAATACATTGAAAATGTGGTTTGTTAAAAGCAGTGATTAAAGTTCTTGTTACTTGGAAACCATAAGAGAATCTTAATAGAGTTGAGAAAACAAACTTTGACATCTAGAATTTTTTGCCAGTTAGGTCAGGGATGGTGGTGGAATGTTATAGATGTAATAAAATAATAAAGAAAGTAAGAGTGGTGATTTATCAGCTCTATTTTAACTTTGCATGTGGCACAGAAGTCAGCATGAAGCTGCCTAAAAGGATGTTTTGACTAGTGAAGTTGTTACATAACATCATTCATTGACTTTAACTTTGGACCTCATGGCTGATCTTCATCAGTCTTTTTGAGGGCAATTATATTTCCTAGAGAAGGAAAAGAATCAAATCCCTGATAACTGATTTTCTTTACACTGGGTTGTCTCCAGGCTGAAATAACTCTCGGGACTCTTCCAAGCACCTTGCATGTGTCTGCATTCCAAGTGAGGCACAAAATTAATTTGTCTGTGATTTCTTCCAAAGCCTTGTGGTTCCACTGCAGGAGCTTGCTGAGTACCAGCCTTGCTTTATCTTTTTATAGCAACAGGACAAAATCCTTTAAAGGCATTCCTTATCTTTTAGTGTCAGATGCTGGGAAGTGCTAAGATTTACATATTTCATTAAAGAGAATTTCTCCCTGGTATAAGTGGCTTGTGCAAACACGTTAACAAGATCATTAAAGGCAGCCCTGTGCACCAGTCAAGGCTCATTCAGAGGAGCACTGGCAAAAATGAGACTGATACTTTTTTTAGTGGAGTGTGACTGCAGATGGAAACTGCAAAGAAGCCATTTGAAACTCCACTTATTTGTTAATTTGCAATGTGCTCCCAACTGAGCTTTAACAAACCAAACCTGAATTCACAGTAATCAGGACTAGTTTTACCCAGTGCTTTGGTCCTGTCAGGATGCTGGCTTGTCCTCAGTGTTAAACCACTCTGTCTCCCTTTTGTGACTCAAAATGCCATAAAACACCTGGAAAGAAGCCCAGAAGTGTAGTTTTAGAAGTGCAGTTAAATGACCACACAGGGGGATTTTGGGATGCTCAGGAAGGTCCTTTCACTTCTTGAGTTCTCTTTGGGCAGCTTAAAATTGGGGCAATTATTCACTAGCTGTGCTAAGGTTCATCTCCAGTCACATTGCTCAGAACCTGCCTGGAGATGGAAAGAGACATTTCTGCCCTGACCACACTGAGATCCCCTGGGGGCATCCTCAGCCAAGGCAAACTGGTTTAGGATCTCTTCTTAGGAAATTCAAATTCACTTCTTCTGGCCAGCATGGGAAAGCCCTTCATTCTTTCTTCACTTGCCAGTGTCCTTTCTGGATGCTGCATCTTTCAAAGCAGCAACAAAAATCCATTCTCCTGTTGCTGATCTGCTCATTTGGGATAAGAATATTCTCAGGATGCTTCCTCAGTTTCTCCCTATGGTGGACTCTGAATTTTATCTTAATCAGGAACGAATTTGCTGTTGTTTTTTCCTGGACAACTCCAGCTTAATTTAATTTCCTCAACTCCATGCACACCTAATAATTCTGCTTAGGAAGTAAAAATCTTTCCACAGGAACCATTGCTGCTCTTTTTCCTCAGAAGAGATATTTGGATGTACATGTCTATATGAACAACACATCTTCATCATCCAGGTACTGACAGCAATTTTTCTTATCCTTATGTCCATTTGAAAAAATATGAACATTTTGGCCATCCTTTTATTATTTTGGATTACAAAACATTGTAGACTTTGATGTTGCTATTAAATGTGTATTGTCCCAGCATGACGAGGCCTGCAACTACTAGTTATCCAAACCCAGTGATAAACATGTATCATGTCAGACTGAAGAGAGACCAACTTCAATTTATTTTTCATGACCATACATCCCATTCCTGACCTGTGTTGATACTTGCCTGATGTGGGAGGAAAGCTGCAGGACACTCCCTGACACAGCAGTTGAGAATAAGCCAATTGCACAAATCAGGTGTGAAGCACAGAGATCTTTATGAGAAGAGGCAGGCTGGGAGAACCAGGCAGATATAAGATTTCAGCATCTATTTCACAGGTTCTCTGCCTGTTGCTATTTTAATCTGTTACTACTTAGAAGCTGGTTTTGTTGGTGGGATTTTTTTTTTTAATGGTGTTTTCTTATTTTCTCACTTATTTCACTTAGAAGAAGCTGTGAAAATCATGTATTTCTGTAATAGCACACACAGGCACAACACACGACTAATTTGATGGAAGAAATTTCAGGCAAGCATATTCATGGAGGAGCTTATGAATCAATCCCTCATGGAATATTCTGTAGTTCCTCAAAATAGAAATGTATCATGGAGAGACCGGATGCAGTCTTAAATACAGTATAGAAAATGCCACACTGCTGTAACTCAGCAAGTCATGTTATCTATAGCATAATTATCATTTCAATACTGATGAGGAGTTTTCATAATGTCACGAGGAAATACTTACTTTCATTTCATCTGGTTCCATTTGTTAAATGGCATAAAGCAACACCAGGTACATTTAATAAAATGATTATAATGGAATAGATTGGATTTTTGTATTACTTTTCTTTTTTTTTTTCCTAATTACATCTCTGAATATAGACATACGTTATCAGAAATACTAATGAATGCAACAGAATATGTACTTTACACATATATAAGCTATTAGAGCCATGTAGATAAACAGGGACTCTTTGCTGACAATTTCAGACAGAGGATGTTTGGCTAACAGATTTTTACAGCTCAGATAGTGGCTCATTGTAGGCAAAAATTGCTGTGAATTGTCTGGAGCATGAAATATCAATTGGAGAAGAACTGCAGCTGAAAGTGTAGGACTTCATATGGTACAGCTATTGTGGCTCAAATGATATAACCAGGCCCTTTCTTCCAAAGTTAATGGGGTTTGCAGTAAACTACAGCTTAGATTGCTGATGCAAATTAAGAGGATGCTGAGCAATTTTTGTTTTTTAGTGCTCTGTAAAATGCCAACTTCATCAAAGAACTGAGCACATAAAAATATGAGGTTAAGTAGGGAGGTAAGGAGTGAGATTGGAAATGTGTGGGTTTGCTATTAAAATAAAAATGATAATTATATTTTTTGTCTTGATATTTAAGAAAAATATCTGTATTTCTTTAGGTCAGTGTAGGAACATACCTTTATAACAATGTCTTTACCTCATTTTAACAATGTTTTTACCTGAGGTTCAGAGGTGTAAGGTCAACATTTTTGTCCAAAGCTTAGGAGACACTAAAATTATTCTTTTTACCTCCTTAACTTGAAGCAAGTAAACCCACCACAGAATCCTTGCAAGTTTGAGGAATGCCCAGTGGGAACTGTACAAAATTTTTGTTTCATTTTGATTTTGATTGATTTAGGAAGGGGGTGCAGGGAGGGGCACGTGTCACGACCGATCAGTTGGGCTTGGATTATTTGTTATAAATTCTCACCAGGCTGAACAAAACCATTCTCATTCTTTACTGTGCAGTCATTCAGCTGCAGCAGCAGCCCACTATTGAGACTCAAAAGGTGTTGCTAAGGTGCCCCTAAATTTGTACCATAGACTTCCACAAGTGGTGGCTAACAAGCCTTTAATTTTGTACTGTACACTTCCACAAGCTCTCAGCTGCTCACAGGAAACTTCTCAAGGGTTTATTTTGGTGGGAATTGAGAATTCTCAGCCTGGCTAGGTTCCATTCCCTGCAGGCTGTGATAAGCAGATATAAACACATGCAGAAATTGCTGTACGATTCCAGTGTTCACCTTCTGTCTGCAGGATAAGTTTGCTTTCAGAGTTTTGACAAGATTATAAAATTACATGTAGAAAAGAGCATGAAATAGTTCTGCTTTGTTTTTTTACATCGTCATTTGAGCAGCTTTGCATGAGCATCATCTGCCTCGCCAGAAGAAAGGCTTTTTCATTAATAGTTACAATAGGAGGGGTTTTTTTAAGCTGTGTTGCCAAAAGCAAATGGTTTGAATTTGAACATGGCTTTGAGTTCAAATTTTTCCCTTCCCCTGGGCATTAATTTCCACTTATATCCCTCAGGATCTACCATTTATTACAGCTCTTTTCACAGGAATTCACTTCATCTGATTTTAAGCTTTAGGTGGATCCTCTGTCTGGTCTGTTCATTAACATTAACATTTCTGCAGTTTGAAATACAGGAGCAGGAAGGGCCTAAGTCAGGCTGACTAAACCTAGTGATACCCAGCTCCAACAGTGAACAAAGGCAGCATAAGGAAGCTCAGAAGCTCAAGAAGCTCCTGGGAAGCTTGTCCTAGAGGAAGGGTAGAAAAGCTGGTGTGGTGTGCACAGCCCAAGTCACTTCCACTGGCATTTCACAGGTCCCCCAGGAGGGCACTGTCCCCCAGTTTATGCATGAGCATCTTTCCCTTCTTCAGCCAAAGGTCAGGAGGGAACTGAAGAGCACAAGGACACAGGGAACTGCTGCCCTCTTCCAATCCTTTAGGCAGAGGGCAGGGAAACCGATGGTTGCAGTGGAAAAATGTCCTTCCCCCAGCAAGGGAACCGATGGTTGCAGTGGAAAAATGTCCTTCCCCCAGCAAGGCGGGCGCTGTTCCTTGGGAAGGCAGCGCTGACAGCGTGCAGCAACGAGTAAATAACCTGCTCCACCCAGCGTCTGCAGCTGGAGACGCAGCACCGGGGCAGACAGGAACAGGTTTTGCTGTAAATCCCTGGCCCTGGCATTCCCTACCCCTACTCAGAGGGAAGGGGAACTAACTACCTCGAGGTACAGAAGGAAAATTACTGGACACGTTTGGCTGCAGCACTGGATCGTGTTCTGAGGAGGAAGAATGATGGGATTTTGACGTGATGAGAATATGACAACCACACACACACACACTCTCTCACCAAAAAAAAAAAAAAGCACCAGTCCAGTTTGGCCAGCTTCCAGTTTTTCCTTCAAAAGGTTTCCTTCCCCAGTCTCACGGTGGGACACAAAGTGTTTCTCGTGACATTCGGTAACGCTGTTATTGCAGACAGTGGTACACACAAAAAGGTAGAGAAGATGTTTGAAAAATACTTGTTAAAAAGTTTGCTGGTTAAGATCTCTTTTTTAAATATTAAAAGAGTGAAAGCTCTATCAAAGTATTTCCTTCTAATTTAAGGGAACTTCCTCAGCAGAAAACAGTTCTGTACAGACAGTGCAATATGTTCTCCATCCACACACAGGAAGGGTTTTCCACCCACTCCCCCTAAGAGCTTTCACTCCCCAAGAGGCAAGAACTGTGCTTCTGGTAAGGTTTTCATGAGCTCTGGTAAATGTACTTTCAGCAAACATTTTTATTAGCTATGGGTAAATATCCTTCTGTAAGCAAAACTATCATTCCTATTCCTGTATCATATTTCCACTACAGTCTTGTAGGTCAAACATTTATTTCCTGTGCAGTAACACTTTATGTGGATACAGCCGAACGGGGTTTGGTTCTGCCTTCTAATAGAGGCTGTGGGAGAAAATACAATAACCAACAGGCAAACTGACTGTTAATTCTGTATTTTTACAGCTGAAATTAAGTTTATTTTTGGAGTAGCAGAAGGGAAGAAGAAAAAATGCCCACGCAGACTAAGAGAAGCACCACACATGAGCTCATAACACTCACCCCACAAACAGAGGTACAACAGGAACTTCAGCAAACTCACACCTGCACTAAATAAGGAAAATCCATTTAATTTCTATCAGGCATCCCTATGAATTGGAAAAAAAATGCACTACTTAGTTTTAAGCAAAACCTTTATTTTAGTTCATGGGCTTGTTTGTATTAAAAACAATTACTTCAAAATCAAATTCACATAAAATTCAGCATGTAAATGAAGTGGTCATTGGTCAGGATCAGATTCTGAAAGACAAGGGCTCCAAATGACATTTGAACAACCTTGGGTGGCAACAGATAAAACTGGGAACAGCAGCAGGAGCAGCTCCTGCTTTAAAGGCTGAGGAATCAAAGTGCCCCCTTCCTTCAGCAGATTTTAAAACACCAGCTGCACACCAGGGCCAGTTAATGATTTCTCCATTTCCCATAAATTCACTCAGCAAGGATTGAAAACAGCAATATCCCAGTTTAATCTGCTGCTTCACAGGAGTGAATTCTCTCGAGTCTTGTTAGAGGCACTGCTATTTTCTGCCAGCAATCAAAGTACTTGTCTTAAAACAATTTCCTTACAACACCAACAATCAAGCTACATTATATACACTTCAATTGTACAATTATCTGTAAAAAATGCCCGTGTACAAAATAGGTTATTTTATTTAAAAAAATCACATGCTAGATTTCAATTACATCAACATTTTAAAATAACTGAAAAAATTGATAAATAACATTCCAATTTATTAGGAACACTCCCGCAAGCAAGTGCAGAAGTATCTGCACTTTATTTAATATTCTAATAAGCTTTTTAGGGCAACTTGTGCTATAAACCTCATGTACAAAGTGTGTGAAAAGCTCTTACTTGTGACAACAGAATAAAAGCTAATTAATTAAGCAAGAGTATTTCAGTAAAATTATTCTACTTATTAAGTAAATACCACAAGGGCATATAATTTACAGCCAGTTAGACAAAGAACACAGCTAGTGACCAGAACACATACATTAGTTAAAAAGTCAAATATATACAAAAATATATTAGAAAGTGGTTGAGTTTAACCACAGGCTCATGTAAAAAATGTTGTTTTAAATAGCAATAGCAAAAAAATAGCTATTTCTCTATCTGCAACAGTACAAAAGGCAACACCTACATATGAGGTAGCAATGCCAAATTAAAAAAACAAAAAGAAACCAAAAAAAACAACTTTGGATTGAGGAGCATTTCCTATATTTTCATAGCATATCTGTCAATACAAATATTTAAATGAACACATCAATTGTTTCAAGAATTAACTACATTAATTTACAAACCCCTTTATTCAATTAACTTTTTAAAAATTACTGGAAATTGGTTTAGTTACTGATTTCTCCTGTTTCTAAAAAAGCTGTTGCATTTTTCAAACCCAAACACTGTACAGCAAAAACGTGGAGGCTTTATTATACACACTTGGTAAACACTATAGTACATTAAGACTTAATTTACAAAGATCAGAAGAAGCCAACTGTGGTCATTTTATCCTTTTGTGCCTAACAGGCAGACACTGCACACTTTTTACCCCATGTTCAATGCCAGAGGCAAGCTGAGGGTTCACTACTCCCTTCCACAGCCACAGCAAGTGTTTGAAGTGTTTCATCTCCCTCCAGGAATGTGAGCCACAAGCGTGGCTTCCATCTCTAGCACCAGGGGCTCTGCCAGGCAGAGGCTCGGAGCTGCCCCTGGGCTTTGCTGGAACTGCCTCAGCAATGTGGGGTGGGAGAAGGGAACAGCTGTGCCCCTCCTCCCAATTCCATCTCTTTGTCCTCCTGCAGGTGCAAGGCAGGAGGGGCCAGCTGAGCCTCTCTGACCAAAAACATGCCATCAATGAAAAGCCAGGAGGGGAACAACCATCCAGCTGAGTTGTGACAGCTCTGGTCGTGGGGCTGCAGGCCCCTCACGTGGGTCAAATCCTCTGATTCCAGCTCCACTGACCAAAAAGACCCTGCTGCTCCTCCAATTCAGGCAACTAAATTGGACATCAGAAGTTAGATGGTACGAGTAACACCAAAAAATGAACTGGATGGAATTTGAGCATTTATTGTATTAAGAAAATAATATACTTTACATCACAGTGCTTAATTGAATGCAATAAAAAATGTAAACTCAGAATTCTAGATAAAATTTAGCTTGAAAAATTAGGGCTCGAAGAGTTTTGAAAATTCACAATTTTTTAAAAATTGAAGTCACAGACAGTCAGTTCACATTACTCACATCTTGAAGTCTACTTGTAAATAACACCTTTGATGCACTCCAACGTTTGGTCGGGTTTTGTCTGTTTTGTTTTCTTTAAAAGCCTAAATAACAAATGACCAAGTGCAAAGGTAAGAGGTATCTTTTTCTCTGCAAGGAATCTAACTGTAGCAATGATTTGCCCATCAAGCCCCTGGAGTGCTCTAGTAGATGTAAGGGAATATGCGGTACGGGACGCGCTGGCAATACCTCTCCCAGGCCAAGCCATACTTCTGCTTACAGTGGTGCTCATCACGAGCCTCTCGATGAACAAGCAAGCAGATGAAATAGATCACGTAGAAATAGGGTAAAATGTGATTAAAACCTGCAAAAAGAGAAAGTTAACTTAGATACAGGACAAAAATCCAGAGATGGTACGTATTAATGTTCAAAGCTGGTGACACACTTGTTCAAGGCTGAAGCATTTTATACTCCTAAAGCATCAAATATTCAACAGGACAGTGCAAAAATGAGACATGTTCATATGCAGATAGGAAAAGACCCACAAACCCACAGAAAGTAATTCTTAAAATTTAGAGTCACAAAATCCACCAATTTCACTCTCAATGCATGCAAAGCTGGCACATGTTTAAAGTTCTAGTTATCAAAACCAGATTTCCAGTCAAATCTCTGCACCACCAAACTGCTCCACACAAGGTTTTCTCTATTTTGGCTGCAGACATGAATCCAGCTTTGCTCAGAGCACATGACTTGACTTGTGGATGAAAAGAACTGGAAATGACCCAGAAATGTGAGACTGCAGCCCAAAAAACCAGCTGTATTCTGGGCTGCATTAGGAGGAGCATGGCAGCAGGTTCTCATTCTAACCCACTACTCTGCTCTCCTGAGACCCCACCCGAGTGTTGTGTCCAGCTCTGGGGTCCCCAGTACAAAGAACACTGTGTACTATTAACAAACACTTTGAAAGATAATTTCACTGTGTTTGATGACCTTTCTTTTAAATGTATTTCACTTCAAGTTATCCCTGTATGTGGTAGCCCTTGTCTCCAGGCAAACTCCCACTTTTGGGGAACTTCAGCTAAAAACACACTCACTAGCCTAAAAAATTTAAAGAACAGTTAATTGCGAGTAAATCCCATGGTTATTGAATGACAAAGTGTCAGAAAGATGAGTAAAATCTTTAGTGTATGTCAAATCTGCATCAAGGTAGAAAGGGTAAAATGGAAGAGAAAATGTGTTGCATTAGACTTCTGACACAAATCTGCCATTCAATAGGGTTTACTATCTCAAATAATTACCACTTGGCATTTCAAACCCAGTGTGATGCCAAACATAAAAGCATTTGTGCTAAAATCCACTTTAGTCTCAGAAACTCACCACAGGGTAAGGACCATGCCAGAGCCATGATGATGTCACCAAGGTAATTAGGGTGACGAACAAAACCCCACCAACCCGTGACAAGAAGCCCTTTTCCAGTTGCAGTGGGTATAAATTTCAGATCTGTGAACAGAGTATTGTGGTCAATGCAGTGATTGAAATATGTATTTAAATACTACAAAGAGCCATTGAATAAAATCACAGCCAATGGAATAAAAAATGTACTCACTGGCCAATTTGGGATCTGCCGGATTCCGTCGGAAATTGTTTTTCTGAGAATTTGCACTACGGAATATGTAATACCCAATACCTGAAAATAAACATGATGTATTTTGTATCTTCAGTATTTTCCAGTTCTCTCAGCTTTAACAAAAGCACTCACATGCCCTTTGCCACACACATTCCATCAAATTCCTTTCCCCAGAGATTCAACTGATATTTTCTGGTTCTCAGAGCTCTAACAAGATAGAAATGCCACTGGAAACCGGCATTCCGTATGCTCCTTCTTGTTACTGACTAACTTTGAAGAGATTCTGTAGAACCTTTATTTTCACATCTACTTTTACATCTATATCTGAGTTTTTTAATGTAACACAGTTTGAAATTCACATAAGGTGATGTGCTGCACTTTGTATTATTACAGCTCTATTTAGCAGCCTAGCACTTTGTTACAGCACATACTCTGTAAACTGACCACCCATTTACAAGATCATGACAATAAAAGAACCAGGCAATGAATTATCTGGGTTGGAAATTCATATCCCCCATAATTTTCACACAGCAGCTTAAACTTGCTTTTTCCAACGCTGCATTGAAAAAGGATGATCACAATATACTTTGAATAAAGACATTATTTTAAAAAAATAAATAGAAACCCAAGAAAAAATGTTAGGTGAAGATGAAAAAATGATTTTCTGTTTTTCAGTATTGCACATATTAAGTTGTACATCTTCTCATTTTTTCCAATTCTTTGTCATGTCTACAAAATATGAGTGGGTTTTTACGGGTTTCCTATTCAGGTAACAGGGACAACAAGGATATGTTGGTGCAAATTTAAGGTTGCCTAAAGATGTAAGATCTTTTCTCAAAGCACTGAGCATTGACATTTTCTACAGACATGTGTTTGTAACTATGGTCATCAGGGAAGGAGATGCAAATAGTTACTTTTTCCCTAGGTTCAGTAGAACGTAGCCAACAAGGTACTGACTTTTTATGAGTCACTCAGATTGACTTAAAAAGGCATCTATTAAATTCAAAATCTGTTAAGTCACTTCTTCAACTCCAGACAGCATCCACCTAGAGCTGCCTCTCAACAGAACAATTATGTGTTCAGAGTCTCACCTATCCTTCATTTGCTAAAATGAGAATTCATTATATTCTTTGTATTTCACAGTAGTCAGACAATGACTACTGCATCTGAGCTAAAGCTTCACCACCCATCTCGAAGAAACAAAATCAGAACTGTGTTGTAACCAACAGCAACAATGACATTTACTGTAACTTACAGTTCAGAACAGTGATTGCAGCAGCCACAGGCCAAGTAATTGTGGTGGGATGACCCACTAAGTAGTAGGCCTGCAGGCTGTAGACAAATGGAACCCACACCAAATCTCCAAACGCCAGCATGAATCCAAATCCATCATGGGTAATATCCATTGTAGTCAAAATGGCTTCCTAGAAACACGAAGGAAGGAATTTTAGCATTTCCAAAGCCTCCTTCTCTTAACATTGTAATTAGACTTGGAAACAGTTGAAGGGGATTGGCATTTACCTCATTCCAAAGAGCGTCCACCACATAGAGAAGCTGGAAGCTGTTCACAAGTATCATGGACAGGGATGGCACACTGAGATTGTGGATCTTCATCTCAGCCAAGAGCATTGCCAAGTTTATAACAACCTAAGTTAGAAAAGATTTTATTTAAAAATTTACTTGTAAAAGAAAGTGGTCTTTTCTGTTTCACTACAGGACATTTTAACACAAGTATTTTTGACCAATGTTTAAAAAACCAAAAACTATTTCACAAGTCAGTTTGCAACTAACCACATTTCTGAAGCTGTATAATCTCAACTTTAAAAAGGGTCTTCATTTGCCACAAAACAAAGAAGCTAGAAATTTACGTCAGGTGAATAAAAATGGTCATTAAAAAATGAGCAATGTGGAACTGTTTTTCAGTACTCATTTATAAGTATATATACAGTATTTATAAATATATATCTATATCAATTTTGTGTGTGTGTGTGTGTGTGTGTGTGTGTGTGTGTAAAAATCCCTCTATGTAATATTTAAGCAAATAAAATAACTCAGATTTCTGACTCACCCAGCCAATTAATCCTGGACGCAACTCACAGAAGTATTTGAGGTCAAAACTGCCAATACGAGGGTTTAATTCATGTCCAGTAAAAAAATCATAAATAAAATACCCTGCAGATAAGACACAACCTCTGTTAGCTATACCCTTTATCTGCCACTACACTCCTCCCCATAAATAAAATCCCACTTTCCATTAATGTTCTCTCATTACAAATTTTTAAAAGCCTTCAGATTGGCAAAAAAAAAAAAAATTAAGAGTACGTGCAAAATACAAAACAAAATCTACATTGTTTGTATTTTAAGATGCCCTAATATTTTATTTATTAGGAGGACTAACCACTTTTAAAGTTCTCCCTGACACTTGTTCCTTCTTTATTTTCAGCCTTATCCTGAAGCTTACATCACAGTGTCTATGAACATGATCATATGGCATTAATTAATTTTACATTTTCTCCTATTTAATTGGTTTTGTCCGGGAAAAAGGATCCCCTTTAGCTGTGACAATTACCCATCCATCAAAAAAGGTGGACAAGAAGGAAAATACCATGCCCTGACTTCATGATATCTGGGACTGAGTTTGAAAAAAAAGAAAAAAAAAAAAAAAGGGACAAACAAAAAAAGTCACAGTATTGTAATAACCAGCCCTAAATCTAGCCTTTAATTTGTAGAAATGAAACTATAGCAAAGAATTGGAAAGAAATTACCCAGAATGTTCTAACTCACCAGAATTTCCACCTGGTGCTAGTTCTTCCTCAGGTGCTTTCAGGGATCGAACATACAGATAAATGCTCAGTGCCAAAGAAAAAGCTGCAGCTGACACTGCAAACTGCATGAAGTGATAGTACAAATAATGAAGCTCAAATTGAAAGTACAATAAAACTCCAATAGCTGCAGCAGTCAAAATAAAAGCATATAACCCTAAAGGATGAAGAAGAAAGACATATTAGTAAAAATATATTTTAAAAATTTATCATTCTAGTAGGACCTCTACCTAATCCAACCTTTCTGCATTTTTACTTCTTCCAGTGTCCATATTCCAGTAACATCTTGGACATCCCATGGTTCAAACTTCTAGGGCACAGCAACATAGCTAAGACTCTAAGCCCTGAAACTGTGTTCCTCAAAAGGACAAGAGGCCAGAACACACTGAATACTTTTCAATTTTTAATGCCATAAGATCCAATTTCAGATTTTAGTGGAAAAATGGACACTGACACTACTAATGGATAATAAGAACAGGTCACAAAATCTTGTCTGTGGGACAGCTGAGACAACCATATTCTCATCTTTGAATTACCTTCAGATATACCTTGATACAGATGGCAGTAACTAAATTATTAAAAAGACTAATCAAGTCTAAACTTGAACACAAAAACTTCTGCATATATTAAGAGTATAAAAAATAGGAGCAGGCAGTTCTCTGCTGCTCTCAGCTAAGGACTTTCTATGGATTCCTTCACAGGGGTTGAGGTTAGAAGGAGCCTCCAGAGTTCATCTGCTTTAGTTCAGATGAAACCTCCTGTACTTCACTTTGTGCCCAGTGCCTCCTGTCCTTACCTTTCCTCAAGAAGGCATTTAAATTTGCTTTTAAAATTAGCTTTTGAAGCACCAAGATGATGGCTTTTTTTTTTAATAATCCAAATTACGTAGCTTATTTCCTCTCTAATCAGAATGGAGAAAGAATTGCAGCACTATGGCACAACTAAAGTCTTCCAGCCAAAACCAAGACAGGTACGAGACAGCCTCAACGAGACTCACTTTTGCAGGATCTAATTCCCCTTGTTTCTATTACTTACAGCCCTATTCCAACTTTAAAATGGTGCATCTTACCAGACTAAGACAAAACTCAGCTTTTTAATGTAGTATTTGGATTCCACCATCAGCCCTGTACAGTTTGATATCTTGCTCTTGGGGCACTTAATTCCTGATTCTTACTAACCACCTTTTTCCAAGAAAAGGCTCATCCTGTTTTATCCAAGATTTACAACAGATACACTCTCTGGTCAAACTGTACCTTTCAACACTTGTAGTTTATGGTGCTGAGCACTGCACATCACACAATGGAATCAGTTTTAGAACAACCAACTGCAACATGCTTACCATTTATCCGGTACTGCAGTTTCCTTCCACTGGAAAGGGGCAGGCCTTCTACAACCTAAGAAGAATAAAATATTAATGTTCAACAAAGTATTTTCTGCAGGCTCTTCAAGGGAGGAAAACCAAGCTCAACTCTGTCAGAAAGACATTCAGTCAAAGCAACCAGCTGGACACACTCAACCCTGAAGCTCATGCATTGTTCTAAAAAACATACTCTGGATAGCAAATGAAAAAGATTAACAGTTTCAAATAAAAACATTTTTAAAAATAAACCTCTTGCTAGCCAGGTTCAAGAAAGCAGATTCCAAACACTGTGAACATGTACAGCAATGAAACATGATTGATCTACTTCAGAGTGTCCTTTCAGAATCTGCCAGTAACCCTCAAGTCACAAGAGAGGGAAGGAGAGCCTTTGCCTGATATATATATGGCTAGAATGGTTTATAGTTTCCTGTAAATGAAAATTGCATTCCAAAATTCTGGATATCTGTAAGAAACTGAGTATCAAAATAGTTTGTGAAATTAGAAGTCAGATAATTAAAATTCTTCTAGAACTCTATCAAGCAAAGTTTAGCCACACTTTGATCTGAATGCCTATAAAATACCTTCTGCGTTCTCTACTGAAAGGCTCTGAAACACAAAAATTCTTAACCAGTTGTGCTGTTTTAAGCTTACAGATATCTGCAGCAGCCATATTTCAGTTTATTATGAAAAACTCATTAAACTGCTTTCAAACTCACTTCATTTAGAACACACCCCACCTTCCAGCCTAACACACAGTTTAGTTGCCCATAAAGACCCAATTGGTCGCAACAGCCTACCTTTCCAATTGGCAGCAAGGAAAGCACAGCTTGAAGGAAAAACCACAGAAGAAAGATACCAAACACCCTTCCCTCCCAAAGACTCTCAAGTGCTGGCAGAGGAGGGAAGTTCAGAAGACTGGGATCATCTTGTTTGCACATCAACAGCAAGTAGAATACAGTAGCAGGCAGGAGAAGTATCAGCATGAAGGTCCCTGTAAACAGACATCATGGCATGTTAGAAGGGAAGCACAGAAAATAAAAAAAATAGTTTCAATCCCACTAAAAAAGTTCCATATTAACTTCAGTAACATAGAAGAGGTTGTCATTATCTTCTCCTGAACAAGACAGCAGCAATCCCACAGTCATGTAACTGGACACTGAGACATTCTTCTCACTTCCATACAAGGTCATCTACCATGGGATTACATTCATTGTGGCCCTTCAAAAATAATCAAAAGACTGTCTAAAAAATACTCTACTGTCAAGTTTCAAGCACCTAAGTTTTGAAAATGTAAAAGCTTTGATGGTTATTCTTAAGTTTAATCTAAAAATATTTAAATCTCACTGTGCAAGGGATGGCACAAGATCTTTGCTGTATTTCATACAGGAACAAAGTGCAATAAAGGTTGCCTGCCACCATATCAAGTGAAACAACAATTTTACTCTGAATTCTTCAGCCAAGGTCCAAAAAGCAGTTCTTGACATGACAGTATGGTCAATAAGTAAAAACCCACAAAATGGTACTAATTTTCAACTATTAAGACAATTTGCACACATACCAATTCTTCCCCCAAACTCCAGCTCCTTTGTTTTTGCTGGTACTTTCTCAACTGGTTTTACTGCCACAAAAGTCTTTTTCTCTGAATAGATCTCTTCTTTTTTCTTGTCATCTTTCCTTGAACGCAAGCTGTACTGCTCAAGCACACGCTTGATTTCCAGGTCTGGTTTTAACTTTTGCTGTGAATGAATAAAAGTAATTTACTAAAAGGTTTCCCAGTGATTTTACTTTATTTTAGTCCAATATTTTATATTTCAGAGGACATCACTCAGTATAAAACACCAATATACAATTGCCCATTCATATAAGGAGACTGCTAAAACCAGGCATTGTAACCTATTAGGCCATGACTACAGATCAGCAGCAGTTCCAGTACAGATCATCCATTGCCACCCTCCTCCTTTCCCTCCTCCATATGCCTGGGCATTAGATAACAATCAGGACTAAGGCAAAAAAAACCCATCACTTTCTCTGTAGTAAACTTACTTAACCTGTAAGTTTTATGTTGCCTTCTATTTCTGCTTGATTGTATTGTATTGTTGTATTGCCCTTTTCTAGGAATTTCTGAGAGAGCCAAGCTAGGAATGTGACAAAAAGCTAAGACCAAATTCTGTGTTCCTACCTCCAAGATGATGCAGGATGTGGCATTTTTTTCTGTACTTTCAGGTTCACCATTGTACCTTTTGGTGTTATTCTCACTCGGTTTCTGGTTAAAAGAAGAAAGTTTTAGTTTAAGCTTTCAGTGTTCTATATATGGCACTGTTCTGCAAAACAAAGTTTGGTTTTCCATAAAGTATCTTTGAAGAAATAAACTCTCTCATAAAAATTCTTCTCATGAGTCTAGCTTACACAGCTCTGGGAAGACATGACTCATGTTTTATTCCAAGTAAAGTTTTGTAAGAGAACCCGGTCTTTCCAGTCATATAAGAGCCAACAGATCAATCCTACTCCTCAGATAGAGGCCAGGACAAAACCACCAAAGATTTTTTAACCCTTTTATCCCAAAAGGTTAAAAGTACAAAAAGTAAGCAGTAGCTGCTGGCTAAAAAACTACTTAAAATCAGCTTGTGATCCACAGGCACTGGATCAAAGAAGCTCACTGCAAAACAAACCCCACAACTGTTACAGTGCCTAAGAGTAGCAATTTACTAAACCTATCTAGCTAGTTTGTATTTATCTGGTTTAGTTTAGCTGAAACCTCACTAAAACCTGTTCATTTTCAATAGATCAGCAGAATGCATTTCCAGTTCAAGGGACTGTGTCTCAGACAAGTGAGAAGCCATCTCAAGGGCACAAGAGGCAGAAGAAACGCTGTTTGTCTCTTCATACAGAAACACCACCTCTACTCCTCTTCACTTAAAGATCACCAGAACCATTTTTAGCACTCAATCTTCACAAAAATACTAAGAACAAACCTAATAAATTTCAGCTAAACACCAGGTATTAGTAAAACTTAGAAATCCTTACAGGTTAGTTTTTATAATGAGACAAGTTTTGCAATATTATCCATCAGCAAGGCCATATTTAAATATTCCACACTGCGTGTTTTCCACTACTATTGTAACAAACTGTATACGGTTACAGAACTCATTTTATTTCAAATCCTAATACCTACCTGCTGTGTACCAAAATCTAAAAGTAAGCTAACTTACTTTGCCCCATTTCACAAGCAGAAGCACATGGCTAACAATGACTTCAATATTAAATATAAAAAAATTTGTTTTGTTTGGATTCTGAGAAGTTCGCAGTATCACCAAATTCCAGTGGAACTTCATAACCTTGGTTTACCTCTCAAGAATTTCCTCAAACTTCGCAAGCTAGAAACCCTATTTCTAAAGAAAAAAACCAGCAGTTCTGACATAATACTTTTGCAGGTAATTAATTGCTGTCCAGGAACATGAACTGCAGCTGGCTTTTACAAAGATAAACCCAGTCTGCATAAAACCAATCTTTCACAAATAGCAAAAGTTTCTTCTAATAAAAATCCAGCAAACCCACACACAAAAAACCAACAAACAAAACTAATACCGGCAGAGCTAAGCTGGTCTCCTGAACGGTTTTCTTTTTATCATCTTTGTGCTCCCTGCTTTGGGAAGCAGAACGACGTCTGCCCTTTGCTGGCCGACCAGGAGACCGGGACCGAGAGCGAGATCTGCTGCTACTTCTTCTGGAGGGAGAACTTGAAGAAGACTGGCTCTTCCTGTGCTTGAATGATGACTGTGACTGAAAGAAAGATGGAAAGAAAGCAAAATCTTAGATATCTCCCAAAGAACAATTTTAGAAACACGGGGGGGTTTTGTGATGAGGACTCTGGCATACAGTTCTATAGATCTGTCTCATATTTCCTCTACTGATGCTCTACAAAGGCTGTTAAGAAAGAGCAACTGCAGAATACTCATTCTGCTGGCAATTCCCAAACAAGCCTGTTCCAAGTCCAACTGCTGCTGGCAATTCCTGTTGAAGCTACAGAAATCAGGCTATGTATGTAAACTACCAAAGTGAACACCAAACTGTTAAGCACACCACCCTCTCAATCCTGTGCACAGGGAAAGGAATTGAGAGCTGTCTCTTAAGCCCCCAGAGACTGCTCTCACTTCCACTACTCATGGAAAACCCATTTATTAATGGATTTAACACAGCAATGTTCATCATCTGTGTGAGGCAACACAGAGCAAATCAACACTAAAAAACCTCAAGTCAGCCCAATCATTTCATTGTATCTGGTAACTAATTTTATGGACAGTTTACTCCAAAAGCACTGTTTCATTTCTCTGTGAAGTCTACAATGCTGATTTCCCCATGTAAAATTTCCACAATACAACTTCTATAATGCATAAATGTTTCATGACAAAGAAAGGCATTTTTCCCAGCTCGAGTCAGCTAAACCATGACACCTGCATAGAAGTAACAAGTCAGAAAGTCTTGAAACAGTGAAAACAGTTGCCTACCTCAAGGCAGAAACACTTTGGTCCCAAAAGAGAAGGCCAGTTACTGGGCATGGACACTGCCACCAAGAAGTGACACTATAGCTGACATAAAGACACAAGCTGGCTTTGAACCTATGCAGGTTTCAGAACAGGCCACAGAAATGAACTACAGTGAATATTCAAAAAGGGTTTTTTCCTCCTGCATTATTCATTTTTAACCAAAACTTCTACAAAGTTTTAAAGGCCTTTATTAGTAACAAAAAATGAAATAATAACGATATGTAAAGAGGAAGGAATGTGCTTATATAACATGAACCTTTCTCAATGGTTTGTAACTGTCACAAATACAGCAAAATACCTCATGAAGCCTCTGAGGATCTAAACCAGTATAAGATATTTGCAGATGTTTTAAGTATGTGCTTGAAGGGCATGCACTGTTTATATTTACAGTGACATTTAATTGCATCTTCCCGTTTGTTATCAAATTTTCTTATTTAGAGATGGAAAACCATCAAATTAGTATCAACCCATTGATTACTACTTTTGTAAGGTACCCAAACCAGTTTTTTATGAAAAATCATGCTATTAGTTTTCCTCACAAATATTACTTTTTTTTGACATAAATAAAACCATGATAATTTAAAGACAGGGTCATTCTGAACTTCTACTTGAGATGTCACATAGGAAAAAACTTTTATTTAGCACCAATTCCTTGAAGACACAGTTAACAAAAACTTGCAAAATAACTACCCCGTCATAAGTTGAAGTACTGATAATTAAATACATGTGTACTCACCCTTATATCACTTTCTTTCAGTGCAAGTTCAGTTCCATCTTTGTACTTGACAGTATAAAGATGAGCAACATCATCATAACTGGTCACTTGTACTTCATAGTACAGGACGCTTCCCGGCCAACGGCCCATCACCACCTCGCCATCAGCAAACTTCCGGCTTGGCATTTTCCAAACAGAATCCCTAGAAAAGAAATCAGTCAGTCCACATGGCAGCTGAACATGAGGCTTCATTCTCCCCTACTCTCTTTCTGTATCATGTAACTGAAAAGGGGACACTTACAACAAGTCTCCACTTTGAACAGGGAAAAGGTTGTGTGGTAAGAAAACAGCAGTGATCTCTTTTCCAAATCAACAGTAGACAGAAGAAATAGTCTTAAAATAGAGAGAAGATTGAAGTTGCATGCTCTGGAAAAACATTCAGATGTATTAGACTAGTACTGACTATGATATACAATCGCCATCATCAGGCAAAGCACATCTTTGACCAAAATTGCATAATGAAGCTCATCTTATCTAGAGGGAAATGCAAATTACATGGTATTGAAGTGTCCTCTAACCCTTGTTTCCTTGTGGTTCTACAGAAATTATAGACGTAATGATTTCTAAACATTAAATATCCCCAATCTCTTCCACTTACAACTACATTACACACTTTCTTCAATTTATTATGACAAACACTCAAAAGATAGGAAACTTCAGAATTTAAGCTCCTGTCTGGGTTGAATATTTTTCTTTTCCACCTCTTCAGCACAAGGGCATAATGCCTTTTCCAGGGTTCCGTGGGAAAACAAAGCACAGCATCAGAGCAGTCACACAGCAGCCTCAGAAACTAAATTCTATCCCCCTGTCTGCATCATCAGGTTTTTAGCTGATATTAACAAATTGTGGTGTACTAAGTAAGTGACTACTACCCCTGGTTCACCCCACTGGGTGCTGGGAAAAACAACGACTAGAACTTGGAGAAAGTTGTTTCTAAGTATAAAGTCCTGTAGAACTGTTTGTATAGTGCCTTGTGTTATGTCACTGCCTTCTGAAAATAGATATCCTAAGTAGAATATACTTTTAATCTCAATGTATCAAGTAAGACTACTTTAAAAGTCTAAGGTAAAATACACACTAACATTTGCACCATGTGTACAACCAACAAAGGAACTCAGAGGGGATGACAGGGACAAGATACAAACCACAAAAATGCTGGTGTCAAAGCATTTAATTTTAACTTATTTGCTTTATAAATATCACATGAAGCCACACAAACTAAGGTAAATACAAGTTTTTAACGAGTTAATCATTACATATTACTAACCTGCAGTGAAAAGTTAAGATTCTTGGGGAAAAAATACTGTTAATATTCAATCACAGACCTTCATCACACTTTGGGGGATGGGGCTCTGTGAGGTTTTACAATGAACATTCATTCAGGCATTTTCTGACATTGCTGCTGCTGTTAAATTTTATACCTGTGTACCTCTCCAAGTCAAAAAAACCCAAAAAACTCAGAATTCCCTCATATAGATTTTATTACTAATACTCCAAACTGCTTCAGAACAGAAACATCTGGCCACCTCCTTTGCTGTATAAAATTTGAAGGAAGAAAAAAAAAAAGTTTTATAATTTGGTTTCACTGACACTTGCCAGTCAGCTAAGTTATGAGTTCTAGTCTGTGCTTGTTAAGCATGAGCTATTCCAGCTCTTCTACCTTCTAACTAGTGTTTCTTGTCCCAGTTTCTTGTTTCTGTCTTATTCTTTCTGAATTCCCACTCCTCCAACTTTCTTTTATCCCAGTCAGCTTAACCCCTTCAAATTCACAGCCATGTTTCTCATGACTTCCATATTTTCATTTCAAATTCTCCATTCTCTCCTTACCCCCTGTCTTGGGAGTCTTCGTGGCTTTTCTGCCCTTGTTCACCAAACCAGTTCCAGTTCCTCTTTGCCACCTCTGCCTAAATCTGATCTCAATCCCCATTTCTGAATCCTTGCCCAGTTTTCTCACCTGAAAGGCAGGTCTTTAGGAGATCTTTCTCAGCCTCTTGCAGCCACAGCTTCTTCCTGCTCTTCCATAAATAGTCTGAACACCGGAGCTCCCCTGAGTGCACTCAGCTGTCACCAGATGTCATAGCCTGATCCATGACTTCATTTCCCCTCTGCTTGCTGCACTTCCTACACCCCAGCCAACTGTTTCTTCTCCTGACCTGCAGCACCTCAGGCATCAGCTGCAAACCTGGAGCCTGAGCAGGACAAAGCTGGCCGATCCTCACACGAAGTTGTAAAAAACAGAATCTTTGGAGGGTAAATCCTTTTCAAAAAGGGTAAGATTTTTTCATGAAATTGTTACTAAGGACATGTACACTGGTTTTTCCAAATTTATAGCAACCCCTTCAGAATTTAGATACGATTTCACAGGGATAATAAAGTGTAATACTCTGCCAGGTTTCAAAACTCAGCAGTTCTGTATGCAAACACAATGTCCAAAGAAAAAGTAACTTAATGATTTAATTCTTGTGAAAGGGAGAAAAACCTTCCCTTCCTCCAACCTTGTTCTCAAAAGGAGCTGAAGTTAGTTTTAAAAAAATTGAAAAACATGGTTGAAAGACCTGTAGCTAAATCAATGTCATGTAATTCAGCCTGAGGTATCACCAATATGAGATTCCAAAATAATAAATAAGCAAGTGGAAATATCTTCTGACTCAAAAGTAATGAACAATCTTATTAATGGGAAAAGTTGTCTTTTTCAATTGTCTTCCTCAAATATTACAGCTTAATAATAAGCTCAAGCATTAAGCATTAAAAGAAGTAAATGTAACTTCTTACTCTGTCAAAAATAATCCCCGTTCTGCACCCCAGTGCCTCCTGTGAGGGAGGTCTGCAATCCTCATTCCTTACAGCCCACTTCAAAAAGCTGCACCTTTTAAAGGCAGCCTTCATCTGTTCAGATAACAAACATAATTACTGGCATCGAGAAAAGACAGGAAGTCTTTCAAAAAATACTCGGTTTAGAGATTAGATTTTTAATTTACTGCTCTTTCAAGCTCTACACACCCCTGATAATTTTCATGGTATCAGCTGGCATCAGCCTAATATTCTCAGTAGTTCTGCACAAACTTTTGAATTCCCAGGGCTTCAAAACATGAATCCAAAGAAAAATATCTCATATGATGAACCCTGCGTTGTACAGACACCTGACTGCAAGTTTAGTCACTTATTCAGGAGATGAAATTTGTGTTTTCTGAGCCACTACTGTTTTCCTTTAGGAATCTAGAGTCTAAGAGAAAGGATGAAAAGGACTCTGTATACTACACCAAGCCAAGCCAATTAATGCAAATCTCCTTGGAGCTTAAAAGTTGGTAAAGAATAAAAGTTTCTGCTGACTCAAACAAGAATGAAATAATTAAAATGAAACTTGGCTGAGAAACATATTGCCCCATGCATGTATTTCTGGTCTTCTTAATGACTCTCACTAGATATGTGGGAAGATATTTCAGTGTGGAGAAAGTGATGATTGTTACCTTGTGGGCACAGGGAGATCACACCCCATCAGCAGAAGCTGGGTACACAGTTTTAAGAATAAACAAACACTAAGCAAGTTTTCCCTCTTGGAAGAGCAAAGCTCACACACACTCAGTGATTCCATTTACTAATTCTGGCATCTCACCACTGTTAGATAACGTTCTGGATGTCAGAGGATGGAGCCAGTTGAATGCAAGAAGAAATGCAGGAAGATAAAGAAAACGCTGACAATCAAGGCTAACAATACACGGAAAGTTACTACTGAATTCACCAAAGAGAGCTGTGCAAAACCTTTTCAGCAACGCCATTACTCTCTCCACATTTCTAGCTCTTCACCTCCAGAACGGTGGAGGCACCAATCCCTGTCCGAACCAACTTAACTTCACCACTAAAAACAAACACAAATAAGCCTCGAGGCAAAAAAAACAACCTACCAACCCTCGGGCTGAGAATCGAGGATCTTCCCTTCAAAGAGGCTTTCTACCGGAAACCCCGCGAGCGGAGGGGACGCGGCAGGAACCTGAACTCCGCGGGCAGGACCCGAGAGCGCCGGGGCGGTGTTGACAGGAAGGGCCCCACTTGCCGGCAGAGGCCCGGCCCCTCGGCCCCGCCCCGGGCCTCGCTCGCGGCCCGGGCCT
>VZSE01002351.1:395252-422628 GCA_013398275.1 Promerops cafer | reverse complement strand
CCCCCTCTCCCGCCCGCCAACCGCGCCCATTGGTCGGGACGCGCCGTTTGAATCGCGGGGTGGCCGCGCGCCATTGGCTGCACGGGCGATGGCGCGGTGTGCCCTCCCCGCCCCGGGGCGCGCGCCCGGCCCCGCCCCGCCCCGCCGTGAGGGGAGGTGGGGAAGGGGCGCGCTCGGCTGTCCTCTCCCACCGCCCCTCACTGGGGATGATGGCGGGAGGGGAGGGGAAAGAGAGCGGGGCGGAAAGGTCGCTGTCGTGGCGATGGGGGCAGGCTCAGACTGCCTGTGCCACCCAGGCCCTGCCGCCCGCGTAAACAAAACCGAGGGTTTTGTTTACGGACCACTCGCGGCGCCGGAGGCGGTGAGACGGCGAGTACTCCTACACTGTCTGAACAACAACCTCTGTTCCTTCCAGCCCTGCACCTCCAGCACTCAACAATGACAAAATGTGGTAAAAATGCAGAAAACAGCGTCCCCTCTCCCTCAAAAAGAAAAAAAAGGGCGAAAAAGCGGAGGTGGCGAGGCAGCGAGTGCTCCTATACTGACCGAACAACAGGCTGTGCTCCCTCCAGCACTAAACAGAGCCAAAATGTGGTAAAAATGCGGTGAAAACGCACTGAAAACACCCGACTCTCTCCAAAAGAAAAATAAAAACGGGCAAAGAAACAGAGTAAGCTTTTGAAGCGGTGAGACGACAAGTGTTTCTACACTGACAGAACAACAGGCTGTGCTCCCTTCCAGCCCTGCGCCTCAAGCGCTCGACAAAGCTGAAATGTGGTAAAAATACGGTAACAAAAGTGCAGTAAAAGCACGCCCACTCTCTCCAAAAGGAAAATAAAGAAGGGGCTAAAAACCAGCAGTGTGTGGTGTGGTTACCCCTGTGCTTTTGGGGCAATTTTTCCAGAAAGGCCATTTAAGTTCCTGGCCAGATTTTGAAATCAGGAAGTCTAAGCAATACTTGAGCAGGCAGAAACAAAATATGTTGTGAAAAAGTTAACAAATCGTCCTTAACATTGAGGTTTAGTGTTCAAATAAGTTGTTTCTAGTGTTGGGATCTTAAAAGTGGTGAAGTGCTTTAAGAGTGAAATACAGACGCGTTTGTGTCCGCACAATCTTTATGGACCTCCCAAATTTTCTAAATTTGGGTAACAAGTGATGCTCTGTCCTAATAAAGCTTCCTAAATGAAGGGAAATTCCCTAAAGACAAGACCACCATTGTCCCATACAGAAAACTGCCAGCACCATGCAGTCACAGCAAAAATCTCAGATAAAAAAGAACCCAGAAACAATAGCAACATCACCATAAAATTAAAAATGAAAAAAAAAAAAAAAACAAACAGACCAAAAAACCACAGCCAAAATGAACTGACATAAACAGGCCCCATGGTAGTCATGAGCTTAACTTGTCTGAGACATAATTGTTATATTTGGGGGGTTGTTTTTGCTGTTGGTTTGTTTGTTTATTTGTATTGGGGTTTAAGTTTCTAGCTATAATTTTTTAATTAAGAGTGTGGCAAACTTTTTTCCTCTAAATGATTGCAGAAAATGGGACTTCCTGGGTGAATTATAAAAAATATATATATTTTACTATTTTTCTGCTTATCTTACCCTTGATTTTTTAAATTTTCGCAAGCAATTATTTTTAAATTGCATTTTGTATCTCCCCTATTTTTGTGCCCCAGAGGTCCAGTTTAGTTTGTCAAGCATTCATTGTATTTTTCACTACATGATGCAGTAAAAGATGTCTAAAGGAGGTTAAGAATTACTCAGTCAAACCAGAGCCACATGTAAGCATAGATTTAAATACATGCAGTCAGAATAAACTTGGTTTTCAGTTGTGTTAAGGCAACCAGCTTTATCTGAGAGACATTTGATAATTTACTACACAAAAGAGTGCAAGTGAAGCTTGATTTCTGGCTTCAGATAATGAATATTTTGGTTCCAGCTGAGATTTCTGCTTTATTTACTATTGCAAAGTTTGCAACTATAATGTTAAGAACTGTTTTTAGCAGTTCAGTCTAAATTACAGCAGGTATTGCTTGGAATGAGCCTGCTTCATTTTGTTGGCAGCAGAGGCCTACAATTAATATGTTTAAATAGAAAGGGTTTCAGTTGAAATCTTATTTAGAGAATAAACTTGCCTTCAGAGAAATGGTTTGGGTTTGGGATTGTTTGCTGAACTTGGATTAGAAACCTCCTGGGCCAGTAAGAACTGTTTATTGCAATTCTGCCAGTGATAATTGGTATACATTTGAGAGATTATTTCAGAAATATTTATGGGACCATCACAGGACAACTGTAAAACAGGACAAATGTGAAATCCAGCCAGCATCACCACCACCAAAATGATCTGCTGCAAGTTAGGTCTGAAATTTGCCAAGATCTAATAAAGCATCTCAATCCCACAATGTAAAACTAAGAAAATAATTCTCTAGGCTTTCCTTTCAATGAGACCCCCAGCAACATCAAGGTTGGAAGAGATCTTCAATATCCCCTAGTCCAGCCATCACCCCAGCACCACCATAATCACCCATAACCCCTGAAAAGTAGCAAAAACCTAAAGCTGCCAACACAGAAGGTTGAGAAACATTGTGATAAATGGCTTTAGCAGAGGCTACAGGGGTGGGTGGGGTAATAAGCTTCTGTTTCCTCTCCTGATTAGGCCTTTGCTTCAGTGGAAGAAAACACCCATATGACTTATAGTAATGTGGGTGGGTTTTATAGTGGGTTAAGAGTCTTAAATAACCCATGTATTCATATATATATGTGTTTGTGTGTGTATATTCTATGTATGTTCTATGTATATGCCATATATACAAATTCATGTGTGTATATATATGTGTGTGTGTATATATACATATATGCTTTTTCTTTCTCCTTCTGTCTAGTATTATATTTGATCAAAGCATCCCAGCCTGTCCATTGAAAATATATCTACTTTTTGTAAGAGTGGAAGAAAATTCCTGGCTGGCAGCTGTGTTCCTGATATGAAGCCAAGCACTTACCTGCTGCAGCCAAGCTGGTGATGAAGAACACATGCACTGTGTCACATCACAAAACATAACTGGAAGGGAAGGCAGACTGAATTCTGCATATGGACAAAACCCATCTCCTCTCTGCTTCTCAAACATTGAAAAGCTGATGATCCACTTCTTAAAGGTGTTGTGAGTGTGCTCAGGCATTTTGGGGATTATTCTGTAAGTATATGTAATTTCCTTCCTATTTTTTCAGTGGTAGAATGCTTGTTATTAAAGGAGCAGGGGATTTGGGATTAACCTCTGAATGTTACCTAACTAAATCAATAAAGGTTTTGTTTGCACAAACCTCAATAAGGCAGGGATTCCACCCTTGACCACGGAAAAAGTTTCTCATTATACATTCATTTATGATGTAGCAAATTGGAACTTCAACCCGCCTATAAAGGAGCAGCCTGCTAGCAAACACTGCTGCTCTGGGCAAATTAAGTTGAACACTTGCATTCTGGGAAGTTTTGCAAAATGTTTATCTTTAGAAACAGCTTTAAAAAATACTCAAGGCTATCAACCATGCTGGGCTCAGCAATAAGAAGAGGGACACAGACACATGCAAACTGACTCCAGTTCTCTAAACAGGAGAAGGAGAAAAAAAGCACATTGAAACTTTGATCTCCACAACAGTGCAATGAGCTCCCTTTCTGTATTGTGTGTGAATTTATAAATAAGACTCATAAGTGACTGAGGGAAGTTGATGCAATTCTCCAAGAAATGAGTCCTGAGATAAGTTTTGGCTACTGTATCTTCTGCTGGGCTGCTTACCTTGCCATTTTTGCAGCATGGCTGTTAAATTACTCCAGCAGAAAGCCCTTGGGACAGTCGAGTTTCTGAAGGCTTATGGAAAGCACAGACTACAGGATTTCCAAGTATTGGTAATACAGACCCATTTCTATGTAGCAAAGTTATGTCCTTGAAAGAGTTGTAAATGTTTAAACAGAAAGTAGCTTTCATTCTGGAGAAAGATAGAAAACTTTAAAGTTTAAATGGCTTATTCTGAATACAAAGAAAAGCCGTGTTCATCCCCTGGGTACTCGCTGACTCATAAGCAGTTTCCCAGAAGTCTTCTGGCTTTTAAACCTGTATTCTTAGTCTTCAGAAAGAGGTTACCGAGCAGAGTGACTTCTGCAGGGATCTCCACAGAATGGGAGGGACAGAACCTACCTTTTCCTGGTTCCTGTGTGACAACCTGCCCTGCATGGAGGGAGAAAGCTGGCCTCAATCCCCACTTCTGGTACATTAACGATGTTTTTTACATCCCTGAATACGAAGGCACTATGGTACCTGAGGAAAAATAAACAAATGAAACACGTGGCAAATTCAAAACAGACAAAGCCCAAAGGCTTGTGAAGTGTCAACACAAACAAGTACACATACATATATGTGCATGTCTATGTGTATATAATGCACATAAATATATATGTATATACATAAAGAATGAAAAAAACATTCACTTTCTGGCCTTATTTTTGCAACCAATGCATGATTTTTATGCCCATGGCTGGCACTGTGCACAACTCCCTGCAGTAAGATGAAACTAACATTTCAAATTTATTTATTTGTAAAACAGGCTGAAGGGGCTGCTGATCTGGAGTGAACAGGCATCAGAGCCATGGGACACAGCCAGGCAGGGATCAGCAGTGAGGCTGCTGACTGGGCCAGTGGCAAATGAGGCCCTGCATCAAGGCACAGTATTGCACCCACCTCCAGTTTTCTAAATTGTGTTCAAAATGCACTGCAGTATGGGGGAATATTTAAGGAAAATAACTAGGGTAATTTTGGACACATATTTGTAACACATACTTAAAACACTGGGATATATAGAATAGATAATAATTCTTACCAGGGTACAGACACCAAAGATATGATTTTATTTAACATGGCATTCATATTCAGTCTCTTGTATTTGGTGCTACTACTATCTTCCCACCTCTCATCTTATTCTAGAAAAAAAATAAAATCTAATAACTCCAAACATGCAGGCCTAAACCAGCAGTGATAAATGAAGTAATCAGCTCGATGCATCTAGCAAACGATGAGCTCACATATTTTGGTTTTAGGAGCTGGTATCACTGCATATCTACTCTCAATAAAATTGACTTCTTCTCTGATTAAACCTGCTCAACTAGTCCTGTTTATAATTTTTGAAAACACAGTAATTGAAATATTAATTAACTCTTTGAACTTAAACATCTGTATTTCTAATAACATGTTAAGATACATATTCACGTACTTAATGTATCCACTGTGGTTTATGAAGATGGAGACTTTAAACTGATTCAGATGCGGTGTTTACTTTTTAGAAGAGATTTCTAAAAACCAAAGTTGCACACATGCATCAAGTTCAGCATTTCCAGAAGTATTAGTAATAAGTGTTAGAGAAGGGCTTCAACATATGTGTGATCCTAGGCATTGTTCATTGCTTAACATTTAAAATCCTTGTTTCAAAAATATCCACATAGATTCAGTTTTGTTAGAACCAATTTCAGTAAATGAATCAAGATGCTTCAGGGCAGAATTTGCATGTACAAGCCTACACCTCTCTCATCTCCACAAATCTCTCTTACCTCCCTTCACTTCATTTTACAGTCTGTATACACTGGCTGTGGCTTTATACGTGGACCATTTATAGCACAACGACAAATTTGTGTCCAGATTCTTCCAGTTAAGCACTGAGCATCCAACAGCTGGAACAGAACTGCTGAAAGACACTGACAATGTGAAAGTTTTCAGTGAGCCCCAGTACCTGGAGACAGATAAGCAGCAAAGACAGATACTTTGGAGTCTTCTCTTTGTCTCTCTCCCCTGTTTCTCTCCAGTGTTCCCATTTACCAGGCAGGACAAGCTCAGCCCAAAACATGAGATATGGCAAGCAGAGCCTAGTGGCAGACCTCTCATTTAATTAAAGGAGAAAGGATAGTTAGGATGGTTCCTAACCTAAACTATACTAAACACCAAATTTGTAAGGAGTTTTGGCACTAGGCAGACTGACAGTTTTCAGAGACTTCTATGCTTAATTTTAACTGCAGAACCATCCCTGATGTTATTGCAATATTTGTCTGCTCCCACCATTGATACTTCTGTAGGTTTTGAGTTTCACAAACCAGTCACAGGCATTCCCAAGGGTCAGTGTTGTAAAAAGAAAAAGTGACTTGGATATCAAAAAAAAAAAAAAGAATTTCTGTTAGGACCAATTCCCACACAATGTTTGTTTGTTCAGCACACAAAAGGAAACTGCACTTTGTTGTCCAAGAAAGCTGGCGGTGCTGCAGACATCGTTACACTGACTGAGAATCCCAGTAGGGCAATTCAGATGGCTCACAGGATATTTTTCCCAACCTGTGCAGAGCTGACCAGTTCACCAGTCCCAGAGAGCTTTGATGAGGTTTTTGAGACCAAAATGAGACTGCTGCGCCCACACCACATCTGGCATTTTCATGAGCAGTAGGTGGCAGGATGCTGGTTTAAGATTCATTGTTAAATACAGTGTTAAAAACAAAAAGCAAAATCTTGGGTAACTGACACTGAACTGCATGAAAATGTTTTCCCCTGCCAGGTAGGATGGTCACGCTGCTGGAGCAAGCCCTTGTTTTGCTAGCCAGAAATGCACCTCAGTGATAACCTGACTTGAGCACACTCCCCTGCACAAAAACAAAGACACTTCCTGCTCCTAAGTACTTTGTATGTATGCCAACAGGCAACATGACTCACTGCCTTTACTTTTAAATTATGCTTTCCTTTCAAAATGGCTCTGGCTGACCTTGTCTGGATGGATCCCTCCTGCTACAACTGCCAGGCCCGTGGTGGTGCCCAAGTCCACCTGCTGGAACACCCACGGATCTTAACTGTGCATAACATTGTGCTGCACTGGAGTTATTTACCCTTTTTCTCTCTTGTTTCGTGAAGAAAAATCCTCTGCTGTGTGGCTCAGAGGTTATTCCTGTAAAGCACTGGTGTTACTTGTCTTACATCAGCCCTGGTGAAGGCACATGGCAGGAGGGCCTCGTGGTGCAAAGGCGATTGGGCAAGCAGGGCTGAAAACCACACCGCAATCGAAAAGATACCCGGCTCGCTTGGTTACTTCTCTGTTCCCTTCCTCTCTGCTATATATAATGACATTTCTCAGAGCACATTTCCCCCACTTACAACCTCTGCTGGCATTGCACCAGCTTTTGGTGAAGCTGTGGTAGCTGCAAAGCCATTTCCTGGACTGGCTGAGTTCAGGCTCTCTGGAAGTACAGCAGCCAGCCCGTCTTCACCTGCCACACTGAGACACCTGTGGCACTGAGACACCATGTGAGCTTTCACCTGAAGGAGGGAGAAAAAGATAAAATCCAGGCAGAATTACAGAGCAGGTCCTGGTGGCCAAAAAAGCCAGGGCTGCTTTTGCAGGCTGCAGCAGGCAAGGCTAAACAGAAATCAGGAGATCATCACTGCATCCTCAAGCCTTGCTTCAAAGCTGGGGTTTTACAGCATTTTCAAGTCTGAAGGAGAGTTGTTTGGGGTTTTTTTCCTGTGCATAAATCAGCATCACTTGGCTTGAAAGTATGTTTTTCAGAAACACCATAATATTCAGACTACTAAAGCTAGTTTGTAGGCAGCTATTGATCCAGCATCTCTCGCAGTTCCCCCTTTCCCCTGCAGCCCTCACATCAAAATGGTCTATTTCATAAATGCACAAAATCTGGGGAGGCTTCTCCCATTCCTTCAAAGGAAAGCGTCAGGGAAAGGCCTTTCTGTATATCCTTTCTTGCCTACGTGTTTACATTTCAGTGAAGGAATTGTGCAGGTCACCCAAACTGCAAACTTTGCCACTGGTGCTACTGCTCTGCTGTTACGTGAAACCCAGTTTTGCTTTCAAGTTCAAAATGAAATGCTTTTCTTTTCTTGCACACAGCAGCCAAACACTCCTTGAGCCTTCTGAGGCACAGCACGTTTCCTTTGCTGGGAGAGGGGAATTTCCTCTTTTCAAAGCATCAAATCCCTCTCCACACCACAGTCTATCCCTGGTTACTGTATACAGCCTCTCAGAAAACTGATAAAAATGTGAAATACAACTTGTTTGGCCACTTTGTATGTATTCAGTTGCTTTGCTCATTAATTGTACTAGTCTAAGCTTTTCTTTCCTTGCAGGGGCGTGGATAAGGAGTTAAAATCATCACTTTTAAGACCAAAGGGAGCCCAGTTTCTGCTTTGCTTCCCTCCGTGCTCCCCAGGTGTCCATAAGCCAGCACCAAAGATTTCCACTGACTTCCCTTTGCAAAATGAGAGCCCTGCTAGTCTTTAGTGACTTATGCCTACTCATCTTCTTTCTTCTGCCTTATTTTCATTAGCATGGTAGAGCTGTTTTGGCTTTGCCATAGCTTTTCATGTGCAGGCAAACAAAGTGTCACAGCTCTCAAGGGGCGTGGGAGGAATGGAATCATACACTGGAGAGAAGTTGTCTATAACTCAATAGCTAAAACAAATCAGAACTTACAGGCTTATAAACATGCAAGAAACTGTTTATAAATACATAAGAAATCTGCAAATGTATCTCATTATATAGGCTATATATTGCAAATAATCCACAATATATTACTGCTATAGAATTCATAACTATACAGTTATGCAGAATGACATGATTTATAATATAAAACCCCCATGTGTTATATATATATGTGTGCAATATAAACACTTCTTAAATTTTATAATACAAAATTCATATGGCAAAGACAGCTATAAGCCTTCTCCGAAATTCCTGAAAGTACTTTTTACTTGAAATCTGCTCAACCCTCTTAAAATCTAGTTTATAGTTTCAGCACATTCAATGTGTAAGAAGTTTGCCTGTGTTTCCAGCAGCCATGTGTTTGAGCCTTATTGTTTTGTTTCTCAGACAGGAAAAGTATTGTATCTCTGGCATCCTGAGCAGCTGCTCCAGGGAGGGCAGTTCTGAGATACAGTCTTCAGCCATGCTGCCTGTCACAGCAATTTCTCCCAGGCTCCTGCAAATTACCCCATTTGAGAACATGGCACAGTGCAAATGTGAAACAAAACACGAAAAGAAAGAGGGTAAAAAAAGAGAGAAAAAAAAAAGAGAAAGGAAAAAAGAAAGAAAAAAGTAAGAAAAGAGAAAGAAAGGAAAAAGCACTGCAAGCTTCTGATTTTAATCTATTTGGTTTCTTTCATTGCTTGTTTGCATATTTCTTCCCACCTCTCATTATCCCATTACACAGCAGCCAAACTTGCCATCAACGCCAGCGGCAAGGGAGCAGAGCTGAGCTTTGATGTTGTGCTCTGGATATGTATAGCTTCACGTGAGGAGCAAAACAAACCCTCAGCCATTCCTGCTCCCTAAGTTTTATGCTCAGGGTGTGAGTGCTGGGCTGTACAGCACAGCAGGGGCACAGGGAGGGAAGAAGCAGCAGCACTGTGCCCTTCCCAGAGCAGCGCTACTGCAGTGACACCACAACCATACAGACCAGTTTCCAACCTGAAGTATTGAGGGGCTTAGATTTGGGACCATCCCCACAAGTTAGAGACGTTTTTTGTTTTGTTGGTTGTTTTGGTTTGTTTGGGTTTGTTGGGGTTTTTTTGTTTGTTTGTTTTGTTGTTGTTTTTTAATGCAAGCTATTGCCTCTCAGTAGAAATAGCTTTTAGAGACATTCTCAAAGAAACTACAGACACCAAGATCATGACGAGCTGCCTCTGGGTTTCACCTTGTGGTCTCAGGGGGTGGTTTCCTGCAGGACCATACAGATGGGGGAAAAATTGGACAAGGCACAGAGGAGAAACTCTATAATGAGTTAGACATCTTTTGCACAAAACAGCTGCTTTATTCACTGCTATGGTACCCTTGCAGTCTAGTCTACACAGTCCAGTCTAGGCTGTGTTTGCTCTCTTGTGTACAGAATACAGAACAAAATAATTTTAAAATAGCAGGGGTAAAATTAAGAAATACACAGATCAGTTAGGAAGAATCTGGTTTTGGTAAGAGAGTAAGACCTCCACCTAAATTGGTGGAAGCTGGAGTACTATGCTGGTAAGAAACATGGGAGCATTATCCATATGCAACAGGACATTGAGGCTGTGGGCTATCCCATGCCTCACTGGAATTACTATAATTCCATGTTCCTTTGGAATATATATTTCAGCTGCTGTAGTTTGTGTGTGATTGTCACTGAGCAGATCCCAACAGCCCCCTCGCCTGTCTACTTTATGTGCCTACACTGAGGGCCTGCCTTGCTGGCTTGGTGGCATTGGCTGCTGCAGGCTGGCAGCTTGTTTTAGGGATGAACAGCCCACACAATGTTCACAGCACGGAAGGAAAAGGCACTCACAAGCTATCCTGGTTTCCTCCCTCTCCTTCACTCAAAGTTGCACCTCTCAGCTGTCCCCTGCAGGACCAGGTTGTTATGGGGTTTTTGGCTCTGAGCTGCACTCACTGGGTTTAGGGGAGGATCCATCTTCCTGCTGCCACAGCCAGCTCTTCCTCCCCTGTGCTTTCTGAGGCCCCTTGGAAATGCTTTCACAGAGACAGAAGAAAGAAGAGCAACTCTTACACCACCATTTACTTGTCCTGATATCTGGACAACCCCAGGAATTGTTGGGACATAAAAAGAAAAAAAAACAACTTTGTTTCTCTAGCTTGATAAATTATTTTTTCCTGGAAACAAAGTTTCCTCTACATTTTATCTATTGAAATTGTAGCAGCAAATTCCATCTGTAACAGCTTGGGTGGCTGTTGCAACTCTCCCTTCAAAGAGCTTTCATTACTAAAGCTTGCAGGAGATATTTATCACTGGATAAAACCACACAATTCAGTGACTGCGGAACCAGAATTGGGTGACTTCATGACGAGATTTCTGAGCCTGCATCTACTGCCCTCTCATTATATGTATTTCTTTTATCTCTTCTTTGAGGAAGCCATCTGAAAGCCACCTCAAGTGCAACTTCAGGCAGACAGAGGTAAACCTATTTTTCCACATTCTACCTGAAAAATAGGATCTATTTGTTGTGTACATCTAACAAGCTGATGATATAGAACTGGTATGAGCTGAGAAATGCTTCCCTGTGCCAGTGCTATTAATATTTTATTAACTGAAGGATACCTCTCAGTATTAAAATGGCCCCACAGTTTGCTCTTTTCAAATGCCCACCTGGGGATCAGAGATATTCTCTGAGTGCTTTTGTGTCCAACACTCTGCAATAGCGTCCAGGTTGGCCAAGGCTGTGCAAGTGAGTTCCCTTCATTTTGGGATTCACTCCCCTCATCAAAAATCCAACTGAATCAGCAGTTCACACATGTGTGCACAAAGCCAGCCTGTAAGGATCAGGGCTGTAGGCAGGGTTTGGGTCATTAGCAGCCCTCTCTGATGGAGGACCACACAGCACTGAGAGTTCAAAGTAATTTACACTTTTCTCAGCAAAGCCCACGTCACAGCAACCTCACACACAAAACCAGAGAGGATAACACTCTCAGAGCACAAGAGACCATTTACCAGACCCTGCCACGCACGGAGCATGAACCATGAACATGTGGTTTCTGGCTTGACAGACTGTAAGTAGACCAAGGGAAAGCCAAGCAATCAGTGCAGGCTGTGACCTCTCACACTAGGTGTGTGTTAAACACATCGCAATTATCATGCTAATTATCTGTGAGGAAAACTGCTGTAAGGTGTCCAGCCCTGCCTTCTCCAAAAGAGGGGAGAAAGTACTTGCTAGATACAAGGTATCTCACAGTATTCAACTTTTTTTCCTATTTTCAGTGGAAGTGGAAGCCACTGCTTCGTAGAGGTGGGACTGAACAAAAGGCTTGAGTTTCTTCATTTTCCTCTGTGTTTGCCTCAGTCGTTGGCAGATCACTGAGGGCTCATTGGCTGAGAATGGTGGCAATTCCTTGCAAAGCAGTTTGACCTGGCTGCCACCAAGGCATGGCCTGGGGTACACTCCCTACAGTGGTCTCCCAATGCACCCCTGGGCTCGATTCCAAAGCCAGGAGCCTGTGAGAGAATGTGTGTGTGTGTGGTGTGTTTGGGAGCCAGGGCTTGTGCTGTCTTCCCCAGCACACAGCTGTGACCTCGTCCTGGCCTGCTTTAGATGTTATTCTTGGGCTTATGCCCCACTTAGCCAAGTAAAACCACATCTGATTTATGAGGTGTTGGTCTTCAACAGGCTGTGCAAAAAAAAAATACCAAGGCTGAGACACTTCTCATCCCTGCTCCTTCTCCCTTCCCACCATTGTCTGTGGGAAATAACTTACTTTATAACTCAGCATAAAATATTGCCCTGATGCTTCTTCCATGGTCTGATCCTTCCCCACCTGTGCTTGATGCTGCTTAGAGGCCTCCAAGAGCAAAGCCTGCATTTGCTGTGCCACAACACTGGTGTGTTATTGTTCTTCTTCAACATGGTTTTAATGACCTGAAACACAGAAATATTTCTCTACCACTTTACAAGAGTAATTTTGGTCTGTGGTGATAAAAGGTACCAGTTTTTATCTGTGATTTCAGCATTGTGATGTTCACTGTTTGCACATAGGCTAATGCACATGTGAAGATGCTGAGCAGCACAAAAAGGATTGGTCTTGTGCTTACTGGATCCACCCTCAGCTTCCACACAGTGCCGAAAGCAGGGAAGGCTGCTTTGGCTGGCAAATTGGAGGAACTAATTGGGCACACTCTTTCACCAGGAAACAGCATCCAGCTCAGAACAGCACGCTTTGAACAAGCAGATGAATTTTTATCTGGAGGGAGTGCATGAAAACACCAACCTTGAGGAACCTGACAGAGCAGATCTCAGCAGAAGCTGCAGGTGCCACACAAATCAAAAGGTACAGCACAAACACACCAGAATCTGCTCCTTTTGAAAGCCCAGGAGACTCCAGGGCAATCAGTTGTTGTGAACCCGATGCAAACCCCGCCGGCACCATCGCTGCCCACACAAAGCGACCCCGACACCGCTGTGACCTACATTGCTCTTCCCAGCCGCAATTGCTCCAGCTCCCAGCGCGTGCTGCAGGGTGAGCACGCAGCCCTCGCCGCTCGCAGCACCAGGAGCCAACACGGCATCATTAGTGGCTCTGGCAGCCCACGGAGCAATAATTGCAGGCATTATGAAGCAGCCACAGCGATGACAGGCTCAGAGGGCAGTGCCATAATCAAGGGAATGTATAGATAAGAACAATAATAGCATACGGGAACTCGGAGGAAGACAACAAGAGGGTTATTGAAATGTGCTTCGAGGAGTAGAAAGATCAATGCAGATAGGAGGGAATCAAACTGGCATTTCTTTTAATTCAAGTTCAATCTCAGCTATAATCTATACATTCAAGGCCAGCTCCAATTCAGACTACCAACAGACACATACACACTCCACTGCTTCACGTATGGAATTGAGCTAGATCACTTCAGACCTCAGCTGCACTAGAAATTTTTTAAAATGTGGATTTATATAAAGTTCTGAAAATATTCAGGAGTAAATTTTTCTCTAGAAGGTTTTTGTGTTGCTAGGCAAAAATGCAGGAATCATTCTGATTAAACCTTAGACTTGGGACAGAACGATGATTTAAATTTTTATTATTGAAATACATATTTTATAAGAGATTTTTAAAGCATTGACAGTGTTCAGAAAATTAAAAGTTTTAACATACTGGAAGCTACACATGAAAAAACAGTAACATCCCTTTAACGTTACACCTGTGGCCTCTTCAGCTGCACTTGGTAGCAACTTGTGCATACTTTGATTTAGGGGTGTGATACAGCATTTTATGCTAAGCCCCAAAGCCTGTCAGGTTTTATTGTATCTCATTTACAGTGGGATACTTCTAGACAAACATGCAGCAGAGCAGCATCAGTTCTAGAAGAACCTGCCTTAGAAAAAAGGAACAGAGGCTAGTTCCTGTGATTTTCTGGGTGCAGGTACACCTATAGTATGGTCATTTACTGCTTACTTTCCTCCCCTTCCCCAAAATAAACAGCACGCCCTTCAATGTCACCTATTTAAATTGCTGTAATTCCAACAGGACCTTCCCAGAGACAGAACCCAAAGCACAGCTGACCTGAGGTACTGGCACCAGCTGTACCTCCAGGACTCCCCATCCGTTTCTCCCCCTGGGCTGCCGGGCTGCGGGAGTTCAGAGCCTCTTCCCCAGCACTCGGATTCTCAAGGAGGGCTTTCCTTCTGAAAAGCCAAAGAGACGGTGAGTATGGAAACTGCGAGTGAGGTTCAGAGAGGGTTCACGGCTGAAGTTTGCGGGAGGGGCCAGACACGAAGCGCGGCTCAGCCCCGCTCGGCGGGAAATGAGCACCCGCCCACGCCCGGCTCCCGGGGCCAAGCTCTGCAGCGGCGCTTCCAGCTTCATTCGGCCCTTGCTGGCCCCCAGGACAAGCTGGTGGCACCTGAGAGGTGTGGGGCAAGCGGCCAGGGGTTTTGCTCGGGTTGTTGTTGGATTTATTTGGTGCTGTGGCCGATGACAGCGCTGGCAGCGCCCGTCCCTGTGCCTCCGATGGTTTCCTGTGCGCTGCCCCAGCCCGCTGCTTTCGCCCTGCAGCGAGGGGCTTTCCAAACAAAAGGAAGTTTCAGTAATCTGTCGGGGATCAACCCCCCCAGATGGCAGGGCAAGAGTTTTTAAAAAGGAATATATTGGATTATTTAGGTCAGCGTTAAGCTGCTTTATGTCTTTTGTTCTTCCGTTGCCGAACAGATCGTGTTGTAGTGTTCCCAAAGTGTAATATACTGCATCAGAGCATCGGTCCTGTTGAGTTGCCTTAATGAAAACCTCAGACACTGCTCAGGCAAAAATTGCTCTCTATTAAAATAGTCTGAGTTGTGCTGGGTTTATGCTGATGCAGCTCTGAAACCTAACACCGAAAACAATTTGGTTTGCAGTGCACAATAGGCTTCATAAAGGTCTGGCAGTGCTTTGCTGTGTAATTTCTCTCGTTTCCTGCTGTAGAGGATAAGTTACATGTACAAATGGCTCTTGAAACTCTGCAGAAAAAAGCTAAATGGTATTGTTAAGCAGTGCAGCAGTAGGCCCATCTAGCTAATTTAGTGTTTCACCATAGAATTATAAAACATAGGTAGATATCTCCTATAGAGATCTGAAACCCTGAACCCAAAGAGCATCTGTGCAGGTCTACTATGCCAAGCTAAAATTATCCCAGGGGAAAAACATGTATTTCAGAGTATTTCTTCCCCCCCCCCCCTTTTTTTTGTAATTACTTATTTACTACTATAATAATTACTTATTATTTAAAATACATTTAATGCCATTTTAGATAAACTATGCAGCTTGAAACCAAACATATAATTCTTCAAAATATAAGTCTTCAAAAACAGCAGTACCAGACTGCTGCTTTGAATTATACAATAAAATGAGCTACAAGGATTTTTAAGATTCTATTACAATTGCTTCTAATTTACCAGTGATTTTGCATGTAAATAGGTGTGTTAACAGAACTGAATGCATCAAATGCATCTTTTTACATCACCTGGAGAACAGAGAGTCCCTTTTGCTTTAAAAGCAGATGCTCTGTTCTTTCACATGATGTGTGAGATTCAGATGACTCTGTATCTTTTCTGGTGGGGAGCCTTGGGGGTGAATAAAGCAGTTTTTCTTGTTTAGTTCAAATCACTGAATGTTTGTTTCCGAAGTGACTTCTTTCAGCATTTAAAACAAGGTCTGCCCCTAGTGGTGAAGGACACTTCCCCAAGCTAGCAGGGTGTTTGGTGGGTTTTCACAGCAATCTTAATTCAAGTGTGATTTGCATGACATCCGTTCTCTCTTCCACGCATCGGCGTCAGCAACTTAAAGTGACCTCAGAGAGGCTGCACACATCTGGATGAGTGCCAGGCAAACACACAGCTGGAGACATGCTCAGGACCCTTCAGTCCCTCCTCTTGCTCGCATTGCTCCTGTCCTGGGACATATTCCTTCCTTGGACAGTATCCCAGTGAAAAACCTTGGAATTAACCAGCCTGACTAGGGAAACACATCTGCCATTTTTCATTTGTGACAGACATCAAAAAAAAGTGACTTCAGCTGGTCTGAGATGTTCTAGGACTGACATTGATTCAAGGAAAGCAAATCCTTAAAGTAAATAAGAATCACTGGGTTTAATCCATGATATTTAAAGCAAAGAATCGAACTCGTAAAGTGGACTGCAGGGAAATTCCAGCTGGAGCAAACCCAAGCCTCATCTAACCTTCATCTCAAAACAAGGTCAGCTGTAAGGTCAGGCCTGCTCACTCAGAGCTTTAAATGTCCTTGATATGGCATTTTAAATAGGTCAGCAGAACATTCCTTAGTGCCTGCACTAACAGCCAGCAGTCCCACCCTGCATCACATCGCTGCAAACGCTGCAGTTGTTAACCTTGCCAGCAGATGCCACTGCAGGAAATTTGTTATAAAATACATAAACCTGTCAAGATTAAGACTTTGTTACTTGGTACATCACGGTACCTACCCAGCAGCTTTCCAGAATTGCTTAAATCAGAAGCTGGTGGTTGGAAAAAACCACCTAAGTCCTGTATCATTGTCCCCCATCTCAGGAGACTGAGTTCTCCTGGGTTTGGTGCAGAAACCACAGCATGGCAAAGGGTGAAGGTATGGCAGAAAGGCTGGACATGACAGATGCTGGTCACTGCATTTAACCCCCTCTGGCAGATGGACAATAAGGGACACGACAGAAACCTTGAGAAACAGGCACAGCTGGAGCATCCTGCCTACAGTTTGTGCTGCCCCAATCCTTGGAGACCTGCAGGTGTTCAGGCAGCCTGAAGTATCACAGAACCATGGAATAAGCTGAGCTGGAAGGTATCCATCAGGATCATTGAGTCCAGCTCCTGGTCCTGCACAGGACATCCCAAGAATCTCACCCTGTCTCTCAGCTCCTTCCATAAGGACGGGACTAGGAAAGGGCTTGGGTTTTTTGTTAGCTTCTTTCTGAAGTTTCACTGTGAGCTGTTGGTTCTTGATACAAGAAACCTGGCCAGGCACACACGTGGAAATCCAGCAATCAGCAGGCACCACCAGCCATGTCTGGGGAAGATCAGGCTCCACCTCTGCTGGAGCATTTTCCTGGTGAGGCTCTCAGTCTCTGGACATCCTGACACTGCTCAGAGTAGGAAAGAGCAGCACTGTTGCTAGTAAACTGTCCAAACAATTCATGTCTGTCCCTGAAGAGGTTGTGGGAGAGTGGTGGAAGAATCCACCTGCTTTTCTTGGCCTACATTCACTGGAGACAGACACTCAGTGACAGGAGAAGCCCAGCTGCTGGAACACTCCTGCCTGCTGCCAGCTCAGCAGCCTGAGAAGCCTTGATAAGGCTCAAAACACCGTGTGGGGCTTGGCAGTAGTGGCCTGTGACTTATCCAGGCAGCAGCTCACTCCAGCAGCCAGGCAGGAATCACCACGCCCCAGCCTCCTCCAGCTGCAGCAGCACCTTGGCTTTGTTTTTAAATGAAACTCGTGGGTGCAGAGGTGCTGATGGGAGATCAGGTGTGGTGGGTCATGTGCAGTAATAAAGGCTGGGTGGTGTGGAGATGGACCTGCAAATTGCAGAGCAATAATTAAGGGATCACTGCTTCTGAGGAGAGTGGTGGTGAGCACAGGAAGGCAAGAAAACCCACCTTAGAAAGGGGAATAGGAAGAAGACAGACCCTTAAACAACAAGGTGTCTGCACAGTCCCTGGACATCCTCTGAACTGAGGGAGCCTACCAGCTTCTCAAAGAGGTGGAGAGGGACACAGGAGAGAAGCACTCACCTCCCAGCAGAAAATTCTACCCCAGGCTCCTGGATTTTTCAGAAGGGAGTTTCTCCACAGGTGCATCCACAGGAGTCCACTCCTTTGTAATGAGCCTCTTTTCCTTCATAATCTCACTGATCTCAAGTTAAATGATGAAAACCTCCTTACAACAGCACCCAGACCACCCACCATCAGCACTGCAGTCAGGGAACTGGAACAAATCCCCTGGCATAAAAAAGAGCCCAAAGGCTCTTCTTGAGCAAATAAGGCCCCCTATTGGCAAGCCACAGTCTGGGACAGATGACAGTGACGGTCAATGGCAAGCCACAGTCAATGACAGATGGCAATGACAGTCCCCGGGGGATGCTGTTTCTCTCCAGTGCTTTGTGTAGGCTGGGCAGTTTAGAGTCGGAGGCCTAACCAAGATGGGAAAGCTGGGATGGTACCAGTCCCTCCTGGAGCTGTAGGTTTCCTTTAGGGCTACCAGCATGACCCTTGGCATCTATAGCTCATGCCTTGTTCCTGTTCCCAAGATGCTTTCTTCCAGTCACAGGAAAAGAGGATGTCTCCTTTCCCTCAGCACCACTCCTCCATGGTCAGAGCAGACTTTTAGGCAGATGAAGATGGCATCTGTTCTGCAGCAAGGTGTAACCTCCCAGCACACCCCACTGTGTAGTAGCACCAACATTCACCTAACAAATAATATTTCCAGGCTCCTGTCAGCAACAACTCTCACTTTACCAGCTCCCCAAAGCCTTTTTGCCCTACCAGCCTCAAACTCCACTGGCCATGGGATGGTACCACCTGCACATCTCTATTCTGAATACATGGGCAGGGTGAGGAGCTCACAAGACAATTTTCTGCTAACTTTGGTTAACTGTGTTTTGTGGCACACAAAGATGTTGCCTCATGGCAGGAAATAACTCAAACCACAGAAACATTTCCTTTTCTTTCTTTTTCTCTTGAAATTTTAGCAGCACGTTTTGGGGTCAGCCCCTTAGAAATGTAGCAGTGTCACTCTCAGGTTTGTGTTAGAAGGTAAAATGCATATTTTTTTACTGGGTTATTATTTGAAGGATGGTTATTTTTGCCCTTCAGAAAATTCTACCTGAATGGAACATCAACGGCTGAGGTCAAGAGCCACTCAGTCACTGGAGTAAAACAAAATAAACAGAAGAATCATTTAATAAAATCCCTTAGAAGAACGAATGCACTTGAGCAAAACCATCACTAATGTGCACCAACTGCATATTTGGCAGAACTGAAGAACCAGATGCAGATTTTTCTTTTTCCCCCAACAACTATTGGTGTTTGATGGTGCCCTACCATCACCACTTTTTGTTTTAACAGTTCTTTTGGAACATGACACAGTATCTGTGCATGCTTAATATAAATTTTGGTCCACGGGCAAAGCAGACTAAACACACAGAGTACATCTGGCTGTCTACAGACACTAAGTTCTCTCTTCTGCATCCTTTTGGCACTTGAAAAAAGTGGAAATTGTTAATTGTGGGCTTAAGTAAGAGTTCAGATTTATGGATGAAAAGCCTATCAAGAATTAAATTGCTTTGCTAGACTAAGAAAATAACAGATGCTGATGCAAGAAGTGGAAATACAACAAGTTTCTTATGATATCCCCTATGTAGTTTGCTAGGAATATTTAACCTGAGTATGAAAAATTCCTTTTAAATTGGAGTCCTTGCACAAGCAAAGCTTTGGTTTTGAATGAGAACAAAAGAATCAGATCCTCTAATCAAAATCTCTCTATTGCCACAATCTACTTTGTGTTCTTGCCTGGATTTTCTTTGGACAAATGTAACAGAAATGTGTGTGTGGATGGATCATGCAGGGAAACTCCACTCATTTCCACTCTTTTCTATGAAAAGCACACCAAAAGACAGAGAGGCTGGGAAGCTACAGTGATATTAATAACTTCTTGTAAGAAAAAATAAAGGATGACATTTTCCTTATTCCTGTCTTGGTCCAGCACTGTCAGTGATCCTGTTGTCTCTGTATCCCACACAGACTGCCATCTCATCAATCCCGTTGTATCCTGAGACCTTGGAAAGATCTTTGATCAATTTTTCATTTTAAACAGAATCTCATGTGTTTGGGAACAGAGGTCATACACAGAACATTTTCTCCTAATGGGCCCATTGTATTTTTCCTGAAGCTGGTGGAGTGTAAACACACACACATTACAATTTATACCTCGGTTCCCACAGACTTTATTCTTCTTCTTCATCAGCACCAGGTATTTTACACCTTTCCCATGACACAGCACAATACTGGGCATTGTATCTGGAGGGGAACCACCCTGCCATTTGCTCCTGCTGCTGCTGCCTTTACACAATCATATGAACAACAGCCAGTCACTCAGCATTCCTGAGGGGTACTCCATAGGATTTTATTTTCAAGTTGTATCTTTGATACTGAAGCACTTGGGTGTTTGTACTGCTGTGTCCTGAGGCTTGCCAGGACATTCCTGCTTGTCCAATGGCAAAGAGCATTATGCCAAGCAGCACAGTCCTCATCACCTGCCTCCTCCCCTCTGTAGCTCCAGACAGACTTTTTTGCCATTCATTCCAGCATTGCTGTTTTTGCATAACAACTGAAGAAGACCCCGTTGTGGTGGGAAGAGAATGAACACACCACTAACACAGGATTGCTAATAAAACCCCAGTAAACTCCCAGGGAGGAACAGGTCTTCTGGAGCCTAAACCTAATTACTCATAGCCAATAACCCAAATCACCTTGGCCAAGTGTCATGGTTTAACCTCAGCTGTCATTTAAGCACCACACAGCTGCTTGCTCATTCCTCCCCCAGTAGAACAGGGAGGAGAATCAGGGGAAAAAAAAAGTAAAAAACCCCAAACTCACGGGCTGAGGTAAGAATAGTTTAATAATTGATAGTACTACTACTACTAATGGAGGGAGAAATAAACCCCAAGGGAAACAAGGGAGGCACAACACAGCTCAGGCTCTGCTGTGAGCTGAGGAGAACCTTCTCAACAGGCAAGTGAGAGGGAGAAGATTTAGGAAGCCTGTAGGAAAAACATAAACCCATATCCATGTGTCTACCTTTAAAGATGAATTTAAGGTTTAAAAGACCACAAACAGTCTGAACAGCCACCCCCTCCCTCTTCTGAAGCTGTTTTAAGACTAAAATCACCTTGTGGGAATTGTTCTCCAGATTCAGAAGGAAACAGTTCCATTAACAGTTCAGTGATGCTTCAGCTGCTCCCAAGGGTGTTTTCAAAAGGAAGAACTGAAATTAACTGGAACATGAAATCTATATGAAGTTCACAAAATACAAAAAAACTGTTTCTAAGTCACAGTTTGCAATGCAGAATCTCAGTCTGGCTGTGATGCATCTGTGCAGCACTTCAGTGAGGTTTTCCTCTGGGAGCATTAGCTTTGGCAATGACATTAAAAATCCCCTCTGAGATAACATTGTAATGGGAGCATTTTCATTTTCATTCACTTTGAAGCAGACCAGGAGCCATTTCTGAAGTTCTAGTGAGGGACCTCTCCCTAAAAAGAGTTTCCCTTACCTGTTGCAAATTTAGTGCTACTGAAACTCAGTAAAAGAGCTCCAAATTCCCTCAAGGCTTGCAATGGCTGCATCCCCCTGCAATGCCAGCTCCAAACTGCACTACCTGGAGGTGCCATCCAGCTCCCTGCTCAAAAAGGAGCCCTTACTTGTCAGTAATTGCTGTTTATTTATCCAGTATCTCTACCTCAGCTATTCCAGCTATTCAGCAGATCACCATTTTAAAAAAAAGGTGCCATTTCCTGCAATTCATGCTATATTTTATTGCTTAAAATATTTTTCATAGATATATATAAATGCTGGGCTGTATTTACCAGATTGTGGTAACTACAAGACAATTGCATCTGATAGCTGTGAGCATTTCAGACTAAAAAAACCCAAAGTAGTATTGACTACAGAGGAGCTGAGAATACTCAGGGCTTGAACACGTGCAATGTTTTTCTTCCTGATAGCTGAGAGTATACAGGGAAACCTTCATGATCTGGGTCCAGTAAACAGAGCACAAACCCTTTTGCCTTTAGGGTAACGTAGAAGGTAAATTTGGTCTTTTTATTGACTTATTTGTGCTAAAGGTCACAGGCTGACACTGAGGAACAGCAATGACTTCATGGCAATGAAGCTGTCCTTCAGCAGATACATAAAATGTAATTATTACACAATGAAAAAGCCCAGATTTCCTGGTGGTGCTCAGGACTTCAGGGCCAGGCTGTGCTGGATCCTGCAGTGCTCAGCCCCCAAGCTGTGCCCCTGCCAGGCTGTGCCGTCAGACCTGAACTCACCTCCCTTTATGCCAGTCAAATACGTGAAAGGCATGATTATGGTTATGTAGTTCACCTCTAATGAAAAAATAAAGGCATCAAAGTGAAAAGTAATGCAGCAAGAAATTGCAGTAATTCTGAAGTGCTCATTCCCCTTCTCTTATTCTCCTCTGGCTTTCCTCACACACAATGCTTGGGAACCCACAGAACCCAGATGCTCCAGTCAACACTGATTGTTTTGACCATGCTAAGTCTGCCACCATCTTTGAAGCCTTTTGCAACTCTATTCCTTCATTTTCAAGGAAGGAATTTGCATTTTTGGCTGTCAGAACCCCTCTCTTCTGGAGACCTCTCATTTGCCTACCACTGCTGTGGACTTGAGACTTCCCTACCTACTTGCCCTGAAAGTGCAGTACCCCAATTCCATCCCTAAGTTAACCAATAAATTGCAGAACTGTCACGTTTTCAGCTTGCAAGTTATTTTGTAGAAGTCCTCAAAGAGTGCTTTAAATAAATTACTTTAAAAAAATAAATAAAAGAGTTCGTGAAAGCTGTCACTGGTATGCAGTGTGTTCCCCTTCTTTGTATTTTGAGATCTGTGTGGGCATGTGACCTTGTGAAGATCTGGGCTAAGTTTGCCACCACAGCTTCACAAAAGCTCTGACTCCAGAGTACCTGAGAAGAGCATTTAAATCTCTGAAGGATTTTGTTTCCCCCCATGAAACAGAACAACCAAAGCAAATTTTAAGGCCTCAACTCAGCAATGCTGCCTCCAAAAATGTCTCGAGCACACGTTGAGATGCCAGGTTAGGGAGCCCCAATCTCCAGCTTTGTTGAGTATCACTTACTCATCTCTTTAAAAACAGGCTTTAGGGTGGAAACAAAAGAAAAAAGATGACAAGCAGTGGATTTCCTTTCCCTGCTGGACTAAGGCCTCCTGATCATCAGACAAAGCCTGAACCTGTGCATCCATGGCTGACTGCACTCTCCCTCTGGGAACACAGTATTCATGAGGCACTGCACCTCCCCAGTCCCTGAACTTCAGTGCCCAACAGGACTGAGCTCCTCATTTCCCACTGCTCCTGGGCATGGTGGTCACCTCCTCCTCACTTCATTAAGACACAGAACAGCCAATCTCAGTTTTCTGAGTGCCTAACTCCTACTTCAGGTCACTTTTGGGAGGTGGAACACATAAACTGGCTCTGTGACTGAGACATTCACTCCCATACAGCTAGTAAGACGGAATGTAAGAGTAGGATATAAAAAGGTTCTCACCTCTGAGAATCCAAACACTGGCTGCATTTCTGTCATCACTCACTCTGAAAATGGAGATTTTTCACTTACCCCATAAGCTCCTCGATGAACCAACTCCATCAGCACTGGACTCCTTGGGCCCCTCTCTGCTTCCTACACTGCAGGGTCAACCTGTGGGCCTGAGAGCCAAGCAGAGCTTTTCTCATTAGTGGAGCAAAGGTTACTGAGCTTGTTTTTGATGCTCACATTTGAAGCAGAATTGGCCTGGCACTGGCAGAAAGAAAGATTTCAGCCTAAAAGCCATGTACAATTCAGTTTCTCAACTTTTCCAACCACAAGGCTTCCTGGCAGTGACAGACACCCCTAGAGCCAGTCAGGAGGCATTTATGAGTGAGTCTGCACCCCCTTTTCCTCAGGGGGGCTTTTGGAGCTGGTTCTGCAGCATCACAGGGCTTACTGAGCTATGTAGGGTCTAAAGGGTTTCACATTAACAGGACTGGGGAAAAAAATGTCAAGCAGCAGAAAATTTACCTTCAACACAGAGGTAATTTTTTTTTAACTTCCTAGCCCTACAGTGACGGGCAAGCAGCCTTCAGACTGCCCAGAAAGCCACCCCTCCTGACTATCTCAATTTGTGGATTCCATCAGCATCCAGAGTAGGTTTAAAAGCTGTCTGTGTTTCCAAGCCTCCTGCAGCCCCATTCACTTCAGCAGCATCCTTCCCTGCAGGTAGCCTGAACACTTCCAGAATCCCCTGCACTTTCCCTTCCTGTACCCACCTCCTCACTACTTTTTTTTTTTTTCCTCTGCTTGTGTCAGCAGAACAATTCCCAGAGACCCTGCAAGGAAAAGCAGTTCAGCACACTTACAGCACATTAGCACAGACAACTTCATTGCTGGGTTGATCTTGTTCAGGGAATAGCTGGGGACTTAAGTGGTTCCAGCTGGTTGGTGATAAAAAGTTACATTAAAGATGCTAAACACCAGATGATGATGGGAGATCCCTTCCAACTCTACCGTGCTTGAGCAGCTGAGGGAGAGACCTGCAGTCACAAAGAGAAGTGAAAATGTCACACAGGTGACAGCTCTAACACAGGCTGAGAAGGGAGGAGGTGGTGCCCAGCACTGAGTAACAATGATGGCAGAATTAGGCATCTCAGAGATGTCAGCTTGCAGCTGCCACAGCCAGAGCAGCAGCTCAGCCCAGCTGCAGCAGCTGCTCCCCATCTTCTCCACTGAACAGTTTATCAGCAGGACATGAGAATAATACTCACTAAGATCCAGGACACCAAGCTCTACAATGTAAATATTAGAAAACAGTTATATAATGACAGAGTTCAGCTGGGATCCAGTTATAAAAGGGAGGCAATTTCCAAAGCTCCTTGACTTTCAGCATCACTGTGACAACCAACTACCCAAGGAAGGCCCTGTGCAATGGAAGATGCTGATTACCAGGTATCCTGCAGACTGGGCTGTGACTGTAAGGTTTGCCTGAGCTTTTCCAACATCCAGAACCACCCCTCCTCTGCCCTATCTTGGGAAACTACATCCATTTCTATTGCACATGTTTTTAATTAACACGATAAACCTAGACTGACTTGAATATATCTCCTGGCATATCAATTTCAACATTCTCAGGTCACCATTTCCACAGTGTTAAAATAAATATTAAGTCCTGGTAGGCCCTCATAAAGGCTGACTTAAAAACATGCTCTTCTCAATGTGCAAATACATGTTGTGACTGTATTGATTTACTTCTCTCTTATTGATTTACTTCTCTCTCCTTTAAGACTCCCAGATAGCATGTAAAAGAAGCCTCACTTCCCAAAACCATCCCTTAAGACAAACAATTCAAGTGATTTTTAGCCTGTTCTTGAAGAACTTTGAACTGGCCCCAGTTCCTCCAAAATCACCGATTTTCCCCTTTTTATCTCCTCTGCATCACCTCCTGCCCAGCAACAGCCTACAGCATCAAGAAAATTTACAGCCTCAAAAGGAATTGTTAAGTCTTTGGTAAAAAGCCAGTTTGGGAAAAATTTTTCTTGCTTCCCATCTTGTTCACCTACTGAAAACTGAGGGAATCTTCTTGATTTTGCATTTTCTTTGTATGACTAGATGTAAAAGACTTTGGCAAGTAATATTCAGCACTGGAACTGAGCCCAATTAAACATTTTCAGAGGAGCCCAGGACAATCCCCACTTTGATCAACCACAGACCATCTCCCTACATTTAATACACAACTTTAAAAAGTAGCTACTGTCCATCTCTTGACACCGATGGACTGAGTTGGTAACACTGTTAGGACATTTAAATCAGAAATGTTTACACTTGGTGCCTGAACACTGCCCCAAGAACAGCAGACCATTTTAGATTCTAGTGATAATTTTATTTAAAAAACCCCAAACCTTTATAACTCATTAAGGTTGGTGCCAAACTTGGCACTGGGACCAAGGTTTGCCAAACAACAGCAGCAGCGAAGTACAGCTTCAGGATGTCAAGTCAAGGACATTTGAACAGCTCTGCTCAGTATTCTGCTGTAAGATAAATTGAGCAAATCTGTCCTTAGTGCACAGAAATCTCTAATGATCTGCCATGGTGGGTTTGCTTTATTACCAGTATTGAAAATAAGTCATGAACATAACAGCAGCAAGAGAAGAAGTCAGATTGACTGCAATTATTTCCCCCCCAGTCTTTCCTTCTCCCTCCCATGTTCTCTGTGGATAGATACCAAAGTGTGTATATACCATGTGAGAATGTAAATCACATCATACATTTGAAATCAATTTTAATTTATGTACAGCAGTCACCATTCATGAATGTACACAGTCCCTGTAGTTACATTCTTTATAAGGTTAAGTCTTCACTGTTCTCTACTGGATATTCTGATGGAGAAACAAAAAGGAGAGGTGGAATCAAGGAGTAAGGAATGATCACAGTCATTAAAAATTTGGGGACTTTGAGTAGTAAATCTCAGAGAGTCTTCTATGAGGTTCCAGAAATAAATGGTGGCAACGTGTATATATTGCAATTTTATTTCATTCGCTCAAACAAAACGTTAGCATGTAAGAAATTTAAAATGACACAATATGATAAAAATAGCAGAGAATGAACTGAGAAACTAAAAAGAAGGTAAACCTAAATGCATGAAAAGTCAACATTCATTAGTGAACAGCTTCAGTCTTTGATTGACACTTGGTAACTTTAAAACAACGAACTGGAAATCATTATGACTGTCTGAAGAGATTTCAGCACCAGCACTAAGGGTTTTACATTCAGTTGTTTGCGGTTGACTCGGTAGCCACTTGTCTATAGTGCAGGTTTATCACAGGTCAGATCACAGTGTTGAGGAAAGCAACGCCCTCCTGGCATTAGGAAGGATCCCTTAAACTGCCCTCAGCTTAAGACATCCATTGTACAAAAGCACAGAACCACCACAATATGGTTTTTAAAGAACTTAAGTCACCAGTAAGCAAAATAATCGTAGCTTCTGCAGTTCATTTTCAATACTGAAATCTCTGGAAACGGTGCAACTGTCAGTAGGTCAGGAAATGTCTACAGTAATCTTTAATTCAATCCGATTTTCTGGAAAGAACCAGTTCTGCAGGCTGGGATTACAGAAAGTATGTATGTAGAAGCAGCACAAAAAGACAACATCTGTTCCTTTTTCTTTTAAACAGAAATCATGTTAATTGTAGACCAAGGCACAAAACGTTTAGTGCATAAGCCAGTTCCTTGCACAATCTGGAAGTTCAGCCTTTAATTTTGGACCACTTATAGCCATCCATGCTATTCCACTATGTAACTCCTGAACCCTCCTAGAAACGAATCAAACGTGATTTCTGACAAGGGTAAACATCCTTACTGCTCAAAAAGTCTGTGTAAAACAAAAAGCTACATCAACAAAGATGAAAATGCCTCCTCTTGTTTTGAGAAAAACAGTACTTGACAAGCTTACTACGGATTTTTTTCTTTTTAATGCCTCCAAAAAATGCATGCAGAAAAGTGATGTTGTTTCTCCTCTTTATTTAAAAAAAAAAAAAAAAAAAAAAAAA
>VZSE01002351.1:307247-395205 GCA_013398275.1 Promerops cafer | reverse complement strand
ATGATGCAGAAAAAGGATGTTTTTTTTCCTCTTTTTTTAAAAAAAAAAAAAAAAAAAAAAAAATTAATAAATGGAGTTAGGCAATATTTCCACTGTTGTCTTCCCTTAGAAACTGAACCTATAAGATCAGGCAATGTTTGAATGGGAGAAAAAATTCCTATTGAAGCCTTTCTGAAGCTGCTAAGTGCTGTTTTGCTTTGGTGCTCAGCACTCTGGACAGTCTGGTATTGAAAGCATCTGTGCCACGAATGGAGCTGCCTGTACTTGTAAGAAAATCTCTCCACAAGTTGTAAGTAAACTTTTCTTCTGGATCAGCACAGATTCCAAAGCAAACACGGCTTGAAAAAATAGACAGTGCAAAAGAAAAGGGAAGATTTTGATCCATATTCTTTGTCGAAAGCACTACAGAGCCAATTTGCAGAATTTCTATTCCACTGAACTTTACCACATTAAAAAAAAAAAATTAAAAAATAAAAAATTTACACTCATAAAATTGAAAACCCTGGGAAAGAGAGAGGTATCACCTCCCCTAAAAATTATTCTCAAATTGTTGAGCAAAACCAAGAGCATATCATTGCTATTTTTCAGGGTCTGCGTCGTGTGCAGCTGTGGGGGTTTTTTGTTAGTTTTGAGTTTCTTTGGAAAGGAGGGTGGCAGATAAATTAGGAGAAGAAGGGGCCATCTACTGTGACCCAATCGTTCTCAGGTAACTACTGCTGTTCTGTTTCATTAAAGAACCAAAAAAAAAGGAGTGAAGCAGAGGGTCATGGTGAAAAGGTGAAGAACAACGCACTTACACAGGGGCATCCTCAGCAAGTCAGATGCCTACAACGTTTTTTCTCTCACCGAGAAACGAGTTCGGTTCACCTGGGAGTTTCAGAACCATTACTGGAAGTTATTACTGAATTTCAAATAGAAAACTGAAAAAAGATACAAAAGGATCAAGTACCTGGTTCCATTAACATGGTTACTGATAAAAGTCATGTTTTCCTCATTATTACACATGCATGTAAGATGAAGAAAAAGTGTAGAAAGTAATAAAAATGTGTCACCTTCCCCCTCCCTCTTCCCACATCTTTCTGGGCATAAATTAAGCCTTACAAATGAAAAGGCTACTCTGTGACATGCAATTTTTCTTTTAATTAAAAAGCTGGCTGTGTTGTGTTACATTACAAAATGTCCACATGCATAAATCTAAAAAAAGCCCCAAAATCTACTGTAAATCTACAACATACTAATGATTTACATTTGACTGCTGATTCGCTTTATGTCGAAGTCTTAGATTTGGTAAAGCATCGTAACAATGTAGGAAGGCATCTACATCTTTAAACTCTGGACTGTATTTGCTTTTTTTTTTTCGTTTTCCTAGAAAATTGCATGAAGGCTAACTAGAGAGGCTTCCTATCATAAAATTCCAAAATCTTGATATGTCATCACCGTCTAGGTCACCCTTACTTTACAAATATTGCCCTTTAAAAGCACGCGTCTCTAATTGTTCCTTGTCTTGTGAACCGAACCTCTACACATCTGATCTTTTAAATTACCCATGGAAATATCAGATATGATAGGAAGACAAACCTGAGATACATTTGAAGTACAACAGTATAACTTGCTAACTCCTTCATTAATAAAGAAAACCTCTCTGAAAAGCCTTCCCAAGCTTTTCCCTGTTTTTTTTGTCTTAACAACAAATTCTGAAACATGTGCAATTTTATCTTGACATGAGTAGACTTCAAAGCACTGTGATCTTGTCTGATAGATGTAGGAATTTCTGCATAATCATTACAGTAACTTTAAGAGTCTTTTCCACCCTGCTGTAAAGGTCAGAAAAAAGCTGCAAACTAGGAGGGGAATAGCATTATCACCAGAGTGATGTGTCTGAAGCTTTTCAGAATAGGTTGTTTCTCCCTCCTTCCAAGTGTCTGTCTGTCTGTCTCCGTTTTCTTCTAACAGCTCACAAAACGTAGTCAGTTTTATATCAAGTTAAAGAGTCACATCGGCTTAGTACGAGTCTTTCTATGCAGTATTGGACTTGCTGAGTTCCTGCCTGATAGCTGCAGAGAGAGAGACACAGTCAGCAAATCAAATAAAGTCAGGGCAGGAAGCTGGGACACACAACTGGCCCCTCAAAGCAGGCTCACCCTGCTCTCACAACTTGAATAACCAACACCTAAGGCAGCCCCATGTGGCTTCAGACAAGTGGCATTATCAACCAGGCACTACCTTTCTTCTTCCTGTAAAATTTATGTTAAAATCTTAATTTTTAGTTCCCACCTCCACTGAGGTAGTAAATCATACACAGAGTTTTATTTAATTCCTGACAGGCAAACCTTTAGGATTATGCTTTCTCAAAGATTTCCCTTAAGTACAGAAGACTACATAGAAAGATAGCTTCTGTTAAAATCAAAATGAAAACTGTGAGAATTCTTTTCTTTGACTCTTATGTTACAGATCAATGAGGTAACTGAAAGCACAATTCTCCTCTGAATAGAGTTTTGAAATACGTACCTCAGCAGCTCTGGATTATTTAAAAATAACCCACCTACCACCACATGATACTAAGGATAACTTCAAATCACTCAAATACAGCATCACTTCAACCACTCTTAAAAGACACGTTGCTGTCAATGTTCTACTGAAACAAAACCCCCAGGAGAGAAATCACTGAAGCACATCAATTGGAACAGGTCTGGCACCAGTGGTTTGCCACCCGAGGAAGAACAAAGCTACTTCTACCAATAAATCACTCTCAGGCTACCAATGCATTGTATTTACATTTTAAAGCACCTGCAGCTACTCTAAAACTGGGCAGCAGCAGTGAACAGAGCAATACTTACCATCAATGAGTTCTTCCTTTAATTTTGTTAACTCCTTCCTCATTTCATCTAAAATGTCCTAAAATGTGTCAGAGCATAAATAACAGATTAGCAAACAGATAAGTTTTGCCACCTGTAAATTTCTGTGGACAGAAATCCAGAATTCTGCCACTACAATCCTTCCCATTAATCCTTAACCCTTCTGAGCAGCAGAACCCACCCGTCACCTTCCAAGTTAATCCTCAAAACCTAAGGCATCCCTAGAACATAATTAGTGCAGGTATAATGCAGAAAAAAACAGTCCCTAGAAGTGCCACAAATTGATTCCTGTAGAATTTATGAGAGGAGAAGGGATATGAACGAGAAGGCTTTGCTACAGGTGAAATGTGATGTGGAATGCAAAGAAAGGAACTCACTAAACACGACAAGCCAAGGAAGTACTCCAAGGGAAAAAAAAAAAACAACGGGGTAACCAAGGTCCCAGTCCCAGTGGCTGCTGATGGAATGAAGACAACAGAGTGAAGTGCTGTCCCTTCTTGCTGTTTTTCTCCATCCTTTCCTCTAAGCTCCTCCAGAACCACTCACCAGGCCAGAAGCCACTCTAGAACTACCTGCTGAGCCAGGACCCAATCCAGAACCAGCCAAAACTGATCCATAACCCAACCTAAAGCCAACCACTATGTGGGGACATGGTCTAGAAGGAACTAAAAGTTGCTACCAAAGTAAAAGTGGCTCTAGAATCACCCACCAAGCTGCAGCCTGCACCAGAATCTCCCTCCCCACTTGGGGATGGAGACATTGATCCAAACACCCCTTGGATCCTTTACCTCCACCTCCACAATTCCCACAGGATTCCTCTGCTCTTGAACTGGAGAGCTACACAAAAGACAGCATTCCCTGGATGCTCTTCCACCACCAAACTTGTGACCACGGGTGCTCACAGCTGATATTAAAACATGGTGATGCTTGTTCTGCTAGAGCTACCCCAAGGGCTCATTGCTTGTTTGGGTACAGAGAAGAGAAGGAAAGGTTTTCCAGGCAAACTGATTTCCACCTGTAATATCAACACCATCCTGTGTGTGCTGCCTAATGCAAAAGGAGGGACTTTGTGAGAAACTAACAGGGCTGTCTAAGCCTCCATCCTACAGCTCCAGCTCTTAAGAACACTGACACATGCCTGGGCAAAAATAAAGACTAGTAATTACTAAATCATTAACTTTGGAACTGGCTAAGCAAAGAGTTAGAAGTTGGTACTGGACAGCTGCAAGTCCTTATATCCAACTTACATAGGAATCTTTTTTCAAGCATGCTACACATACCTGCTTCAATCTGTCATAATCTAGACCTTCTGACTGTACTCCGTTGGCACTGGGCTGTCCCGTTGGTGTAGATTTTGGTCTGCAGCACAAAAACACATCCATGAGTTACTGGTTGCCCATTATTACAGGATACATAGGATTCCCCCATCAAAATTGCTGACATTTGTCTAACAAAAACATAGTAAAAAAATCAGAATGGAAAAAAAAATGTTGGGAGTGGGAGGATGGGAAAAATCAAGCAGACCCAAAATACCACACAGAATAGAAAGCAACACCAAAGAATGTTTTCCACACACTGGAAATATTAATTACCCTAAGAGTTATTAGTTCAAAACAAGAACTTGTCAAAGAAGCAGACAGATTTCACTGGCAGTGGTTTCTGATTTCTTCATAATGGGCATGAAAAGCTGAATGCCTTCAAATGTCAAGTACTTTCCTTTTTTAACTGCTTGCTCATTCAAAAGAGGGTCTCCCGAGGAAGCACTGCCACTAACTAATGCCTGCTCAGCATTCATACACTCAGCATCAACATGCAATCACCCTGGGGGATTTTCAACAGTTGACAGACCCAAGCAATGTTATCCAACTCCTCTGCAACCTCAATTATTCCATCAGTTGCTTTCTAAAGCTACTGAAAGCAAATACTGTAACAGCAGCAAGATTTATCAGGTGATACTTGAGAGGAAGTTCTAATGTTTTGGACTATGTCATGTTTCATGTTTGCTTATGAAATACTCTCTTTTAGACATCAAAAACTTGCTTACCCAGATCACCTTGCATTTTTAACACAGATTCCAAAAGAAGGGGTTTCCTGCCTTTCCACTTCTCTTTCCTGATCCTCTCATTCAAGGGGTAAATTCAGACTCATGGACTTACTAGAGCTATGAGCAGAGACAGAGCCTGGATGTTCACAGCAGGAATACCGAAAGAGTTCTCCAGAGAGGGAAGAATGTTCTGCTGTTCTTAAATACATTTTACATCTTGGCTAGCATTCTCCCTCCCTTACCTATAAAACTTCAAGCCAAAAAGCAGGTGTTGATAAAATTCCTGACAATTCATCTCAAGAGGTTTCCCCGATGTTTCCAATTATCACAGTATGCTAACTTCAAGGAAGGGCAGAGTATAAAGTAGACTAAGCTGGGTCCCATTTCATTGCCCTTGTATGTGGCATCTCTGAACAAAATAGCCTGGCCTACACTCAGTGTGTCTCTTCAAAATTCCTACACAGGAGAAATTCATTTAGCACTGCATTTTTCTGCATTTGTTACATGAGGGTGCAGACTGATTTACTGCAATGAAGGTGGACAGAAACAAAAAAAATATTTTATTTCTTCGTTTGTTTTACAAAATCACTACCTTGGGCTTTCATGCATCTTCCCTTACAAGACTGGAGCTTATCCATAAGGAAATGATCCTATTACATGGGTTTTGTTCAGTAAGAGCTGAATGAACCTCACACTAGATTGTCTTGCTGACTTTCACAACCTGACAGGACCATGTTCTTGAAGAACAACACTCAAAGTATGACTCCCAACAGAAAAGGGTGCACACATCAAAATGTTGGTTTGATACTTGTTCTTCCCTTGGGGTCACAAACCTCAGTTGTCACAGCTGTAAAGACTTAAATCCACACAGTTTAAATGTTAAGTTCCCAGAGAGAAATTGCTAATTACTATTGTTTGAAACACACCAAAATTAAACACACAATCCACCGAGTAAGACAGAAGATGAAATATTGAATAACTTGATAGCGAAAGAAGCTGGAAAATAGAATTCACCTAGCAACCACCAGAGAACCTACTGTGTGCACTAATGCTATGAAGGCAAACCACTGTTTAGGATCTTTTACAAAACTCTTTACATGTTACAGTGCTTAGCTCAGTATGGAAGAATTCCTTGCTCAAAAACATTTCATCAGCTGAGATCTTTGGCAACCACTGTTTCATCTGGTATTTAAAGAGTTACTTGCAGTTTTACACCTGAAATTGTGAGCCCTGACTTACTCCAGGCAGAACAGATGAATTTTTCAGGTAGTTCAGATATAGTTCCTGATCATTTCCATTGACTATATTTCTGTTCCCATACACTGTGGCATGACAGCATTTATCCAACATCAAAAACATCCTCTTAAATGCAGCTCCTGGCAATTGGTAACAGGCACCTAGTGCCTGCCTTAATGGAAAACCCAACCAATAGTGTACTTTAATATATATTTTTAATTACTTATGAGTTTAATATATTAATAAGATGACTTCAAAGAAAAGCTCAACACAAAGTGTTTCTTTTTCTTCATATCTTTAAAACAAAAAGTCAGTTTTACCCACCATAACTATCTACTACTTCTGTCTGTTAAAAATCTCCACAGAAAAGCTTCTTTATGAACGCCGCCCCTCAGTCTTGACAATGTGCTCCCTTTTTGCTTTCCAAATTGCAAGATATTCTTCATTTCAAACACTGAAATACCATAACGAGCAAAATAGATAATTTCTAATCTCAGGAAAATCTAGCTGTGTGCCTCCCCGAATTATGCTGTTTTTTTCATTTTTCAGCCTGAATGCAGATGTCATTTAGGAAAACATTAACTATTGAAATTTAGTGAATAAAACCTTCCCAGCCATTCGATCCCAACATGGCTGAAGAGCTCTCCCGTGTGGTTTTTCATAGCATTGCCTAACAGGACAGTGAGGCAACCCTGACAGTCCCTGACACACCTTCAATCAAGCATGCAAAGGAAAGATTTTATTCATGCCAACATGCAGAATACATCACCCAAGATAAGTAGCTAAAAGGGGAACTTTTCATACAAAAAGATTAAGTAATCACCACAATGAGTGCCTTCATGAAAAACAAAGCTGGAATTTGACTCGGTAATTCTGAGGGGCTCTGGAACACATTTAGCTCTGGAAAGTTCTCAAAACCTGAAGGGTTTCAATGGCAGTACTTTATGACCACTAGAGAGTGAAACTTAGATCTCCAGCAAAAAATACTCGAGATGTTAACTAACTTGTGAATATGTTCCAAATAGAAACATTAATTAATGTTTAAAAAGTCTTTAATGAAAAAGCAGATGTGAAAACACACCTAGAAAATTAATTCCTGTTCCTCTGTATCTAAACTTACAGTGGCACTTTCAACNTTCCTCTGTATCTAAACTTACAGTTTTGAAAACCTGCTTCTTGAAACACTGCAAATGGTCCACTAAATCCTGGCACTTTCAAGAGAAATTTGTACCTTTGCAGGTGGAGAGTGCCAGAAAAACCAGTATTTTATAAAAATTCATGTATCAATCTTAAGCCATCTCAATTTGCCTTTGACACCATCTGCTTTTAACCAGTCCAAAAGTGAGCTCAACTGGACAAACAAAATGTGGAGGAGGAACCTGGTGGTGCATGTGGTGATTACCAACCCATGTAGAAAAAGTCCAACCCTGAACTGGTCAAAGGGGTTATTAGGAAGTCTCAAATCCCAACAGGATGATACCTGTTTAATGAATCATAGAACCTGTTTTCAGAAGCAAGCAGATTTTTCCATGGAGATTCCCGTCTATTAGGGGGAGAAACACTACCTTTAAAAGCTATAATAGGTCTTAATTTTGTTCAGTTTTAGCACCTTAAACAACATGGAGTTTCAGCAGATTCAAGAGTTCTACTTGCATGTTTCAGGAAATATTAAAAGCCCACAGCTTAAGTCTTTTCTGTTTGCTACAAAAAGAAAAGGCCTGATTTTAGAAAGGACACTAACTTGTTTTAAAATACTTATTCACTCTGAACAACAACAACTGCATCGTCTACTCTGTGGAAGCTCTGAACAGAAAATTCTGCTGACTTGCCTGATCTTTAAGTGTGCTTTGCTAATTAATCCCTGTAAGTGACTCACATCCTCCCTGCAGAGGTCAGGAGCAGGCTCTCCAGCCCCACCAGGTGAAAGAAATCCCCTTCTGGCAAACACAGTATTAGGGTTCCAAACTGCAGCTCCCCTTGACTAAACAAAGCTAGTTTAACAAGCTGCTTGCTGAGAGAGACTTGGCAAGTTGGCAAATGTAGAGAATTAAGAAAAATACAAGGATATTCAAGAGAGACTTCTTCTAGCACCTTCTCTTTCTATGAAATTTTCCTCATCCTGGCAGAGCAAGCCGTCAACACTGACTAGAAAATTGTACCAGCAGGCCTAAAGTATGTGATATGGCACCTTCCAGCAGGTTATGACAGCACTGGAAAAGAATAGTGATGTTAAATAAACACAGAATTCTTACTTTGGAAGTACTCTTAGAGTATATACCCAGGGAAGCTCACATCAAGTTAAATTCTATCTGCATTTTCCACTGGATGGATGAAGACAAACGCTTGATGGAGAGAGTGCCCCAATAAATCTAAGAGAAATCTCAAAAGTCCTCTGTACTCCTCTAGGTCAGAAAACATTTTTAAACAGACCTCAGCAACCTCTGAATTTCACCAGCTGGAAAAAGATCAGAGAAATTGGATGCATGAAACACTTTACAAGAACCTATGGCTGTAGGGTCAGGTAGAGTCAAGACTTCAGAACATTCCAGACTCCCCAAAAGAGTCTGATACTGAGAGTTGCTCTACTTATTAATCCCTTTACCCTATGGATAAGCAATTTGAGCAAAGTATCTACAGCCAAAAGGCTGGGTCAGCAACTGTCTTACACAACATGAGCTCTAAAACACTCTTTAGGATTCCTTACACCAATTATTTCTGTGACAAGTTCCCCCTCAATGCCACATTTTGAAGCAGATCGAGGTATCAGCACAAGAGACCTTGGTTAAAGGCAGGTCAGACCTACTGGGGGTGAGGAGGAAGAGGGCAGGGGAAAAGTCAAGGCCAAAGGTGATGCAGTATTTTGTTACACTGACAGTGTAGCAGAGAGAACATCACCACCAATGGCACCTGCTTCTTGACAAAAAACAAAGCAAGCAACCAGAACCAAGGCTGCAGACACCTGAAACTCCTGGATTTATTCTAAAAGAGAGAAAGATACTGAGAGTGTTTAGTGTTGCATTTTAGACCTCAAGGGCAGCCTCAACTACAAGTGAGGCCACGCAGAGAACATTGTTTTTAATACTCTGATCACCCAATCTTCTATAGTTGTTCCCAATAGCCAAATTTTACAGAGAATTCAAGGAATTTCAAACACAGCATTCCCAAATTGAACATGTTCTTTTGTTTTCTCTCAAGAAATTCAGGTAAGTTTCTCAGATTATCAGGAGTCAGAACCCTTTAACCTCTGTGTACACAATACACAGGAATTCTAAATGAACCACAAGCCACCTTCTTAAAGTAAATGACAATTTAATATACCTCCAAAAAATTGCTAAAGCAGCCATTTCACTTACTGAAAACACCTACCAAAACACTCCCTGCCTACCAAAGTTCCAGCTGACAAGTTACCAAAGACTGGCTGATGCACTGAAGGATGTAAAATATTTCTATACTTCTTTAGGATGGACTTTCTTAGATTGGTATGAGAGCTACTGGTAATTGTCACAGAATCAAATTTTACCAAGATGGCTTAAATATCCACGTAGGCATTCTATGAGTAGCAGAGAAACAAAAAGAGCACCTGTTCTCTAGATTTACTACTGATTATGTGAACTGCAGCACTGAATGTGGTTTCACCTTGCAGGAAATTTCAGACTTCAAAATAAAGAATTAAACGTGGCTGTAGGCAAATATACACCTTATTAATTCAGGCTATACATCAGCAATTGTTAAAGAAACTTTTTTGGGTACTACTTTTGATTTTACTGTCGGAAATTTCTCTTACTAGAAAGATTTCACATTCTCCAAAAGTAACTCTTCATTCCTACTTAAAACTGCTAAAAGCAGTTTCACAGCAGCAATTTTAAGCCCATACATGTTGCTTTAAACAGTATCAAGATGATCTTTACTATTCTAGTCCAGTATCTTTAGCAGCATGTGCAACAAGAACAAATGTAAGGAAAAGTCAGCTGGTACAAAAGGGGAGTACCTGGAAATAACAGGTGACTTGCTTCCATTCACTGTATTTGTCCTTTCCCAAGGCTTTCTTGTTAGTTCTGGAAAACAGAGTGAGGAGATTAAAAGCTGTATTTTTCTATTCACTGTGTAATTTATGTGAGGAAACTTCAAGCACCTGGCAACTCAAGTCAGCTGCTTGGTGTTTTGCTCTTTTTACTACATTGCTTTAGCTCTCTCACATTAAACTACCTCCTGTTGTATTCATCTGTGAATGCATCAAGTGAGAGCATCTTAAAGTCTCACTGGTCTCCCATTTGAGTCTTAATCCAGCTGGGAGAAGGTCTGTCTATACTTTATGTATTGGATTGCTTCAGTTGTGAAACATGGAATTCTGTAACCAGTCAGCTTCAAACACTTGAGGAAGAGGTTTCTAAGCTAAAGGAGTTTTCCTAAACTCTTAATGATGGAAAATTAATTCAGTGCCAGTTTCAGTGACGTGCCAGCAGATACAATTTGACACAACTAGAATACCTTTCAGCAACAAGAAAGAAGAAGGTTCATTCCTTACAATCTGCACAAGTTAAAACAGCCTTTCTGTAGTGTGGATTGTTACTACTTGCTATCATTACTTACTCAGGACTTCAGTGTGCCATTGATGTTATCAGTCTTCACTTCAGATTTGGAGTTTGTTTAGTCTGCTCCCTTTCTTTCATATTGCTTAGCTCTGCTAAGCTGGGCAAGCAGAGAGGCAGAAAGGCCCTTTCAGAGTCTCATACTGACCAGAAAATTCTCCGAGATGCAGCTGGATACTGAGAATATTTAAATTGCAGCTGGATACTGAGAATATTTAAATTGCAGAAGTCTGCCAGCACAGTCTGTAACCCAGCCAAGTACAGGCTACTTATGCTAGTAATAGGCCTTAAACTTTATTTTATACACCAGTCTTCAGGACTTGTCCTGCCACAGGAGTTATTTTAGCAGGATTTTAGCTGTATCTGCAAAACTGAGAAACTTCTACTATGGCTGCAGTTTGCTCAAGGATGCCAAGCATTCCTCTTAAAACACTTTAAATGCCTGTTCCAGTGATGAGGCTCAGCATTACCAGAGCTTCTCACAGCAAGAAATGAAGAAAATCTCTCAACTGGAAGGGAGTGGTCAAATTCTGAATGCATCTGACATTTTTAACGAGTTTGATGAGGCTTCTTATCATCACCAATTAAAGGAACCACTTCCACTGGTTTTAATTTCCTTCTTTTTGGGCCTATATTATCAGAAGTGTTCCAAAAGCAGTCATTTTCCTACAGCTAATGTCCTTTCTGTTTAACAGAATGTGTTTAACAGAATGAAGCAGACTCTCTGAAAAGAGGAGGGGAAAAAAGGGGGGTGTGTGTGTGAAAAACTTGATTTGTGTGACGTCATTTATTTCCTTGCAGTCTGACTTCTCTGGATGAGTGCCTGTATCTCAATACTAAGTTTACCAGTTATTTCCATCTGGACACACAACTCTTAGCACTCCTTTTTATTCCCCAGCCAGGTGTCACCTGGGTTTTGTTCACACTACAGCAGTGGTTTTCAATATTCATGCCTGCACATCATCAAGTGGTTGAATCATCTAGAGGAGAAGTGTACACATGGGCAAGCAATCAGCAGAGGAAGCTGGAACAGCCTGAATGCTGGTATATTCATTATCCAGTTACTTCCCTTCTGCTTCCCCTGCTTTTTGGGACGACAAACTCCAGGGTTATATGGCACAGCTCCCCACTTCTGCAGGTATGTACTGAGAGGTGGCCAGGGAAAGTGGGGGTACAATAAGGTACTACTCAAGGACAGGAAAAGAAAGTCTCTCGTGTCTCTTGAGAGACAATAATTTACAATATGAATACACATGCATGCTGACAATACCTCTTGGCCAACTGCAGAATTGTAAGTTTTCCTTACTGACTGCAGCAGAGGTGTTGGCTACGCAGCTCCAAACACTGCCTCTTCAGCAGAGGGATCATGGGCAAAGAATTTCAACACTCTGCACGTATATTCTTTATTCACTATGTTCTTTTTAGCCATCATCTTCTGAACCAGGACCCATTCTACAGCAAAACCCCAGGCTGTAATCACGGGAGAAGAGGCAGGCTCCAAAATTCAGCAGAGCTGAGATTTGTCACTAGATTTTAGCATTACAGAGTCCCAGAGTTCACAAACCTGAGCTACTTACCAGGTGTGCTTGTTGAAGAAACCTTAGAAGATGAAGACTCTGATTCTTCCTGATTAAAAGGGAGAAGAGACAGAGTAGGGAGAGAGGATGGAGGGAGAAAAAAAAAAATCTTTATAAGCTGTTAGATTCACAAGAGTCAATCTCAACTATTTAAATATTTCGGTTTTTATATATATTAAAAATGGTTCTGCTCAACTGTGTAAAGAAAATGAGCAAGCACTTCACAAAGTAGTGGTTGTATGTGTGTATATTTATACAGTAAAGTATAAATCTCTTGTACACCACTGGAATCTCTCTGATAATCCTTGTATTGAGTAATGTGAATTAGATAAAATTTCTCAACTCACAGCTTTATCTTCTTTCTGCTCTGGCTCTGTTGATCCCTTTTCAGCAATTCTTCTCCTGTTAGCAGAGACAAAAGTTACCAAGCTCATCATGGCTTTAAGATGGAAGAATGGTGTTTACTGCAATTAAAGGCTTATACAACCTCATGAAAATCAGTGTTTTAAGAAGTACTTTCAAAACACCTTCAAAGGCAAAGCCCTCGTGCCAAAGCAACTTTGCAATTTGAAGTCTCTATGCCCTCCCCTACTGCTGCACAAAGGCTTACACAGAAGTACTGGATTACACTCAAATAAAAATGGCTATTCATGAAACATGATCAGCTTCCCAAAGCAACCACGAGCTGCTGTCTATCTGATCCTCAGCCAGCTGCAAGCAGGCACCCCAAATCCCACCTGTGTGATGACTAAGCAGCTGGAGCAGAGCAGGAACAGCTCCTCACCTCCTGGCCAGCAGGGCGCTCATTTCTTCCATCAACCCACTGCCTCCCAAGGGAAGGGGTCCATTTCCACGGCCACCATCTGTTTTGGATGAAGCAGAGCCTCCTCCTCCTCCTCCACTCGAACTGGAGGAGTCTTCACCCTTCAGATTGCACAAAAAGACAGCAGACGTGCCAACAGAGTGAGAGCTGACTTCATGAAACCAGCAAAGTTCACGAGCAAGAAAGACACAACTGCATAAAGAATGGCATGGGCTGGCAGCCCATTCTGTAATGCTTCTTTCTAAATGGATTAAGCCTACCCCAAACGTCTTGACACCACTATTAACCTTGAACAAAGGTTAGAACCAGGGACAGGAATTGGAAAAAGAAACCAGAGTTATATTTACCCGTGAGACTTTCCTAAGTTTGGCTCCAGCAAGTGCAGCTGCTAGTCCAGTTAAAGGGCGATTATCTTCGGACACGAATCCCGCTGAAAATCCAGAGGCTGGGAGGGGGGGAGCAGGAGGTGGCAGGGGAACGGGAGGAACTTGGCTGGGCAGCGGAGGAGGCGGCGGCGGCGGCGGTGGCGGCCCCGAAGGTGGGAGTGGAGGAGGTGGTGGAGGGCCAGGAGGAGGTGGGGCTGCTACTGAAGACTGAGCTGGGCCAGGGGGCAGGGGAGGTGGAGGAGGAGGTGCAGGTGGTCCTTGGACAACACCTAGTGTCAGAGAGAAAACAAACAGAAGACATTAAGGATTTAGAAAACAAAGGTCTTATTTCCATTGAAATGGTGGTTCTTTTGCTCAGTGTACGAGACATTAAAACTGGTAGGATACTGGGCAAGAAAACACTGAATTTCAGCAGGAGAGAAGCATTCTTATCCAATGTACTAGAAGTGTTACACAGTATGCTCTGAGAGATCAGACAGCTCCAGAGACTTTTACATGAAACCCCTCCAAGTCAGGTGCTGCAACCAAGAACAACTTTACACCAGGAAACAGGCAGAGAGTCAAGTCAGGCATGAGCATCGTAGCAGGAGGAACAACAGGGTGTGCTCACATGGTGCTAAACAGTATCTCACTCTATTAACAAACACTAACACATCACCAAACATCTGAACCCATGAGCTCTCCGTGTGTCAATGCTAATTTCTAAGCTGTATGTAAATCTTTCCTTTAAAATAATTCCAGCAATCAACTTTTATATTTTAATACAAACAGTAATTAGTGAGTTAGAAGACTGACATATTTCAAGCTGATGGGAAGAAGCTCTTCTATTTTTTATCTATCATTCTTTTACTACTTTTAAATTCACATTGTTATCCAAATACAAAGTGTACTTTGAAAAAAGAATATTCTGATGATTACTGTATTATTATTATTGGAAGAGTTTAAGAAATTTTGACTTAGACAACAGCTCCACACCTCCACAGATCCTACCTCGGTCTCACCCAAACCACCATAAGGCAGGAAAAATGCTGCACAACTACCTTAATCTCTAAAGGCAGGAATTTCACATATGAATCTTCCTGGTTTCCTACTCTGCTAACCACTGCAGAAATTCAAAGCCTGTTAAACCCCCTTGGCATCACTCACTGTCCAAGTGCACGCTTTTATTCCATACTAGAAGTGAGGCCATGCACTCTGTTTCCACTCCATCCCAAAGCAGCTCAGACCTTCATTTCAGACAGGAGGATATAAACAGGGTCCGTTCTGCATGGCTTGTACCAGGATGCTTATCCCCCAGGAGCCCCTCTGCCCACACCTTTAGAGCTACTGCAGAGTTCTGTACAAAGACCTACATCTATTAAATCAACTTAAATCAATATAAAAGCAGGAGTCAGGTTAACAAAGACGTGTATTACCATGTAAAATGCATTTCAATCATATTGGTGGAGTGCTCATTAAGGCTGTCAACTGCTTAATCAAACTTTTTGTCCTAAGTTGTCTTAGCTACACTGGTAAAATACTGCAGAAAGACCTGTCTCTCTATATCTAAATATGCACATACATAGGTATGTGCACACAGCCATGTATCAAAATACAACCACTGTCCAGAAAGAAATGCTGTAGGTGTCACACACTATTTTCTAAATTTGAATTATTCCTCAGTGAAGGTCGTTTACATGTCCAAAGCCACACATATGCTCTTCTATGTTGGCTGCCATTAGGAAGCTAATGATCCTGCCTGCTAACACCACTTTCCAAATAAACCAACAGTGCAGGGTTTACCAAGCAAAAATTTGACAAACTGTTCTCAACAGGTGAGTTCTTAAGAAATTAGAATTTTACCCATGACAAGCCACAGAACACTGGCTCCTAGGCAGAGACCTTTTCCATTTCCCTTACCCCAGTTTTCCAGAGGGTGTTTGGCTGTGGCATGAGGACCACTGCAGCTCTGGAAGCAGTGTGTTAATTCCTGGGGGCAGCCAGGGGCCCTGACACGCACGGGCTCCGCCCTGCTTAGCGCATTAGTAGCAATAACAGAAAGCCTTACCCTGCTGGGTCGGAGCTTCAACCGGCTGAGAGGCTGCCTGCAAGACTGGCTCAGAAGCAGAGGAGTCTCCCAGCACAGAGTTTAGAGAGTTCTCAACAGAGGCAGGGGTAGCTGCAGAGGGAGAAGGGAGAACACTAGGCTTGGATGAGGGAGTCGAGGCATTCGGGGAGTTGGGAGAAGGAGAAGCTTGAGGTCCAGAGAGTGACAGAGGCGGAAAGGAAGGCAGTGGGGGGGGAGGAGGTGGCGGAGGCGGCGTTGGACCTGAGGTAGAAGGTGAAGGAACCGGATAAGCCAGGTTTTCAGGAAGCCCGTTAGGAGCCGTGGGAGACGTGGACATTTGGGTCACCGGATTGGAAGCCGACACTGGGAGGACGGGTCTCGGGCCAGTAGCTTTGCCTGGTGGGCTGCTTATCATTACTGGAGGAGACGGGGGCAGGGGGGCGAAACTGGGCGCGGACCAGGCAGCGGGCTTTGTGTTGGGAGGCAAAGTCGCCGCGGCACTGACGGGAGAAGGGGGCCGAGAACTTTTGTTCAGCGGACGAGGAACCGTAGCGTAATGGGGGAGAACGGGGTGGAAAGCTGAGCCTAAGGATGTAGCAAAACGTGATGCAGAGTGCCTTAGAGGCGGTGTAGGGGGAGTGGAAGTCGGTGGTGCAGAAGTCACTACAGCGTACTCCGGTGTGGCCTCTGCCATTGGTGCTGAGACTGCTTTTGCATATGATGGAGGAGGTGCTGAAGGAGGCTGGCAACTGGAGTATTCAGGAAGTGGAGTGCTATACGGGGAGTTGTCGAAAGATGGAGCTGGACAGAAGATGGAAAGCAGCAGCAAAGGCAGGATAAAAAAAGGAGAAAGAGAAAAAGGGAGCTAATGAAGCAACAAAACCAGCATTCAAACAAAATGTAAAAATGTAGACTACAGTTAGTACCAGAGGATTAGGCACAAGTGAAAATACTGTTAGGAAAGTTTTACATATTATCAACAGCTGCTCTTAAATTTTACCAACTCTTTTTGTGCCAACATTTGAATTTACAAGTATGTTCTACAGAAAGTTTTCTCAAATCCCATCTGTTAGATATAGAGTTGAGCAATCAGTCTTTTACCAGCTTTTATCTTCTTGTTTGGTTGCAAACTGCAAGCAAATGTAGTGATCTTAACATTTGTTTCAAGTCCGCTAATAAAACTCTTAGCATAGGCAGCAAGTGTCATCTCTCTATTCCCCAGAAAAAGCTCCATAGCAAATATTGAAAGTACTGGGAATAAAACTACCAATAAAATCCTCTGTTCTAAAATGGCTTACACAGTACCCCTTGACTCTCACCATGAGCTGACTTATGTAAATTGGGTTTGAGACTGAAGAACAACCAAGCACTTGACTAATGTTCCATTATATTACCAAAATGAGAAAGCTTTCAGTTATCACGGGATACATTTCCGCAGGCAGTGCATTATCTTATCTACAAATACATACAACACATCTCACTGAAATGTTACTACAATGATAGATTAAGCAATACTTCAGACTGAAAAGCCTTTCTCACACTATTACTTTGCCTTATATAGGAACATACCTTCTATGTTCAACCGGATACCTTTTGGGGTTTTTTTTCCAACTTACGTAATGACAATACATTTGTTGAATAGAGCAAACGATAAGGTATTTAGAATGTTTAACTCATCACACTTTAACCAATGTTGCAGGTGCCCAAAAATGGTTCAAGTTCTTCCACGTAATCAGAGAGTATGGCAATGGAGTGAGCCAATAGTGCAAAAAAATTTATTTCAGATTTAATGGAAAATTATGACAGGAAAGTCAAAGCTCTTGGACTTCTTGCCATAAAAAAAGGGAAGGAATTCCAGCAAAATGAAGCCTGAAATACTGACTGTTGCTACACAGCTGTACTCACTGCCATTTGTTGGTTCTCTCACACTCCATCACCCAAACACATAAAGAGCACTCTGGTGGTAGAACACGCTCGCGTTTTGAAATTCTTACCAGCATTTGAAATTCTTCTCTCTCTTTCCCATTCCAACTGTTCCCTTTCCAACTGTTCTTGCCGTTCTCTTTCTTGCCTCTCCCGTTCAAGTCGTTCCAGTCTCTCCCGGTCCTGCCTCTCCTTCTCCTGTCTCTCCCTTTCCAGGCGCTCTTGCCGTTCCCTTTCTTGCCGTTCTCTCTCCAGCTGCTCCTGCTCCAGGCGCTCTCTTTCCAGTCTTTCCCTTTCTAGCCTCTCTCTCTCCAGCCTCTCCCGTTCCATTCGTTCACGATCCAGCCTCTCCCGTTCCAGCTCCTTCTGCCTCTGTTGCTCTTGCAACTGTCTACAATCGTGAGAAAAGGAAAGAGACTCAGCTGCAAAGCGAAAACCAAAAATATCAAGCAACTGTTAAAAGGACAAGGAGATAAACTAATCAACAATCCTGGCAGCAGCGAGAACAAAAGCACAGCGTTTGTACCTACGTGATAGTCTTAATTCTAACATGCCATTTTCCTGAGCTGGATAATAGTTTTATTATGTTTACAGCAAAAAGAATCACATATCCGATTTCCTCTTAACTAATTGAACATTCTGAGAGACAGCCTTCAAGGGGTAAGAATAGAAAGCTGATGCTGCTAATTTACTAACTGATACAATCTTCCCAGTTTGGGATATGGAGTTACATTTGTTCTTTGCACGGTATTTTATACTCAAAGCAGTGAATAGAAGTACAGTGAAATAGCAGTAACACAAATACTCACTATAAAAAGAAACACCCCCAAATAAATTATGGTTTTTGGATTAACTAGTCAGATAGAATTTATCCAGATTTTACAGAAGCATCAAAATGCCCATGTGTCCATCCCCACTTGCATCGTAACACACACACACACAGCTGAACTGGCAACAACATGAGAACACCCTGAAGGCACAGGAAAAGTGGACACAGTCAAAAAAACCCAGGGTGCAGCAGCCAAGGAAACACTGCAGGGAGCTGGCAGGGTTTCCAGCTCATGGGAGTCTTTGCAAAGCAAAGCAGAGAGGGGGAAGACGTGAAGAGGAGGAAAACAAGTAAAAGCCAGGCAGTAGAAATATCCTAAGGGTAAGAAGAAACCTTGCAAAATTCTCTGCCAAAGCCACTGGGTTGGCTGAAAGGACTTTCTGAAAAAAAAAAAAAAAAAAAAAGCAGTGGGAAAAGCTATACCATCTTTCTGATCCTTTCTTCTCAATTTGTTTTATATTTTCTTTAGGGGTTTTAGGGCTTTTAAAAAGATATATCTTCCTGGTTGGTTAAAATACAGCTTTTTGATTTTCAAAGCTTTTTCATCTCTTGGGGATAACTCACTGCTGAAACAAAAATTAGGCTGATCTTCCTCCCAGCTGTGGCCAGTATGTTCCTGTCAGTACATAACACTGAAAATGTTGCTACTTGTTGTTCTCTATTTGAATTCTTGTTTCCAAAAAAACCCCAAACATAACAGTTAGAAAGAAAATCTTGTCTATAAAGCACAGAGCCATTTTTTCTGCCATGTTTCAGATGCAAACTGATGACAGCTTCTCAACAAACACAAAGCACAGCCAGCTCTTAACTACAGAGCAGAAAGGAGACCTGAATTTTGACACCTCAAACTACCAGACGTGTGTTTTCTATATTATGTCACTGGCCAATTTAATTTGGACAGTCATTGGCAATACTATGCTGTATATGCAGAGTCATAAGGACTGAATTCTGAAAAGGAAGGGAACTTCAGCTGTTTCACTCCTTTTCATGCCCAGAAAATACCAGCATAACTGCAAACTCCAGCCCGTGAACTATTGTTATTGAAGTCCATCCAGTTTTCAGACCAATATTTTTTGTTTACAAACAAACAAAAATTTATAAATATTGGAATTTCATAATTTCTATAACAAATAAGTTCAAGTTATGCACAACACAAAAGGACTTTTTTCACTACTTAACTCATTACCTATCAGAAGCAAAAAACCAGTTCTGCTCCTTTACCATTTCTTCCCTCAGCCATAAAACAAAGCTGTAAGAGCAGTCACTATGAAATCAGAGCTGCAACCCAGCTTGTTAAATGACTGAGTTTTAGCCTCTGAAGTCCACTAAAGAGTCTGGTGATTGACCCATACATATTTGGAACCAGTAGAGGAGTTCTGTAATTGTTCAGAGAATACAATATAAACCACAGGAATGTAAGCTCCAAGAGGTATTAAAACACTTTTGACATTACTTTTTTGCTTGCTCTGTACTGTACAAAACTAATTTGACTATGTGCTCTCCACCCCCATCCCCTATAAAACCTATTATTAGAGGAAAACAGGGTTTTCATCAAGGCTAACTTCAGCTTGGTCATGTTAATTTTTTTTTTTTTTTTCCCCCCCCTGGTAAAGAAGAGGTGGATGCACATGTTTTATCTAAAAGGCTATTCAGAGCAGAAGACAACACTGACAGACTCCAAAGCAGCTTTGTTTATTTTCGTCATTCTTTTGCATTCATTTGCCAGAAATGAGCATATTCTACCTAGAAATGTACACTCTGTTCATCCTAAACCTAAAATGTAGATATGGCATTTGGGATCATAAACATTTCACGTTATATTTAGTTTATAATACTGGAAGGTATCAATTCCCTGGGTTTAACAACACATCAAGCAACTGCCAGAAAATTTCTTTTGCTTAAGTTCTTCATTTCTTCACAGAAATAGAAGCTCAATATAGGTCACTCCTCACACAAGGGCAGCATTGCCAAGGCTGTTTTTCAATAAGCCATACCAAGAGCTCTGCCATTTGGTATTTCCATAAACAACCTGGAAAAGAAACAGCAAGGTGCTCATCATAAAGCTCCTTAATAATATTTAGTTATTTAGAGTAGTAAGAACGATGGCTGACTGTGAAGAATTACTGATGGATCTTCTAATTCCAACTAACCTGGGAATAAAACTGGCAAATAAAACTCAACTGAAGCAGGGCAGAGAGAGGGAAGTATCTGCTAAATTAATTTACAAAGTGCTGGACTTTGAGTTGCCTGTGGACCCAGGAGTGAGATATTAGGGTTACAACAGGCAGTTCTACAACAACATCCATTCATTGATGTGTCCTGTTCAAAAACCCCAACTAGATGCTATACAACAAGAAAGGACTAAGGAGGAGTACAGAAATAGCACCATCCTGCCTCACAGTCCCTGCATCCCTGCTCCCACCTCGAAACAGGAAGAACAGCAGAACTGAAAAGACTGGAAGAGCAGCAGGAAACTGTTATCAAATGTACCCAACACCTTCAATTTAAAAATAATTTAGAAAGCTGGAATTCTGCATTCTGAGAGAGACAAGTGGAGCTGTATGAAATCCTGAGTGATGAGGACACCCCTACACAACAGCTGGGAAGAAAGACTCAATGCAACTGATGAGGGCAAAGCTCAAAAGAAAAGAGCACCTCTGCACATCAGGCAGATGAGCTACAGAACTCCTTGCCAGAGTGACTCAAAGAAAGAGCAGGAAAAAGCCCACAGGAAAAAAAAAAAAAAACCACAGCCATGGGAAATCTTTTAGAAAACAGAAATTCCATCATGCAGAAGCTGTTGAACCAAGGGATGCCCAGAGGATGGGAGAGCAGCAGAGGGAAATATTCCAGGTGTTCGGCCTGGCCCAGAAGGGTTTGTGTCATAACAAAATGCACCTATGAGTTTAAACTTAGTCCGAAGCAAAAATTATTTCGATTGGCAATGAACACTATCAAATTATATTGGCTAAGTGAGATCTAGATGAAAGACAGTGAGATAACCACTTTTATCCACATAGGACCTGAATAAAGTACTTATTATTTAGTAAATACTGAGTGTCACAGTATTTAACTTTTTTTTTTTTTTTTTGGTAAAAGAATCCCCACTTTCCATTTCTTCAGAAAATAAAAGGAATAAACCAAGAATTTTTTTCCAAGAACAAAGTTAAGCACTTTGCTTACAATACAAATGCTCCACCAAGAGAGGGCAGCAAAATACCTAGTAAGCATATCTTACAAATATGAGATTGAATACACCATTGTTGAGAATAATTTCTCATTATATATGTCACTGAAGCATCCTTTCGTCAACAAAGAAAAAAAAAGAAACCAAAACAACAAATAAACAAAAACCCCAACCAAAAAACCCACACCACACAACTCACTACATTTCTACTGTCATTTTAACAATTTTAATACATCTTTTGAATAGCAAACCAAAAGGTGCACAGGTCATAAGATCAGTATGCCAGTAATGCAATCAAGTTGTTTTAACACAACTTAATAAGCAAGGAAGAATTCCATAAACTACACATTAGATCTTAGCAAGTGTTACAGTTCTATCTAAAAAAGATTAAAGCAATATTTGATTATTCAAAAAAAAATATTGCCTTAAATCCCTCTGGTTTTGTTTAGCTAGCATTAGATAATATTATTTTATTTTCAGATTTTGTCAGATCAAAATTATATTAGACAAAAGCATTAGTAGATTAAGGAGAGTCATCACATCAATTAAAGTATGTCTGAATGTCAAGACTGGTAGCTCAAGAGCCCTGTAAAAGCAGTATCTGAAAATCCTTCAGTGTTAGAAAGCACATCTGGTCACCAGGACAGTTTTTGAAAAAGCCAAAGAGGTACTCAAAATGCCCCAGAAAGCTATCCTGTAGTGAAATGCTCGTTATGCAAAGACAATGTGATTATTCTAACTATTTTAGAAGTGTGACTTATTAAATCTAAGAGCTAATTTACATTAAATGGCTGAGCCTGCTGTAAAACTGTACATGTCAGTCACACACAAGGTACTGTTACTCATGTTTAGATTCAGAGTCAACTTCAGAGTCTCAGAATAGCTGCTAGCTTTACCACAGGGACTATTCATGACACTTTCTTTGCGGATTTTAATGAGCTTCACGTCAAAAGCATTTTGGGAAACTTCACTTTGGGGTGTTTTGGAGGAGGCTCTTGGTTATTTTTTTTGTGGTGCTGTTTTTAAAATAGCTGACTTTAATACTGCATCAGCTTTTAAGATTATTTCCCCTCTTGCCCTTATACTTTTGTAGAGTTAAGGAGATACTGGGAGGTACTGTCTGAGGATAAAGAAAGAATCATATTTACTGTACTAACTTGTGACTTAATATGAGCATTAATCCTGCAATTCTTTGGGCAGCCAAGCAGCAGGAGCATGACTACATTCTTGAAATAACACATGGAGAGAAAAAAATGCAATGAGCAGAATTAAGCACACGCTGCTGCATCCCCACTGAAAAAAATCCCCCCACATTCTGTGACGGTGAAAGTGTTTAGAATTTCTCCTACACGACAACTGCAAAACAGAACTGCAGTTAATTTACTTACCCAGGTACACACAGAGCCTTCCTGGCTTGCTCTTGATCATAAAAAGGAATAACAATTAAGAAGTCCTGCTGTCTCAGCTCCTGTTGTTATATGAAATGAGCCCACACCACATGCACACTGAGATCACTTTCCATTTAGCAAGCAGCACCACTTCATTCAAAACCCAGTGTGTGTGAGGGGTAACTAGGAAGCTGTCTCAAATTAATACCATCCATTATTTTTTGATCTGTTTTGAGGAGGGGGAAGGGAACAGGTGGGTTTTTGAACGTCTGTTCCTGAAGGTGACTGACTGTGAGATCCTCTGGTCCTTTTGCTGAAGACCTCAACATAGTCAATCGAAGCAATGGAGCCCTCAGTTAATTCTCTCAGAATATGGCCATTACCATACAGTTTGAAGAGAAGACAAAGATCTCAACTAGAATAAGAAACTTCAGTATTTACTGGTAAAACAATATTCTGTTTCAGAGCAGACTTACTAGCCAGAGGGAAACTCTCCTTTCCTGGGACACATTTCACATCTAAGCCTCCATCTCTCTGTCACCTGCAGCAGTTACTGTGTTTGTGGGAAGACTCCTTCCACCAGAGCAAGGATAACTTGAAACATGAAGAAACTCCCATTGTGTCAAAACCCAGAGCTTCTGCCACAGGGGCACCAAGAGAAAAGAACTGTGAGTAACAAATTGAGAGCTGAAAGAGTTTGCAAAAGCAAAGAGCTGCCTGCTCTGGCAGGTCACCTTGCTTCCTCAAGTGGAAGCTGTGCTGTACATTCACATAAATCTTCAGGATTCTAACACCAGCTTGCTTTGCTCTTGGCTGTGAGATCAAGCCATTACATTTTTTCCTAAAAAGATGATAGGAAACTACACTGAGAAGCCCATATATCAACCTGAATAACAGAGTTCAGCCACGAACCTGGAAGGCTTCTTGTCACAAAGCCAGATACATTAAAAACAGAGGTATTTCCATGAACAGTACAAAGGCATCTTTGTATCACATCCAAATTCAGGAGGCTCTAAGCTGATAGACATTCCAAGATGAACAGAAACTTGTTTGAAGTATTTAATTTTAAAACTCACTGTAGAAAACAAAGATCCTACATTGAATGAAGAGGTCAGCTGCAGGCAGATAATACATAATATTTGACAGCTGTTAGTCATCATTTATGAACACACCAATTTCATATTTCATTCTTTCTTGGCAGAAAAACTGTATGTCAAAACAGGGCATCAAATCACATGAAGATCAATATGAATACTATCCCTGTTTTGTCTGCTTAAAGATACAAAAACAAGGCAAATGGGGGAGAAAAAAAAATATCACTAATGTGTATTGAAAGAAGACACCAAAAACCATCACTTGAGTCATTAAAAAACAACATGGACTTAAAAAACATACAATTGAGAGGAGATTTTCTGTGTCCCACATGGTGGTTTTTTTTGCTTTTTTTAAAAAAGTTTCTTGCTTGTGCTGTTACTTTTTCTAAAACAACAAGGTGTGGCAGAAGAGAGACACACAGATGACACCCAGAAGGCAGCATGAAAGTTGCCAGACTACTGCTGGCTTCAAGTATTGCAGTAATATTCTGCACTTATTGCTCTGAAAGTTAGCATTAAGTCATTTAGAACAAGAAACCAAATGTGGTTCTTAGAAAGTACTCAACAGTGTACACATCTTTCTTTCTGTGCTTCACTAGGGGTTTTTTAAGTTTTAAAGACAAGAAATCTAGGAATAACTACTATGCTAAAGTCCTAAAAGTAAATGTATCACATCAGCTACATCAGCTGGGCTCATCAATCCAAACCAGCTGAGTTGTTCAACCTGGAGCCTCAGGGTACCCAGGCTTTCAGTGCTGCCCCGAGCTCCTCTAACCCTGCCTCCAACTGCAGAGCAACAAACAAGACAGCAATGTTTTGAGTTTTATTCTCAAATGCTGTTAGCCCCAGCATGTGGGCACAGATAGCATTATCTAATCCAACAGTCACTACTTACTAGAATACATCTCACATGATGGTTCTCCTCCTCCCACCACTGAGTCACTGCAACAAACAGAGCAGCTGGCTGCAGACAGGCTACACAATGTCTGGCTGAGCCACAGGCACCAGCAGCAGATGCAGGCTGACCTCAGCTCCATCTGAAGCACGCTGTCCTCTACACAAGAGCAGTCACCTTGTGATCACCAGGAACTGCATGCACTCTCTGGACATCAACAGAAGTAGATACAGACACAGCCAACCTACTTTATCCCTGTTGAAACTATTAACAGGGAAAAGAAGTGCTTTGACATGTTATTTTGAACTTAGCTCCTAGCTTGATTTTTAGTAGTTTAATCCTCTGATTGTCTTCTGCACAAGTTCAAGAAAGTGTGTCTGTTATAGCCCTTCAAATTTACAGGAACTTATCTGAGTAATCAAAATGAAGTACCAGCATTAAACTTCCATCTTTAATATTAAATATTTATTCACCACTCCAAAATTCAGCATTTACCACAGAGCTCACTCTCCTGTATGGTCACGCAAACTGACTGAATACATATCTCAGTGCCCACACATTTTGTACCACAGAATGAACACAATCCCCCTCAAATTTCATAATTCATGTACAAAGAGAAAATACATCCATGTCCTGGAAATTTGCAATCTGTATTGACATCAGCCTCCACAGAGACTGAGGATCTTCACAAATAAAAAGGTACACAGATGCACCAATAACATAAGATCATTAGAAGAAATCAATATTTAACCTTTTTGCTTCTTCCTAAGCAATCTCAGCTGCATAAACTTCACTTTGCATTATCTAAACTAAACTCCTGCTCTAAAACTCTTACCAAGTCAGCTTTATTTTCTGTCAAGTGCTTGACAGTCAGGATAGTTTCTACCTGAGCATAATGCACATGGTGTCAGAAAAACCCAGACAAGACTTAGTCAGCTTGGTACAATGAGCAAGAAACAGGGACTCAGAACATCTGCCAAGTCTGACTGTTAAAGGCCAGAGGTTTGTGAAGTGATTTTATGTATATGCTGTGGAACTGACAATTACTGCCACTCTGAACAGTGCTCTGGACCTTTGGTTCTTTAAGCAGCACTGAGACGTGAGACTGTTTCAAATTATGGTTTGGGGTTTTTTTTAAAATTTGTATCAAACACTTTACACAACCCAAAATTATAAAGGCATGTAACTGACTACATGTATCATGATTTTGAAATGCTGCACAAACCTAGGTCCTTACAGCTATTTCCAATGTTCAGGCAGCTTTCTCTTGATCAGTCACCATTGCATGTAACACTTCCAAATGTCCATTTGATTTTCCCTGTACACTAATGTGGTCTACAGGTTGGTGGTTTTCCTCTCTAAAAACAGGACACCTACTATGAACTCTCATTCTATTCTGATCATCAAAATCTGCAATATCATCCAACTCCTCCTGTTCTCCTTCACTCTTGCTTAACTCACATCAGCAACAAGGACTTGCCTTGTTCAGCAAAACACCAAAACAAATTCGATTGTTACAAGTCCCATTGGTGCACTGATGCCTGTTTTTGTGCTCCTCACACTTCCACAGCAATCCTCCTCCCTTCCACATTAACTTAAATTCCCTCTTGGTATCTGTCACATGCTTTAATAAAGCCCAGGAGCAGCCTTTCTGCTTTTGCAAAGAAAATACTGTCTGGGTCCAGTTTACTGTCCAATGTTTCATCTGTTACCAAAGTCAAAATAACAGGCTTTCATTTCCTTGATCAAAAGGGATTTACGGTTTAAGAATAAGCTTTTTAAAAATGCATTAGCTGGAAGTAGTAAGAACTAGGTTTTATCAGTCAAGCAAAAATTAGTAGCCAGCCACCATGATAAAGACGTGAAGAGACAACTAGAAACCTGAAATGTATTAGGCAGAGGAATTCTAATAGATTGAGGGATCTATTAATGCTCATGGATCAAACCTCATTAAGCCTAATTTTCCTCAGCTCCATCTTTTCACTATATTATCTCAAACTAACAGAACATGAACTTTCCTGGCAGAAGCTAGATCACAGAAAGACACCTGTACTCATGGAATTTTAGAAAAAAAGAATCTCAGCAGTAGAAAAACCTACTTTCATTGGCAACTCCCTCTCAGTAGTGTACTCCGGTGAGTGCAACTGGAACACAATTTCATAAAAGGGAACCATAATAACCAAAAATATGGAAAAGTGTAGAACAACTTTTAACTCCAACTTCATGTTCTGCATGAAACAGAAAAAAACCCACAGGACTGAAATATTTCAAAGCAATTTTATCTATGTCATCAGAATATTGCTTAATGGAAGAGTGATCTTCTCAGTCTTCTGAATAGATCAGTATTACCAGCATCTACAATTAAGCTGTAACCACACAGCACCCATTACACCTACCCATAAAGCCAGGTAAGTCTCTGAAAACTCTACTACAAATGGAAAGAAAATGAGACAGGCTAAAAAAAAAATTACAAAAAAAAAGGGAAAAAAACCTTTTGATTCCATCTAAACCATGTCTATGCACAGTTACAAACAATAGAATCATATGAGTGGATTCTACTGACCTCTCAAACCCTAAACCAAAAAGCCAACAACTCCATCATATTCATGTGTATCTCAGATTAGAGCTGTGTGCTCAGTTATAATCTGATCAATCCATATGCCTTTTAAAGAAATCCTATTTCCTTGAAAGAAGCTGTTGGATAAATGGCACGATTTTGGAAGCAAAGGAAAACTGCAAGCTGTACATCTGGCCACTAACTAGGGAAAAGTTACAGGCTTTACAGTGGGAAATCAGTAAAAACAAGGCTACCAGGGACACACAGCTATGGGCAAGCTTTCATTTCTTTAAACTACAATAGGTAAACTGATACTGAATTGCAGGATTCAAGTTTGTTTCTCTTAGCATTTCTACATACATTTTCAAAACAGGTCAGGAGTATGTAATAATTACTGATTTACAGGGGGAAAATATTTTACTGTAATTAAAAAATAAGATTAGCAAAATTCAGAAAAAAAGGTTTAAATCTGTAAAATAAAAATCTTGCCTTTGAGTCTCTTAGTAAGTAAGAAACTGCTACATTTGACAGACTCTGAACTTGCATTAAGAATCCTTCCACAGGATGCTACGAAAACCAAACCATATCAATACTAAATTCTAGCACAGGCACACCCTGTGCTTTAACAGTATCATCACAAACCAAGCAAAACCTATAAGCAAATCAAATATTGAATAATTACAGTCCCTCCTAGTATTCTGCTGTTGCATTTTGCAAACTTGTAATGTTTTGGAGTACTTACGAAAGAATTCGGTCAAGTTTTGGTCCATGATGTCCCTGAAGGGCAGCAGGGGGCTTGTACACCCTCATCATTCCTTACTGTCTGTACAGTTCCTCTGTTCCTGGAGCTCCTGGTCTGTTTTATTTATGAAGCAGTGACCATTTTGAAGTTATTTATAAACATTAACTCATTAAATTCCCAAGTGTCATATTAGATACCAACTCAGTGACTCATATTCCTGACAATGTATTTACCACGGCTGGGAGAGAAGGTAAATTTACATGCACAAGTAGCACACACAGGCATGCCATGAACTAATCTTGTATTTTAAAATGGTCTTTGGCATTAGGTAACCCTGCAGTTATTAACAAATACGTATGTCAACTGAAGCTGGCTCATTATCAATCAGTGGAATTTATAAACACTGCCTGGCCACCATTCTGACAAAATGAAAAATAACCCACAGAACAAAATATCCCTTCAGTTTTGAAGATCAAAAATGGAAGCTGAAGTGTTTTAAAGCTTGCTATTACTGTACTTAAGTGACTGCAAATTAAGGAAAATTACAGCTAGCTTCAAGTACTCCCTGAGAGGGAAAGCATTCACCATGTGTTTTCTTAAAAGACAGCAACAAAGTTATCAATTCACCAGAAAAAATTACTTCATTTCACCTTATGTCTAATCTTGGCCTCATAAAAACCTCAGTGTTTCGGGTGGCACATCTGGTCCTAGGAGCCTTAGAAACTGTATCACTGCCCCATAAGCAATATAAATATTCAAGGATGAAGCTCTGCAGCAAAATAAAGTAGTATTAGTACTTTACCCAAAAAGTAAGGGCATCTAAATCCTTTCTAGACTAGAAAAAAATCTCTGAACCAAAATAATGTACTTCTGTTGGCAATGAACTAATTTCACTCTTCAACTCCCAATTTTCCCAAGATTCCTGAGCACTGGTTATGAAAGTGAAGGAAAACATCTGATCCGTTGAGAAGAGCTCTCTTTATTATGCCACTCTTCACTGGTCAGTCCTTTGGCAAAATACTTCTGAAGAAATGCTTCTATTTCTGCCTAGGAAAACCCTGAAGCTCCAAGCCACATAATTTAACTTTGAAATTAGTCCTTCTCTGAGCAAAGGGTTGGACTAGACCTCCACAGGGTCCCTTTAATTTTCATGCAAGCAGATATTTTTCACCAGCTTAGAATAACTTAAAAAACATTTTCCTGCACTCAACACAGGAGTCAGTTACACACTACTAAATCCAGGTACACCTAAGAGGAGGGATATGAGAGCAGAACTCAGAGACAACTATTATCAAGCCACATTTTAAAGAAAAACCCCCACCCAACAGACACACATTCCACAAGCCATAGACTTGGCAAAGCCTTTCTCCTGATCCATCACAAACCCCATGTTCCTTCCCACGCAGTAACATTTATTCCCATTTCTTGCATTCCCTGTAGTCTTACTGCTCCCCACAGGATTCAAGTCTGCCCACACTGCCTTTACCCTTTACTGAGATTGGAAATGTCACTTGTAGATATGTTAAAAGTAATATATACTTCAACCTTTTCTTCCCAACTATTTACTACTCTCTACATTATGGTAGTAACTCTTGTTCTTAGAGTTTGAAAGCTGCGAGACAGTTACTACAGAAGTTCAAGCTTATAGTTAATTGAACTTTATCACAAGTGTGTAGTTACAGGAGTAATGGCACTGAAGAAGCATTTGTGAAATGTTTTAACAAAATTACATGTTCTTCTTAAGCTTAATGACACTACAGCAATAGTCTTTCCACGGACAATCTGTCTAGCAGCATGAGTAAACACTCATTCCACTGCTTCATCCTTGTTTCAGGGAGAAACAAAACAAACCCAGAACCAGACTTCAAAGAGGACATGGCATTAAATGGAAACAAGTAAAGCACACTGATCAAAAAAGCCAAGCCATAAGAATGCCATCTGATAGGACGTCCTTCACATACCAAAAATTTCAAGAGACTTTCAGAGCTCTTAATATAGGGGAGCACTTTTTTTCCTGAGGAGATGCCAATCTACAATGCTCCTCTCAAAAGTATCTCAGCATTATAAATTTCAGATAATGCAGCCTTCTAAAGGAACAGACAGCAAATAAAAATACTAAAAGCCACTAATGTAGGACAGAAAAAAAAATCAAAAGAAAAAAGGCTTTTCAAAAGTCTGTCAAAAGAAGTGACATAAAAGACTTCTATAATGACAGCAAACTTGCACATGAACACATCAAACAGACAAATTCCTAATGAACATCTTGCTATTTGTTTTTAAACAAGGTAACTTTCAGATAAAGTGATTCCTGCTCAGATTTAAGAACATACAGAAGAAAAGAGACAGACAAGTATGGCCAATTTTGATGTCAACCCTTTGTTCAACATATATAGCTTGTTTATCAAATGAAGTATTCCTAAACTGGTGATCTGGTTCTGCTCACCTTTTCAGAAACAAACAAAATGCTGAATAGTGCTAAGTCAGTGCTAATTAGACCCAATATGTTTAAGCATTCTTCCAGTTACCACAAAAAGCTATTAGGTGCATTTCTACCATCAGTCTGGACCACCTCCCATTTATTCAAGGCTCCTGTTCCCTGTATCTGTCCTGCATGTGACCTAAATCGTTCCCAGCATCCCTTCAGGAAGGGAACAGCTAATCTCCTGGGAGTATTTTGATGGTAAAATAATCCAGGATTGCACCACAGGCACTGTGCCTGGGACAGCCCAAGGTCTCACTGTTTTCACTTAGCCCAGTGTGACAGCGCTGTCCTACAAGGCTTTGCCATGTCACACACCCATAACCCAGACACTCACCCCACAGCACCACCCCATATTGCCATGAAACAAAACTGGGGATATGGCAACCACAGAGTTTGTAGATATTGGGCACTTCATCAATTCATAATGATTATTAAAAGGAATGGGAAAAAAACCCCATATGTTCAAAATGCTACAGGTCTGAAAAAATATCCCACAGGGATAGAAACTGAATGGAACAGCTTAGCTTGGAGGAAGCACCAACTGGTCAGGGGAACACACACCAGTCACTGAGAGCAGCAGAGATATAACCAGCAGTGCTCTAGTTGAAAATTAAACTGCTAAAGGCTCCATCAATTTCTACACTAAAAGCAGGAAATTAAGGTTTTTTGCTAAAGAATACAGTGTAAAGGCAAACAAGATTTCCAATAGAATGTCCTTGATCTAGTACATCCACGTTCAGGACAAAAACCCTGTCATTTGTGATGACTCAATTCTCTGCTTCTAAAACTTCCTTCCTCACTTGCTGCTTTTTTCAGTGTCAAAAACTGAACACACAACAGTCACTGGAAAATTAATTAGCCTGGCTGAAAATGACAACAGTGAAATCTCCCAAGGGTTCCCCTCTGATCTTCAACTCTTTCCTGGCATGCCAATTCCAATTGTTTCAAACATTGTTTGTTTGAATGGGTGGAGAGCAGGAACAAGGGATCCAGCAACAAGGTTTTTACAGAGCAGCACTAATGAAAACTGTGCACATACAAATGCTGCCCTCATGCAGGAGAGCAATTCAAAGTCCTTGACATTTATTTTCTCCTCATTAGAAGTTGTCACTTCCTTGAACTGAACAGCTGTTCACTTTTAATACCATACCTTCTCTGGATTTCCATTTCTTCTTGTGATGGACCATTTTGTACTTGAGAGGGAAGCTGTGAATTCTGTCGAGGCAATGTAGGACCTAAGAACAAAGACAGATCATAAATTAATGCTTTGAATTTTTACCACGCAAAGAAAGCACAAAATCAAGGAAAAAGGCCAGCCATCACACAACATTTTAAGAACTGCTCACTTCTGCTTTTTAAGCCAAACAAGCTCAAGAACATAATGCAGCAAATAAAAACTGCAACCTCACGCATGTACAATGTTACCTCACGCATCTGCAGAATGAATCTATTTCACATGGATGGAAAGGTCTCACAGAAATGCAAAATGAACTTTCTATATGATGGAATTTGACAAAAGCTTTGAAAAGCACTCCAAGTCTGAACTTTTCTTAAAACAATGAACAAGTACTCTTGGAGGAGCAGGAAAGGCTCAAAAAATTAAAACACTCACCTAAATAGAACACTGGAAAAGGGGGAGAAAACAGAAAAGGGAAAAAAACAAAAGAACAGGAAAAAAGCCATCAGAACCATACCAACACATTGAGAGAAGGAAGATAAGCATGTTTCTATAGGTCACACCAAAATTTACTCAGATTTCAGGTCATCAGCTTGGATCAAAGACCTTTTCTGCATAGGTAAGTATTGTGTCTAAAGGAAAGGGGGCATATAACAAATGTGCAAACTGTGAAATCTGCTATGCACAAGAAATGCAAAAGGAAAGGTCATGCAAAATCATCTTCAGCCTTTACTGATGAGAAATTCTGAACCATACAACTTTCAAGTAATTGTCTATGAGAGATCTGTATTCCAGAAACAAAAAAAGCTTTACCATTTTAATCACAAATGTATTTACAGCACAAAACTGTGTAAAAAGAAGTGAAGAACAACGAAGTGTGGAATGGAATACAGAAGACCATGAATGCACTGCTACTGTCAGGCAGTAACACAGGCAATTGTTTAGACTATAGGTATGCTCAAGATGATGGAATTTTTAAGAAACAAGAACTAAAATCAATTAAAATGTTGAGTTTTGAAAATATCCAAGAGCAAAGCAGTAATTTCCCACTGATATTCCACCAAACTAGTTAGAGTTACAGAGTTGTAATGAGATCTTCCCCATCTCAAATATCAAAACACAAAACCTTTTCCTACCTGAACTTGTGAAAGTCACCCAAACCCATAAAAAGACCATGTGTGATACACTGACACACCAAGGACAGGCAATTTGCTTGAGACACAGTGAACAAGTGCCTCGTTTAAAAGCCCTACGAAGGTTCATTTCCTCAGAGTGCCACAGTATTGTGTCCACTGATCTTTAATCATGAAAATTATAGAAGTGTACACTATCTATGTACCCTACAATTACAAAAGGTAATGGGATTTAATTGTGGAGGATGAAAGCAGGCAGTGTACTACAGAGGTGAGTGTCTTCCTTAGTTATTCTTTCAGCAAGCATGAGGCCCTTACACCTATTGGCTTGATGTTGCTTGGGATGCACTGTTTTTGCTTGAAGTATCTCCAAGAGAAACCCACAAGTATAAAACCTATAGTATCTTAAATGCAAAACATTTAACTGCAGTGCTAAATTAATAATTAAATTATCATTAAGCAGAAACATCAGCCACAAGGCTCATCTGGAAAACTTTTCTGCTTTAACACTTCCTAAGACACACGTCCTGCTCTCCTCTCCCCTGTGTGACAGGTGGAAAGCTTTAATGGCCATTAAGCCATGACTGCAGCCCCCAGGCAGCTGGGCTATTTGCTGCCTGCACCAGGCTGCAGCCTTTCATGGCCTTTTACAAGCAGTCACAATCCTGCAGCAGTTAAAGGTGCTATAAACACCACCACTGCTGCTTGCCATGCCCAACAGAACACTTGGAGAAAGTCAAGGCTCACAGCTTGAGCTGCAAACTGCAAGCAACACTTTGAGTACCAGATGTGTGATGAAATTCCCATCCTATTCCTCAGAATGAAACACACTGACCTGAAAATTAATAACAAAGAACAAAAATAAAAAGAAATGGTCACAATGTATCTGTACACCAACCAAAACTATTTTGTACTGAAAATGCAGTAGAAATGAAAAGTTCAAGCTTCCACCAATTTCATCTTTAAGAGTATTTAACAGGTTGTTTTGAAGAAGGTATTATCATGCTGCAGTAGCTGGATGCAGACCACCACTCTCCAATCTTTCTACCTCAGTCCTTCTTTGGCCAACATCTCCAGAAAGCAAACACCAAGCTTCACCTGCACTGGCTATTCTCACACACCTAGCTATGAGAAAACCTGTTCTTGTAACATCAAACTTTGTTCCAGAGCACTGTCCTTCAGAAAACCACGTTATCCATCAATTCTGCCCAAGGCAAACATGAGCAAGCCAAGCCAGCTTTAACTTGGCCAGCCAAGTCCAGTGATGTGCTTCTTCCATAGCTGTGCACACAGGAGACAGAACAAAATCACCTGCTGGCAATTAACCTGGTGGTTCTCCAGGACTTCTTACACATTTTTGACTCAAGGAAATGCAACCTGAGGATACCAAAGGCTTTCAAGAAAGGAGAGTTCAGCTCCCAAGTCATCCGTCCCATTTTCTCATTAAATTTCCTTCTGCAGCCACCCTGCTAATGAACATTAGAAAGTTAAAGGTACATGCCAGGTGGAAAAGTATGTTTTATCCTAGAAGGTTTATTACAGCAAGCCAAGACTACCACTTCATTGCTAAAATACAACTGCCTGGGTAGCAGGACAAGTGGTATATTAAATAAACAGGAACTAGCTAATAAAAACCTCTCTCAGAGGCTTTTGAACACTTCAAGATACTTCAGAAACATCAACCCCCATGAGAAATACTCAGATACTGCCTGGAAAAGAACTCTGATCCTCCTACAGGATCACTTTATCTTCAGAAGCCAGTACAAGCCAAGTGAGAGATGAGGCTGAATGGTCTATTCATTCTGAGTTTTAAAGAAAACCTAACATCTCTCTTTTTCTAAAAAGCACAGATGGTGCACTCTGCAGCACATTCTGACAGACAGAGGATATAATTTCATACTAATCTGTTCAGCAGCCATTCCAGTTTCAGTGCTTTCTGCTTTTCAGCTTATTCTCACCTTTGCATCACCCTTCCTCTATGACAGTTCAGGCAACTGCGTGGTGAGAGATGGACTGGAAATCTCACACATTGAAAATCCCAGGGGAAAAAAGCCTGCATTAAGCATTTCCACCAGCTAGATGATAGCCAGACCTGCTTCTTCATGCAGTCACACAGACAATTATGGTGGCATCAACATCAGACATCAGAACATCAACATCAGACTGCTGGGGACTGCTTGAATCAAATCAAGCATCCCCAACATCACCCTTTTAAACCACAATCAGAGTTATAGTTTATCAAACTCCTTAATTTTTTTAGCCCTAATTGACTGGTTACCTTGTATCTCTATTCAAAAGCCAAGCCAATTTCAGTTGCACAACCCTATGAAAGCATAACTGGCAAGCTGGGGAAGGAAACACATGGTTTGTTCTCCCTCAGTGCCTTTTGCTCCTCTGTTGCTTCATTCTTTCAGTTACCTTGTCTGTTTTGGGGTGTCACATCACACCCTACCCCACTTCTTTTAATGCCAGCTGCATTGTATGTTATCAGTGTTGACACTGGCTGATATTGAAAATATCACATTCCTTTAGCCCTAAAAAACCCCAAGCATCAGCTGTTCAACATTGGCACAACACATGTCCTGCAAGTTATACCCTGAGCTACAGTGTGTGTTTTCATTTGGCTGGACAGGCTTACCTGGGAGCTGCTAACATAAGGATGGATGAAAAGGGGTTTGGGGCCACCAGTGGCAGCCAGATCATATGAAATCTTCCTCAGAACCCCACATGCCCTAATTCAAGGAGTCAAAACCACACAGAAAATCTCACTCCTGAAATTACTGTACATCAGAGCACCGCAGTAAAAGACAAGCCCTAATTTTTGAATAAATCTTGTAAAGCTGGTCAACTATCACACGTAAGAATTTTAGTTTGAGGTGAAGATCTCAATTTTCTCCCCAGAGAAACAGTTTATATAAATAACTCAGTAACTAAGAACTTCCACTCTTTCACTTCTTAGTATGTTAGTGCCAAAACTAAGCAGTGTTCCAATTATACAGTCTGATATCCAAATCAAAGTATGACTCGTCTTTTAGAAGTCTTTTCAAAGACTGAAAGTGGACAGCAAATTTATTTATACATGTCTATGACATAAACATAAGTGAACAGGCTAATTACAATCTTTAGAAAATATTTTCTTTATGGACAGTTTGAATACTCCTACTAAGCAAAGCCCACACCCCAGGCAAGAGTTCAAAGCTACAGCCAAAAAGATGTGTTTTTGTTAGGGTATATAAGAACTTACTTTAAAAAAAGCATTTTACTAAATGGCTAAAGATTTTCTGAATGAATGGAAAGCAGGCTTTTCAGAGATCTGTGAACAACAACTATGGTGAAGTATCCTTCTTTCATGTGTCTCCAGCTCCTTCTCCCATTCAGAGCCTGTCCTGGCCATTCCAGAACAAAGTCTGGGCTGATTTGCTAACCAGCCTTGAGCAGAACCAAAACCACGTCACTCCTCGAGCCCTGGACGTGCCTTATGGGTTGATATGCAAGACTGTGATGGCCAAAAACGAGGGCATTAACTAGTGACAAAGTTGTCTCTGGTACTTCTGCTTGGCTGAATCATCTTCCAGCCAAGACTTCCCTTCCCTTCCATCACCTACTTCCTCACTCACAGTTACCTTCAGCTGAGTTAATTCACTCATCACTCAAACTTGGATCTAAACGCTTTCCACTTCAATCCACAAGCTCTTTTAACTTGATCAAGGTAATAGAAGGCAGTAAGAATAACAAAAGTATTCATTAAAACACACATGAATTCAAGTAGAGGTAAGCCTCTTATCAGTGCCAGCAGAACCCTCTATCAGTGTGCCAGCAGTGCCTTGGAAACCAGGCACTGATAACCTGGGAGCCAGGCTTGGCTCAGCACCAGTGTGCTGGGGGACCTCAGCAGCTTCCAGTGTCCCTCAGCCATCCTTTCATGCTTGGGGACACAGCTTCACCAGCAGGGAACTACAGCTGCTGAATGAAACTACAGCATCACAGACTTAAAGGAGCAAGTACTGAAGTTAAATATATCAATACCATCTACTGTGGGACATTTGTAGCTCCCCCTCCACCCTTAGCCGTGTCAAAATTTGTTTAAATAGCAATGTTATAGGTGATGACTGTCACTGTTGGTGTATAATACTACAGAAATGAGCCTAACCAAGGTGTATTTCACAACTATCTTCATGACTTTTATGAAAACACCCTGCTCCCAAAAGGCAGATTTAATCTATCTACAACTTCTACTGATAATATTTTTAAAGACAACACTATAAACCCTCAACAGTAAAATATGCTGACATTCCTCTATGTTTATTAAACAAAACTTTATCCATAAATTAATGTACTTCTATTTATATTTGCCATGCAGTTTAGACCAGCTACCAGATATTAATTAAATTCTTCAGGTTGTTCACCTAAAATTTAATGTTTTCACATGATACACCACCAATTCTGAAGAACCAAAAACAAACAAACAAACAAACAAACAAACCCAGAAACACCAAACAGGCAACCCTTAAAAGTCTGCATAACTCTGAAAACTTAGCAACCCTCCCTTCACTTCCAAACACCACAACTAACACTGATGATGCTTTCAATAATCTTATGTACAATTACAATGAAGAGGAAGTACTCTGTCCAATAAACAGGTAGAACTTCCTGTAGGGTCAACATTTTGGCACATAAATCAGGATTACCTAATCAGTACTAGCTATTATAAACACCTAGTAACAACCTAAAAAAATTATTAAATCAATTCGACATTTGAAAGGAAGGGAAAAATCTTGCTAGCAAGACCAGAGGTATTATCCAACTTTTGAAAACACAGGTAATAAAAATACCATCGTGTTACTCCTGTTCTGACAGGGAGTGCTGACAGCCTGTTCCAGAGGCTTGCTAAGAGTACAGGTATAGCATAATTACTTCACTGCTGTAGAATTTTTCTTCTCCCAAAACAAGTTTTAGCATGACATGAACCAAAACAGTACAAAGAAAAGCACCCCCCAAGCTCCACATACACTTTTCTCATTTCAGTCTTCTGTAGTCTCTCTATATATTCCAATTAGGCAACCCCAATTTTTGTTTCAGTTTGCATTTCCCAAAGATATTAAATTATTCAATCCATTATTTGAGTGCATTCCCCTATCAGCAAGGATTTAATTACCTATCTCTGCTGGAAGAGAAAGGACTGCACATCAATGTACAGCTGTGAATAAAGATTTGTTTATTTAATAACTGGACAACCTAACTTCTAGAGTTACTCATTCAAGAGGAATTCAAAAAACTTGAACCACAGGGGCTTTTTTCCCTTCAAGGTCAGAAAAATAAAATAATGAGACCTTGGAAACAAAAAAACCCCTCTGTTTCTTTTTCTTCCTCCCCATTTTCCTATGAATTCAGCTGTGATCTAAGGCAATACTAGAACAGATTCACTGAAGCCCTTCATGACCTTGCCTTTATGTCCAGAACATTCCAAAATCTTTTCAAGAACCAATAAATAACTGCTACAGATTAGTACAAAAAGCATCACAAATCTTACATCTATGTAATTCTACTAGAAAGAATTAAAATAGACTTATTTACTGTTGTGACATCCCTCCTTCAGTTCCTTTGCCGCTTTCATCTTCTGCAACAAACAACTCCAAGGACCTCCTCAGATGCAAATTACACATCCATAAACCTCATATTTAGTTTCCTATTCTCTTAGCAAGGCTTTCCTGAGGCTGAAGGCAGATGCCACACAAAGCAGCACTGATTCCAGCTGAACTAGAAGGTGCTTTTTGCAGCAAAACTGAGTATGATACTCCTTTGTTCCTCCCAACACAAGCTTCCTTTACGTGACCTTATTCCTTCAAAGAAATAATCCATTGTCTCACACATCAGAGAATTCTCAGCCATCTAATTTCCCTTCATTGAAGCTTTTCTCTCATTCCAGAGCCACTCTGATTGCAACAATGAGCCCTACTTAATGCAGATATGAAAATTTTCTTTGTAATGCAATGCAAAACCTTTGCAGCGAGGCGTCATCTCCAGACAAGACAATTACTGAATATCTGAACACACTGCACACAGCCTTAGAGCCAGAAATCCTCTTCATTTGACCTCTTAAACTTGATGATACACTTGTCATTTGATGAAGGTGTCACTTTGGACCACGTCAACCAGTTCTTTAATGTAACAAGTAGTAAGTCTTTCAAAGTTTTCCAAAATGAGTGCCAGAAAAAAGCCTTGGTTCACTTTTAATGCATTTCTGGGACAGCAATCTGCAGTATTTAATTCTTTAAAATTCCAGGACAAAATGCTGTCCTGTGTTGTCCTACTCTTCTGCATTTGCAGGCTGCCAACAATCTGCCCAACTAGCCAGCAGGAAAATAGGGTTTGCTAATGTAATCATTTAAACCAGAACAGAGCTAAAACACTTTGACATTTATTTAAATAAACAGAGTTCAACCATTTGACAAGTCAGGACATTCATTTGATCAGTCCTGTAACTCAGGGGGAGGATAAAATCCTAAATCTGTAGAGCATTTGTAGGAGTTTCACAGATAAGGCAGCCATGGCTTCTGAGCCCTTTGAGACAAACCTGCACTGTTTTTTAGCAGAAAGCTGCCACTTGCAGTAAAGCCTTTACTCTTAACTTCAGAGATTTCCACTCTGCATTGTGAGCTCATCCGAAGGACAAAAAGCCCGTCCCTGTGAGCTCAGCAGTGCCTTGACTCCAGCAGATCCACTAGAGGGAGATCCTAAATTAAACAACCTCCAATTTTGCCAGCAGCCAGCAGAACAGCTGAGGATGCCAACTAAAAGATCAATGACATTTTTCAAATATATGCTAGAGAAGGAGACCATGATTTAATTTTATTTTAAAAAGAGCGAGAGAGCCATACCCAACAGCTGACTTGCAAACCAAAAGGATGTACACAACTTAATCTTTAATATCCCTCAGAAGTCGTTTAGATTTCTGTGAACCCCTGCGTAAAATTTAAAATTTATCTACAGCTTTATGAATTTCTGAATAGTATGCTCAGCTAACATTAAAACTGCTTTCCTTTTATGAATAAAATACAACATAAAATAAGCAAGCTAATGAAAGAAATTGCCAAAATGAGAAAGCACAGCAGAAAATAAGGATACTGCAAGAATCTAACTTTAACTGGATGTAATTCTAGAATAAAAGGGAAGCTATCTATGTAGGATTTCTTTATTTTATTGTAATTGGAGGTTCTATATGCCATTTTGGATACACTAGGAAACACAACAATTTATCTGAACTAATAAAGACAAGATGTCATCTTCAAGTACAGATTTCTGAAGCAGTATAATCAAAATACCAATGAGGACTGCATGGGTTAGAAATTTTTAAAAGCCAAGCAGATATATTGAAAGAAACAAAACTAACCATATATAATGCATTGATCATCACATATCAGTGTAAGTTCATGTCATGACAAATACCCTCCCAATACCTTTTCAGAAAGAGTAATTTGTTTATAAAAGAGAGGCAGTTGCAATCCATTTCCTAAAATGAAGAGCTAATATTAGAGTCTCAGAGCCAGTGACTTGTCTAAGTAAATATTCATGTATTTCAGAGATGCTTGGGGGGGGGGGGGGGGGGNGTGGAAACCCTAACACCAAGGATTAATTTCTAGCTGTACTTTTAGGAAATTATATCAACTACAGAGAAATAAAATTCACTGCACTTTGGGCAAGGAGCACAATGAGTCTGTCTCTAAACTGCAAGCCCCTTAGCAACCTATTTCCATTACTGAAGCAGCATGTTCAAAAAGATACTTGATCCTTTTTACTTCTTACACCGATATAGGTCAGAAAAATTAAGTAATATCTAGATCATACACTGACAAACTTCCCAGCTGATAAAACTTAGCAACACTGTTGACAGTACTCTAACACAGAAACATTTATGAACATTTATCTTTAAGCACTGTCTGGAACTTATGTGAAGCTGAAGGCAATTCCGTGTGCCTTATTAGGAGGTTTTTTTAAAGCAGCAGTGCAAAACTGCTCATCTGCTGAAACAATGCTGATAGTGTTAAGGTTTGCTTTTATTTCATCTTGATGGAAGCTAGAGCACCTATCTGTCTGTGACACAGGTGACAGCTAATCTTAAACCACCACAGCCCTTGGCTGACAGGAGCCAGGGAAGAACAATTGTCTCCTGTGCTCACCATTAGCTCCTGATGCAGCTAATTAATGCATTTTGACTTCTGCCTGGCGCTACCAAATAAAAATTCACAAGAATGAGAAACAAAGTGACAATCATGTCATTCAAATAAACTTCAAGGTTACACCCAGTCACTTTCAAACACAGTTACAAAGCTTAATTGGGGTCCATCTCAAAATTGCTGAGAACAAAGCAGAGGACAACAGCACTGTAGTCAGCAACCAGGCTGCGATAAGTCAAACACAGTTATGGAATTTTACAGTCATAAAATTTTATTTTTATCAAAGTCTTTACAAACTGAAGTGGCATCTCTGTTTAATAAAGTTTCCACTACTGAACAATATAACAATGCAGGAGCCCACAAACACCTTGCATGAAGTAGCAGGAGAACAAGTCATTAGACAAATTACAAGCCACAAAATTAGAAAAGGACACACTAACTAAAAAATGAGCAATGCCACGCCTGCCTATGTCATTTCAGCCTCTCTAGCAGGTCAGGTTTAATGTTATGAAGAGTTAAACTGAATTATGAAGATATGTATATGCATATATACACACTGAAACATGTAACAAATTCTTCAAGTACAGGTAATGGGAAAGAACTTAAACACCTCAAACCTGGTAATTACCATCAGTCAGGCCTTTTCATCAAAAGAGTACAAACCAACACTTCACGTGCTCCCAAATGTTGGTTGGGAGACAGGTGATGAACAGTCAGAATGCATGAAAAGTTTACAACTGGGTAACCCTTAGGGAAAGCAGAACTGAGGGATTTAGAAGAGAAAACACCCAGCTGAGAGGCAGGAGACTGGGAATCACAACTGGGTTATTTTAGCAGGCAAAAAGAAACCTCCTAACTCTAGCTACCATTTCTATTTTGGCCTCCTATGTTCCCTAACAATGTCAGCACTGCAGAATGGATCATCCACAGTCTAGACAGCTTAGTTTCAAAAGGTAAGTCTAGAAAGGACTACCAGAATAAAAACCAACTTGATAAAACCACCTTTTTTGCTGTAGTTGAGACAGCCCTAGTATAGTTATCTACAGCCTCTCTTCTACACAAGAGAAAGAAAACTGGCACACAAGTACTATCTCTTGTTACATGGGCAATCTTTAAAGTTTAATGAGGACAAAAGAATTCTATTTGGTTACAAGAACACAAAAGACTTTTAGTCTTTTAAAAGAAACTCCCTCTGTGTGTGTCACAGTGTTATACTGATCAATTTGCTGTAGAGCCTATCTAGAATATGTTACAGATATCAGCAGAAGACTGAAAGCCAGGAATTTTTCCACCACTGTTTTAAAGCCAATGTCACCCTGACCTTCAAACAAATGAAATTATACACCTGGTATCTAAGTCATATATGCTCATCTGAATGTCAACCCTGGATTCAAGGTCTCTGAAATAGAAAACTGTGTGGTAAGAACTGCCAGGGAAGATTACCTGAATTCCAGAGTTTGGAGGAAAAAAACTTAACATTTTTATAATAAACCAGTAATCAGTGAGAAGCAAAATACCAACACACAATAGGAACCTGGATGTCTCTAGAGATCCTGAAAAGTATCCTTGTTACAAGGTACATGCTTCTTGGACAGGTCTTTTTGTTTTGCTTCCTTAAAAAAAAAAGGCAAAGCCAGCAGTTTCTGTATCTAACATAGAAACACAAAAATTGATTTACTTGCTAGGAAGTGCAATTACAGAGATGTCAGTCGAGTTGAGAAGCACTGTTAAGAAGCAGTAGTTAGACAAAACACCCAAATAATTAAAACACCTAGAGGCTTAATCATGATTAGAAACAAGACTTACAGACTTTTACGCATAAACATTTGAATTTTTCTGTCTTCAAACAATCTTAGGGGAGAAAAATAGTGAAGAGACTCTTACCAGCTTCCTGTGAATTTAATACTTCTAAGGCATGCATCATGGCACTTGCGAAGACATTGGCATCTTCTTTGCTGCCAAAATTCAGACCATACACCTGCCTAGCATCACGCCACTGGTGGAAGGTCTGTGTAGCCTGATTGTACTTCAGCCCTTTTGGAATGGCACAATTTATTACCACCTATAATCATTAAAAAAAAAAAAATTACTTATGTTTAAAATTGCTGTTCCATCAGAAGTTTCAGGTTTGTGTAGATTTTATTCCTCCACCACACGGGTTAATTCATGACCCATAATCTGTGAAACACAATGCTGAAAGCACATAACCATTTCAATTTTAATTCCAATGCTGTCTGTAATCAGTGATGGGAATACACAAGGGGACTAATGAGATATTTGTATCAACTTTTGTAGCTTAAGTGTTCTCACTTCAAAAGATGCTGCAATGTTTCATAACAGCAATGTAGTAACATCAACAGCTCTGACTTCCAGCAGCAGACTACTTGATGTGAAATACGCATCTGAAATTCAGAAACTCATTTTTCCATGAATTTCACAGGGTATTTGTTAGGTTCCTTTTTTAACCAAGTTATCACCTTCTCCCTGTGGCTGCTGCACCCCTTGGCTTGTAGGGCTTTCAGCAGCAGTTTACTGGATTTGTACCATGGATCACAGGGTATCATTTTGCAAGATTGTTGTGGCTTACACAAAAGATGAAAATTCAAGCTATTAGGGCAACCATTTACTACAAGCCATCCACTAAGAGGATCCCATTGCACTTGGATAACTATATCCTCTCACCTTTTTCTGCTGAATAATGGGAGACAAAAGTCCCACATTTGCCCTCAGATGAATGAACAGAGACCGTTTATTACTTGGAGTAAGTGTTTAGTAACAAACCACACAGGAGATTACCAGCCTAGGCTTCAGGTGTGTGATAAATGACCAAGAAAAGACCAAAAGAATTCTATGAAATGCTGGGAGGGAGGGAAACAAATATAAGAAGCTTTCCTCAAAAAAAAGTTAACTTTTAACCTCATCCCAAGTATCATATGGCAGAGCATATTTACAGACAGAGTACTAGTTTGCCATTTGATCATGATCCAGTAACTTCATCAAGGAAATTAAGGTGTAATCCCTGTTACTCCCTTCTCACTCTCCTGAAGTGGTAGATGATCAGCATTACCAAATATCAGAATGTTTTTTGAACAAAATGATCTGGGGAAACGAGACATCACGCATCCAAGTTTTCATGAGATAGGAAGAGCTAAAAGAACTGCTGGTGTCTACACAGGCTGCAGCTCACAGTGTAGAGTGGGGGAGAAAAGCTTTCAGGTTGCCACTTTGCCTTAAAAAGAACCAGATGACTTCTGTGTACTCCACTAGCCTTTATAAATAGATATCTGTAGGAAGGAATGGCAAAAGGACTATTACCTTGGGGGTATGCAAAGTGCTTAGTTCACAGGGAAAAAGCAATAAAAGTTCTGCTACTTCAGTTAAAAAATGCAATTTAGTTTTTATTGGTCTCATCATTTTGCTGAAGACTTAATATTCTAAGTTTTCAGAGGTTTCCTCACCTGATGATCCTGAATCTTCCTGCCCACTACTCTGAAGGTGTTGTTGCCTGTGTGATGATAGATGTGAACTCTGCTGAATCCAGTTGATCCACCAGCTGGTACCCATTTCTTATTGGCATCATCGTAGACCATTACAGCAGCTCGTGCTTGGCAGATACTCTGTTCACTGTTAATATACAAAGTGGAAGAGAAAATAAAATTACTTCTGGCAAAGCATCATCTTTCTGGTTAACTTTTTTTTCTTTTTAACTCAAAATGTTAAAGCAATACTCCTTGCAACTTGCTGAAACCTCCACCTTTCTGAATACAAAACCACCAAGACTTGGACATTTTGCTTCTATGTGTTCATTCTGAAAAGCTGTGGTCCAGACAGACAGACAGGCCTAACAACTAATAAAAGAGATCAAGAAGGTATCCACTTCTTCTTTTTGCACTTTTTCCCCTTACTTCCCCCTTTGCACTTTTCCCCCTTAAAACCTGTAATATCAGAAAAAAACCTTTTTCCTCACCACCAGCCATGAATTTTACTTAAATGCCATAACCATATACAAAGCTTTCTGCAAAGACCAAAGAGCAAAGAATCCGGAGTTGCACTAGCTTCATACAATCTACATTTCCTAGTGGAAATTACTTCTACAAGAGATGAGAATTGGAAGGCCCTTGCACCTTTTAACATATAGAGAAGAAAAACACACAGAATAAACTCCAGCACAAAAATTTCATTAGCTCATAAATGAAACACATTTTGGTTTTGACACATTTTACAACAGTTGACACCCAGATGTAACATTTTCTCCCTGAGAAAAGGTTCTACTGATCACCAAAAAGTGAAAGTTCATCAGTAGATTGCTATCAGGAGCTAATCCTGATTATTCCACTCATCTGGAAGCTGAGCTACAGCCTGAAGTTAACAAGGAGCATATCATGAATGTCATCATATAAGAAACACATGAAATTAGACCATACCAGAAACAGACTACTCATTAGGAGAGGAAAGGGTGATACCATGCAGGTTCTCTTTGCAGGAAATGTCCAGATGCAGACAGGAAACAAAAATAGAAAGGAATGATTTCTTATCAGTAAGTCAGATTGTCTGAACATACCACTCCAGCACATCTAACATTATAGAAAGCACATGATGCCCAGCTTGCAAGGAATGTGGCCTGCCATTTGCAAAACTGAGAAGGCTGAAGGGACATGCATCCTTCATAGGAAAGTAAAGGAGTATTTCTTCATATTTTATGAAAGAGGGAAAGGATGCCTCCCCCACCCATCTGTCTTGGGGTTTTTTGTGATTTTTATTGGTTGGTTGGTTTGGGAAGAGGTGTGTGCGTTTGTTGGGTTTTTTTTCCAAAGACCATGCTGAATTTCCCAGTATCTTATTCACATCTCCTAATACAGGAAAATTCTGAAATGCATCCAGCTGTTTTGTTAACTTTCAATACCGACATTTTTGAGAGAACAAAATCAATTTCTTTCACACTTGGCATTCTAACAATTAGAAAAGTGCTCAACACTGGGATGCTCTTCAAGGCTCACTGAGAAGACAATACTGAGACCATGTCTCTCATGCACGTGGGAGACTCATGATCAAATGAGGAAATTGGTTCTTAATTTTAAAAATGCTCGTGTTCTAATCCCATCACCTATTCAACAACTAGATCAGAATGGGATTACAACCCCTAATTGGACCACCCTTTTTCTAGTTCAATTTAGGGATAATAAAGTCATAATATACATAACTGAAGTGCTTCTTTTCTAAGCATAGTTTATAGTTTAGACTGGAAGGACCACATCTGAACCAGGAAGAAAGATTAAATGTAAAGAAAATAAATTTTGGTACAACTTTTAGGCATTTCACAGTCCCATTAAATATATGCCACAGTGAAATATGGTTCCTTCACTTGAGGAGAGTGCAAGAACCTACTGGATTTCTTTATTTTTAGATATTCTGGCACACATCTTAAAGTTCAAACCTAGAAACATTCTGTACCGTTCACAAAGTACATGACAAACAGCAGTGGTTTTTCTAAAATGCCTGACAGTAAACTTGGAAAACTTCTGAACTCATAATAAATCTTTGCTATATTTCAATTTGGATCAAATCACAAGCATGATAAACCATAGGTGACAGGACCTACATACTGATTTGGAAGCAGAGCCATGTGGTTCACAGAGTTCTTGCCAAAAACTAACTTCTACTCAGTCATGTGCCAGACAGATTAAAAAAAAGATTCTATTAAAAATTGAGACTATGATTCTAAGCTAATATGCTCCAATTACAACAAAGGTAGAACCAGAGAGTGTCTGAGTAATGGTAGAGTGAGCAAGAGACTTAATTAATAGGACAGACCATCAAATTTCAGGTGCTCTTATTCAGCCTAAATTTATAAAACTTTTTATATTATTTTATTTAACATACCAAAGAAATAAAGAAGTAAAGAAGAAGAAAAACCTAGTGGCACTCTTCACAAGTGCAAATAAGATGACCTTAAATTAAATTTCTAGGTTTTCTTTAACAACTGCTAAACTACTTTTAGTTCCACTTTTCAGGGCATGTCTTATAACTGGAAGTACTAACAAAGTCTAGATCTCAAGTACTTCATGCTCCATTTAAAATAAAACAATTTTCATAACAGGGAATTATTTTTATTCACGTAAAAATACGAGATGATTCACAAACTTTCAAAAATGACGGATACAAACAACTTCCAGCTGACCTTTTCAACCACTACAATCAATAAACCTTCTGCCTTCATTTCATACAAATCCTATAACTAAAATTTCAGTGTTCCAGGTGTGTAATTTTCATATCCAGGTATCAATTTGAAGGTGACATACTGCCCCTCCTGCCAACAGTTCCCAGCAGACAGCACTCTGTTTATTAGACTGCAAGAGTAGGATGGAAAAATGAAAGAAAGAAAAGATCCCTATCAGAAAGAAATGAAACCATGACAGGATGCTAGCCTATTTCCAGAGTTCAATAATGATACATTAGTAGGTAAAGGGGTGATTTATTCAATTATCCTGTCTTAGTAGTAAGTTCTCTAAAGTGATTACACTTTCTTTTGAAGAAAAGCATGGAGGCATGAGCTTTAGTGAAAAGAATCTTTAGTCCTACTCTACAATGGCCATTTGATAGTTTAGCATCTGAATATAGTATACTGTATATTATAATTAGACACCATAATGTATTTAAGTATCAACCCCCCTCCCAAAAATAAAATGCATTCTAGAAATCCATTAACTTCAAAGGATTACACCAAAGCAAAAATCCACACTGTTAGCTCATGAGTATCTTTCACAGGTCTATGAAAAATACAGTTTAGTTTTTTTTCCTGAAGATCCACCTTTTTCTAGGAAAATTCTGACTTTAGCACACACACTGTTACTAGAACCTGAACCAGTCTCTTGTATTCTACAAATATACATGAACTTAAACTTCAGTGCAAAAGAAAAAGAGCCAAGTGGATCAGAATGGTATCATTTATTGTATTTCTTGCTTTTCAGGCTTATGACACTTCCCTGCTGTACTTGTATTAGGAAACAGGTCTTCAACCATCTCAGTATTTATGCATGAGCTCTCCACAGTCCCCAGGGTTTGCTGTAACACGTGTGTCCCTTACATGACCTGTGCTAGGATGGCTTCCTTCATTCACTGCACCAGAATCACTTTGGTCTGATCACAAATGCAGATTTTTTACATATTACCTTACACCGGTGGCAAATAAACAAATTGTCTCCAGTCATGTTGCCAGAGAAAAGAAAAAGGGTCTTCATCTCTTTGCCACGTCATTAGGCCTTCAAAAGCATCCTACTGGGTTTGCTTGCCTATCTACACATTTTCCTCTTCCTGGTGGGGTGTAATGGTTCCAGAAACCATTAGACTTGGATTAGCCTGCACCTTTTCAATGTGTGAGCTGATTAGGGGATGTGGGAGATTCAGCATCTCCAGCTTCACATGCTACTGCCAAAACGCACAGCTGCTCCAAGAACTGACTGCTAGATTATTAGGGCAGTGCATTGGGGAACTACAGTGAGATATTAACAAAGAAAAACTGAAACTGCATGTTCCCAAGTAAACTTACTAAACTAAGAATATGAAATTATTTGCAGAAAACAGAAAATTCATACAAGCGAACATTCATGCAAAAAAGTGCTTACCAAACCTGAGGAGACAAAGTGTACAAAGCTCTCTTCCCAAAATGTAAAGCTTGACAAATAGCTGGATAAATATATGTTAGGAGGAGTTATTCTCCAGACAAAGATGTAAGGCTCTGATTGTTAAAGCCAGCCATTATTCTGGGTAAGTCCACCTACAGCAATACCATATAAAGCCAACAACAGGGTGGCTGGTTTTTATTTGGGGTGGAAGAGTGGGGGGAGGTCTGGCACTCAAAAGGCTCACACAAAAAACCACAGTAGTAATGAATCATAAGTATAAGATTATTCTTATGGGAAAATATACTTTCCTCCTCCAGTGATGAGATCATACAAAAAGCTCAAAAACCATAGCAAACTGAACCCTAGCAGACATCACTCTTTTGCCCAGATGGAATGTGTTCATTCTTTCACATCCCAAGTTCTTAAGCTCAATGCACAGTGACACCAATCCAGTCTGCTGACCTAAGCCTTATTTTTTTTTTTCCCTCTCCACAAGAAGTGTATGCTTGGTTTTCCTCTCTCAAGAACTGAAAAGGATAAACATACTTCAAGGATCAAACTCATATGAAACACAGCACAACTGCAGCCACAGAAAAGATCATTTAAATACCCTAACAAAAGCAAGGAAAAGCTGGGATTGCTGTGATGCTCAAACTTTGGTATTTTTGTCAGTAATGTAACAATGAGGGTTTCGAAAACTTACATCCCATTACCACTGCCTCTGGTGATTCAAGGTTTTTTTTTTCCTGCTATGTTCTCAATTTACAGAGACATAACAACATGTTCTTAAAATGTGCAGTCTTTGCGGGGCAGAAGGAATGGAAAGAGACACTGATTCATCAAACGCCTGTTTAGGATTTTCAAACCATGTGGCATAAAGCTAGAAAGAAACTCCAAACATTTCCAATTCTAACATCTTAAAAATACACATTTTTGAAAAGCAGCTAAATGCTGGTCCAGATATAAAGTTCTGTATCTTAGTGGGGGTGTTTTGCAAGGTAATTTTTCCAGCTTGTTCCTAAACCCCAAATGGCACATCACAGTGAAAATGTGTGTTCTCTCTTTTGGTATTAAAGAGTTATAACCAACCACCCAAAACAAAAACAAAATCCAACATATACTGTACCACTACTTCCTATTAACTAAATCAGACACTGTAGACAAAGTTGCCATGTATTCTAAGTTGCTCATCTGCCTTAACAGTTAAGCTACTTTTTAGCATCTTGAAGTTAACACAGAAATGTTTCCTATGACCTTAAATAAGCTCCAAACTGAACTCAATTACATAGCTTAATATTTATATTTTGGGAGTAGGGGAAAGGGCTTGGCTTTGTTGACAGGGGTGATATGAGTGAGCAGAGGGGAAGAACTTTGGGTTACTCTAGGTTTTAACTCATAATCAGCTGCTTTAATTTTATTCATTTCTTGAACTTTAGCACTTCAGCCAGAAGGACCCCCTCAGAGGAGGCTCAGCATAACAATTACCACCTCCTCCTGCCAACAAAGACATTCACACCATCATCAGGACATCATGGAAAAATATAAACCTTTAGGGCTCTGCAGAGGTTAACAGAGCAGTTCAATAAGTTAAGTTTCTCTAACTCATCCTCAGCTGAAAAGTAAGAATCTCAACTTTCCCTGCATTACTAAGAGCCAGTTAAACATGCTGCTGGCAAGGGAACATCATATGTTTGGTACAGCAGAAGGAACTGAGCTGTGCACTTGTGCCCAACTTCAAATGATGCAGCTTGCCCACTCCAATGCTTCAGCCAGGACAGAATTTACCTGCTATTTAGGTTTTAAAATAAGACTCAGTTAGGAGCAGCTGATTAATCTGACCTGTTTCCATGCAGATTCTTCTTCAGACACTACAGTCCCCCACAGGACAAGAGTCCTTGTTGACTCCTTCCAGCAGATCCAACTCAAACAGTGGCTGTTGAAACAGGAGGTGAATGCAGAGGGAGAAATCCCAGATTGCCTCACTATCAGCTCTCCTGTACTTGCCTGTGCCTAGAAAACTTTTGATTGATAACTGAGAGATTCATTCATCTCCCACTTTTCCGTCTCTGATAACCGAGAGATTCATTCATCTCACCCACTTTTTCTTCTCATGAATTACTCAGAATACAGATTAGCTGCAACATCAGAAGCCAGCAGAAAATCCTGCATGGAAAGTCCCAACTAGAAATAAAACTAGTACTGCCGAGAAGCAGGGAAAACTGAATCATTGGGATTAATAGCTGGCAAAGGAAAGGCGCTTTGCTTTTGGCACAGGATTCTGCAACACTCCAGAGTTTTAGTTGGTACACAGTTTGCTGAGGACAAACTTTCTTTGCTCAGTGAGCACCTTCCACTGCAAGAAAATTGGTTTTCATCTTGTGCAGAAAAACATTTAACATTAATTTAGGAGAAGTCTGCTCTCGGAGCCAGAAAATTCTCATAAATTTCTCTTATTGCTATAAATCTGTTCCTTGATGATTCTGCATTTGTAGCTTGTTCCACAGCAGCAGGTGAATATCAAACAGCTGAAAGAAATCATTGCAGGACATTCAGGCAGAAAGAGAAATATTATTTAGAACAGCAGGTTGATGTCAAGTGAAAGCCTACTTTCCACACAGAATTCCCAATTTAAAACCCAAAGAAATTTTCTTTACCCAAACGTTTCACATGCCGTATTTCATATTTCATGCAATGGACAAAGCAGTTTTCTGTTGGCAATTCAGTATTGTCTCTAGGTTGGTTCACAAATTCACCTATTCCCTCAAAGGAAATCGGGATTATCTAGGAGAGAATATGACAAGTCAAACCAATAAACACTGACACTACAGAGACAAACCTTAAACCCAGAAGTATTAATAGGAACTAAGAACAGCAGACTGAAAAACACGGATTTTGAATAGCATGAAACTAGTTGTATTAACAATGGCTAACTGCATATGCAATAATGTAACGTAGTATTAATAAAATATACATATGTGACTGATTTTATCTACCCTTAAATTCATAAATACTCTCTGAAGCCCAACCAAAGATATTAAGATACTTCACTTCTCAACTCTCAATTTAAATAGACTGTGTAATTACCCAAATCCAGATACCAGTTTAAGAGAAACAGACACTAAAATCCTTTCCTACACAAAGGTAGAGGTGTTTTTTAAACAATTCCTTTAGCAGACAGAAGGAACGACCATTTGCTGTCTTGTTCCTTTAAAAAGTATAAAATTCTGAACTTTCATCATCCATCATTCCAAGCTTGAGACAGAGAAGAACATGGATAAGCTAGAATTTTATACACAGATATGGTTTTTGCCTTGTATGCAAAATTAGTGATAACTTCATGGAAATACTTTATTAGAAGCCTTCATTATTTTAGCTTGGAGGTAAGATTTTCAATGAAACAACCTGCAGGGGACAAGAGCAACATTTTCCCACTTTCTTCCACTATTTTCTAGATCTTTTCACCTCACAGAGAATCATGAAGATTTTTTCTTCAATAAATGTTTCCAACAGATGTTTTGGAAAAAAAATCAGGACTATACAGAGGCCAACCATTTCATTATAACACATTTACACTGACAGGGGAAATCTTTCTAGCCATTATTTTTATAGTGGTAAAATAAAGTCCTGCATTTAGACTCCACAGAACCATGAAATAAGATAATTCAGTTTATGCTTGCTCCATGCACTCATCCATATTCTTGTTTTCTTTTATCCTCTTACACAGGGGTGTTCCCCTAGACATGGCATTTTTGGTAATTTATCTTGATTTTTTCCTGAAAGTATTACATTGTTATAATCAAATCCATTTTTCCACTGATTTTTCAAACACATTTCTTCAGGGCATTTACTATTTTGCTTACACTAAAAGGCTGTGCAGAATCCATGCAGTAACTGAAGTAGATTCCATTTCCTCAAAGCAGTGGCATCACAAGCCAAAGGTTTTGCCACAGTAAAGGCTAATTCTGTCTGGGTAGTGATTTTACTCAACAGTACAACAGGAGCAGAAGATTCCTACCATGATCTTTCACCTATCTCAAGACAGATTTTTATCAAAAATCAATTTCTTGGTTTGTCTCTGCTGTCAAAGCTAATGAAAAAGAATCTCTACAGCAGAATCTGGGAATGAACCAATCTGCAAGCATCAGGGTACCCTGTAATTGAACAAAGCTATCAACCATAAAATCAGTATCTTTACCGAATAGGAACAATCATGACAGATTGAAAAGTTCAAAGCTTTTAACCTGAAGGTCTTAAAAGGCCAAGACCAAAAGCTAGCCAGACATATTAGTTCTTCCCTACAAATAGTCTATTTTTCGAGGGCTTGTTGCTTTCTTTGCTGCAATTCCATGAATCTGAGCCCAACATACTGTGGAAAGCCTTTTTAAGCAGGCATGAAAAACAACTCCAACAACTAGACTGACAGCTGATGACTTCCTGTGAAAAACCACTTAACATACACACATTTCCTATGTTCTATACATATTTTAACAAAAAAGTGACCTTCTTCTGTTAGTTCCTAAGCTTTTGACACATGGTACAAATCACAGCTTCCAGAGCCCAGATTCCCCAGGCAATCCGAGTTCCCGAACGTGCTGCAACAGAATCCGTCATTACATTACCAGCACCACAGATCATGTAACTCATTTTACTTTCAGATAACCAATGCCCAGCTCCTCTTGGAACAGCAAGAGAGCAGCTTGTTTACATTACCTATTTCATACAAAGGGCAGCCTCTGATGTAGAGAGCCGTGTAAAGGAAAGGTGGCTAATCTTTGAGTGACACATTCTAGCCCCAGTGTTAACATATGAATATGCAATTTATGGTTCATTACAAGAAAGATTCATTACAAGAAGGAATTGTCTTCCTAGACAATTTCACCACCTGGGAAAAAAAAAAAAAACAACAAACAAACAGCACCCTGTTTTGTGAATTTAACACTTGTTTTTAAACACCAGGTTGACATGAACGCAGGCCAGGCTGGATGGGGCTCTGAGCAATCTGGTCTAGTGTAAAGTGTCTGTGCCCATGGCAAAGGGCTTGGAACTGGGTGATCTTTAAGGTTCCTTCCAACCCAAGCCTTCTATGGTTTTACAGATTAATCATGAAAATGTGAGCAGCAAAGTACAAGAAAGTACATATAATTGCCTTGGTCTCAAAAGCAGGTTTGGTCCCAGAGTTTCCAGGTGTGCATGAGCACTGCATTAGAGGGAAATAAAGTTAGGGGCTCCAGCTGGATGAACTGGATACAGAGAGTCCATCCAAGTGGACAGCACACACCCAACACAGGTGAAGGCACCATGTGGTGACACCATGAGGCCACTCTAACAGCTTTATGGGGTGATCAAGATAAGTTCCTGACAGCCTGAAAAAGACAAGTGCCATGACCATCCTCCAGCAGAACAAGAACCAAGGTTTGGGGAGCCAGAGGCTCAAAGGGTTGCAGGGAGCAGTTTGGCATCTACCTGGTAAGCTGTTACTAGTGCATTTCTCAGGGGGATCAATACCAGCTACCATGCTGTTTAATGCACTTGTTGATCAGCAGGAAAATAGGATGCAATGAAACTTCAGCAAATCTCTGGGTGCATTCCTGTAAATTGGGATAGATTGGTATGCTGGACAGCAGAGCTGCTGTTCAGAGGTTTCTCAGCAGGCTGGAGAAATCAAGTGACAGAAACCTCAAGAAATCTGCTGCAGGCAAGGGCTAACTAAAACTTGCACCTAGGACAAAATAACCTCAATGATGTAAAAAGTGATTATTCCCCTCTATTGAGACTGCATCTGGCACACAGTGCCCAGTTTTGGGCTGCCCTGTGGAAGGAACAGCTTTGACAAATTGGAGCAAATCAAAGAGAAAATGAATAACAAGGCTAGAGGAAAAGATGCACTAGGAGTGGCTTCACAGCTGTGCTTGTTCAGTCTCCAGCTAAGGCAGGAACATAATGGACACTCAACTACTCAACAGGGAATTACAGGGAACAAGAGCCACAATCTTCTCAGAAGTGCACTACAGAAAGGTGAGAGATAATCAAAAAGTGCAGAAAAGGAGCTTTTAACCAGGCAAGGAAAAGTTGCACCAAGAAATCAGTGAAATACTAGCAGAGACTGCCCAAAGGAGCTGTGGAATCTCCATCCTGTGAGACTTCAAAATTCAACCCAGCCAAGGTGATGGGAGCAGATGAACCCCAAGAACTCCCACCTTGACTAAGACAGTGCATGGCTCTAGAAGAAATAAAATTCCTTGAGAACACCCCGCTGAATTGCAGATATATAAGTACCTTATTTATGACAATTTCTGCCTTAGCACCTCATTTTATTGGAATGCTCTTCCCAAAAATAACAACATGCATTTCACACTTGAAGTTTCAAGCAGCCTCTCCTTCTGTAGCCTTTAAATGAAGATCTTAAAGACTGCTGGTAGTTCTAATATTCAAATTCTAAAAGTAAGAGGTTTAAATAAACAACATAGTATTTTTATCACCGACATGTACTACCAAATAAATGTCTGAATATTTAATAATAAGCAATTAGCCTTATTTCTTGCATACTCTCCTCCCAGCAAAACACGTAAGATCGATTCATGAATTTCTGACATCTCTTAACAAGTCTGTACTACAAAATACTTCAAATGTAAACAGAGCTCTTGACAATCCTGTCCTCATTTCTCAGGGCACCAGGACATGGCAAAGTTCTGGGCCATATTCAAGCAGCTCGGAACAAATAAATTCTTAAGCAACCCAAGACCCATCACGGTGTAGTAAGCAAACACTGATGTGTAAAAATTACCCCAGTTACAACTGCTTCCTTGTACAGGAAAATCTAATGAGCATTCTTATGTTGTGCATTCAGTAGAGACATTTATGATAATGTGTAAAACAAAGGAATACTAAATTTCCACTTAAATGCCTCTCTACAGTAGAGCTGTGCTCTCCACTTTGAGCACACGTTTCCACATCGAAATTTCACAAATCAAGGAGAGGTTATTGTCATCAAGCTGACACAATCTGGAAGCATTCTGCTTTCACTTCAATTATGGGTTATTTACATTTGCCATTGAATGCAGCCAAAGTTATCACCTATACTGAAACATGAATTCAATTTTCATGCCAAACTACTGCATTTACTCATGGAACAGCACATTTTTCTTGTACTCTCCTCTTCTTTGATCCAAATTACTTTTTGGCAAGGCTAAGTCAGTCTTATTTGAATAACTCTGATTTCTTTCCCACATCATTTTATCTCTCAGTATCACTTTTTAAACTACTGTTTTTTCACTCCTTCGGTACCCTACATATTAGTAATATCCTTCCTGAAGTGGCTGCTCACAGAGCTACTTCAGAAGCTCTTCTTCCAAGTCTGATTGCAAGTCAGTCATGATTTTAACTTGCAGAAATTCCTGATTCCAACTCATACACCACCCCCCAAATTCCTCCCTTCTTCCAGCAATGCTTGATAATACACTTCCCTTCAAGGTACTAAGGCTTGTCATTAAAACCTAGTCCCTTAGGTATAATCTCAATTGCATACACTCTTTTATTAAATGCAGCTTAGATTAACCTATAATCATTCAAACCTGTGATCAGTTTTTCCTCTGAATAACCTTCATACAGTGCTATTTCACAACTAACAGTAAAAAAGTCTGCATTTCCCAAAGTCTGAACCTTGATTCTATCAGTTAAGGACTTTGATAATAACAAGGTGGTAAAGGTAATACGATCTAAAAATTCTACGACTACTTATACATTTATTTATAAATCAAATCTTTTTTCTGGAGCTGGCAGAGGGATTCAGAGGAATCTGTCCTGTCATGTATGTGCTACTGTAATTCTAACAGAAGAGACAGGTTACTTGTACACTAATTGTTACTTGTACAAGCCAAAGGGTTGATTGAAATCCTCTACTCTTCCTCTCCAGACTAGCAGGCAAGGAACAGCACAAGAAGAAATAGGAAAATCAGTGCTAGAATTCATTGCAAAAGTATTTTGAGACTCAGTGACCCACTTTTAACTTTGAACACCAACAGACGACTGCAGTAACTAATTCAATCTAGTTAATAATTAACATTAACATTTGTGCATTCATTACATCTAACGTTCTGTCCTAGAAAATTGGATGATCTAGATGCACCATGAAACACTGAGTAGAAGCTGTTTGATTTTCCCACAATGTCAGCTATTTCAAGCATCTCTCGCAAGAAAAATTAAGCAGAGAGAGTGCAGTGGCAGTAAGCACACAGCCCTTGAACAGAAGTGTATCAACACAGATGTGTGCTTGAAACACTTGTTTGGAGGGGTTTTACCCACGCAGAGCAGCCAGCACAAATGGACATTTGCGCCGTCACTTCGATGAGTAAAAACAAAACCTATTTTTTGACATCTCTCACCTCTCTGAAATAGGTATCAAAATTCTAGCAAAATGGTTACACAGTGAAAAAAAGAAAGAGCAGTCTCACTCCAGAGCAGACAACACCCACATACAAAAAAATAACTAAATTATTATGCAAGGTCATAGAAGTTACTATATTGATCAACATCTTTATCATGAGTTACACACTGGTTTTTCTTCTAGAGAGCAGCTCTTCTAGTATTTCAAACCTCTAGGCAAAGTAATTATTGCTTCAGACTGCAATACTTTGTTTCCCCCATTTTAGGATGCTTGGCTTGTTAGCTTCTTAAATGTTGTCACTGAGATCTGCCTTCACACCACAAAAACAGTTACCACGTTAAACAGTGAGAAACTGTGTTTGCCTTGCTTTCCTGGTCCCAATTCCTAAGCAGTTCAGCTGTCTCTCCAGTTGTTCTCTCTGCTTTGCAAATGCTCATGTTTAGAGACAAAACCTCAATTTTAAGACTCAAAAGGCAACCCTCTTTCACATTTACTTTAATCTTAAATGTGTGCCCCAGCTGGAAACAGGACAATATGCTAATCTGTAGATATGTAGGATCTACAGTAACAGGGACATATCCATGTTCTGTTCCATTAAAATACCACCTACCTCTACCCCCAAGTTTTAGAACAAATTGCATCACATCTACTGGTGATAGCAAAAGGAGACTGCATTTCCTCAAGAGTACTTTCATTTCAAACGTTCCCAGGCATGACAAATCACACTTTCAAGTGTATCTGCATGAACAAATACAAATAACTATTCAACAAATCCAAAACCTCTGCATGTGAATTTCTATCTGTACTCGGGCACAAGACTTGACTCCAGAACAGCCAAAATTTGATTAAAACATCACTCAGAAGAAAAAAGTCTACAGATTTTTATGTTTTCATGTATTGTGTTGGACACATAATACATTATTTTACAAAAAATTCCACTGTGTAAGTCCTTTATACCCAATGGTATTACCAGGTCGGGAAGCCCCTTAAAGTTCTGATAAAAATATTTCTTTTCCTTTAGGGCAAGGACAAAAGTAGTTACTGGCTTCCTTTACTAGAAAAACAGGAAAATAAAGTTTTCAAAATAGCAATTAGATCAAAAAAAACCCTGATCTAGCAAGAGTACATTTATTACATTACTATCAAAACTGGAAGATATGTTTAGACACTTTCTGCTAATTTTAGTTAGAATTGTATGTCAGCTATTCTATTTCCTCCTTTTCAAGGAGCATAACTAACTATCCCTTATCTCACCCTGAGAGCCCAGTATTTAAACTGAAAATACTATTACTTTGTACTTAATTTTACTGCTTAACTTTTCTTACCCAAGTTTATTCAGTGAATCATTACATATAAGGAAGTAATTTTCATTAAACTGAAATTAGAAATTCAATCTAGAAAGTGGGAATACAAACAGCCCAAACAGAACAGCAGCTCTAGCCAGTTAAGGCTTTTATTCTGTCATTTTAAGTACTAAAAATACATCAGAGGAATAAAAAGGTGGAGGCCTATACTAACCCCTATACATTCCAAATGAAAAAAAGACTTGCAAACTCCAACTGTGAAAAGAGTATTTAAAAGTTATATATTTATTATTTGCACTGATAAATTATTTAGAGGAGAAACTACAACGCAAAGGTGAGCTGAAGAACAATTTTGCTCACACTAGAAAATTAAGACTCCTTATCAGCATATCCATTGTTTAGGTTTGTGCTAGCTGCAAGTGCCAGAAAGCTTTATCTGAACAGGGATTTTCACTAGTTCAGCTAATCCAGCAGTAATTATCGGAAAACGCTATTTTAACGCATAAAGGCAGCACAATCCAGCTGGCATCCCAGGGGCCTCTCTCATTGTACAAGATGGCTGTTGCTGGGCTCCAAATGGAACATGCCTTTCATTACTCTAGATCAACACTCCAACCATTTTATTATCTTCCCTCTCCAGCTCCAGCTTCATTTTGGAAACCACCTTTGCCAGGCAACCTTGCCTTGTTTTAACCAGCATTTTATGGTGTTGCTGCCTCTTGTACTCATTTCAGTGCTAAGACAACTAAAGCTTCATGTCAGAGAACATTTTCGTGCTGTTTACAGCCCTTAGTACTAGGCTGGGTTTTTCCAGTGTCACGACACTCTTTTAACAGCTACGTTTTGGTTTAAACTTTAAACTGCACAGGGAGTGTTCTGCAGCTTCCCTCTTCACAGAAGAGTTGGGAATCCTACTCTCTAACCAGGGCCTGCAGGTCTGCTTGCAAACAAGGACTTTTGGGGCAGTTTGGGTGGGGTTTTTCTGGTTTTGTTTGGTTTGGGTTTTGTCTGGTGTGTTAATGGGCATTTTTTTTGGTTTTTAACTCAAGAATATTTCCATGTGTGTGTAGCACACACATCAGTTTGATAACACCAGCTACACACTTAACAAGATTTAGTTCTCTTCAGTTGTTACCTGCCTCACAAAAGCCCTCTTTTAGGCAAATGATACACAAGAAAAGGAGATTAAAACCGAACAGCATTTTCAGACTAGCTATGCATTCATATTCCAGAATACATCATGTGCTCAGCTGCTAATCTGAGGTAAGCAAACAGACTGCACTACCAACCCTAAATGGGTATTTTGCAGGGAGACAGAGGGAAAAGAGAAGTTTTATTACCAGCTTTATACCATATGTGGTCATATGTTAAAACCACAGTTCAATCAGCTGGTCCCTGATATAGTCTAATCCAGTTTCCATTTCTGCATATCCAATTGTCCAAATTCATGTCTTAAAAAGCAGGCGATGAAATGTAACGATAAAATTTGATTAATGTAATGTGACACAAAGTCAACAGAACTCAGTTTACACACCTCCATGTGTAAAACGAACAGGTAATGTTCCAGAAAACACTAACAACCTTTAAATAGGCTGCAAAAAATTACACACTTCCAACTTTTTTTCCATTGTGACCTTTTCCCTCCCCTGCATCAGCATATTAGTTGTGGGGGTTGTTTTGTTTGTAGAGTTTATATTTAAAAGCAAAAAGGTAAACTGCGTGCTCTCCCTCCTCCCATGAACAAAGAACAGCATTCACTGCCTCTATGAAGGACCTAAGGGCTGTGAGTCATTTGTTTTGGAAAAAAGCTCCCAAAGGCTATCAAGCAAGACTGTTGAGATAAAGCCTTTCAAGACTTACATCAGGGTTTCCCAGACACTACGTGTACCAGTAAGTGCAGACTAATCATATTTTGTCAGACTGCACACTACTTCTGAATCCATCTACCAGCATGCCAGCGAGGATAATGTAACCATAAACTATTAGAAGCACATGCTACTCCATGTAAGAGTTCTTCTGCTTCTGCATCCTCATGCAAGTTGCTTCAGAAGTGCTTCGGGGCTTTTGACAAAGCTGAGACAAATACGAAGCAAAACCAAGCAGGGGGGACTCGAGGTTGCCATTGCCAGCAATGAGTGAACAAAGCAGAAAGCTGCAGAAAGGCTCTTCCAGGCCGAAGGAGAAAAGAAGTCCCAGCAAACTGGTTAGCTACCCCACCAGCACAATGCTCTGAATTAGCCAAAGTCCTGGTTTGGTTTAGAAACTTTTATTCCAGGCACCTAAGGCTGCCAGCAACCTAGGCAGTCTAATCAAATCCAGGCCTTGTTAGAAGCAGTAGTTTGGATGTCAGTAGCTGTTTTCCTTATGGTTCTGTGTCAGACCTACAGCAGCATTTGCACTGGAAGCAGGACAGAGGTTATTTAAATCCAGCTATGGCAACACATCTCCCTCCACCAGCTGGGACATCAGGCAGTGTTTTTTAACAGTATCTGCTAAATTAAGTGGACACACGCAGATGTCCACAGGAGCAACACTTCTCAAAAAAATAACCCAAAACCGACACAAAAGCACAGGCATTTTGAAGAAAACATTCAAATGAGAAAATACAATAATAAGCACCAGCATGCAGTCTTACCTCTTCCTGCCCAACAATGGTCAGAAAAGTAGCCAACACATTATAAGGGAGCATTCAAAGCAAATTGGAAAATCCAGGAACGGACCAAATACAATTCACAATTCCTCACAAAACACAGCATACAGTGGAACCCACCATGAGCACCTGTGTTTCCTTCACCTCAACAGCTAAAGAAACAATTAGAAAAGCCTTCAAAGGGGTAAAGCAGCGCCCTGAAACACCTAAAAATACTGTTGCATCATATAAAGACATTCAGTTTATGGGACAGCCTCATGAAAAAACATGCACATCTTTTATAGAGCAGCATAAGCCCATAGGGAATATCTTTACATAAATTTTTTAAAAAGGGTAAATAATTGTACAAAGTTGAGATGTACAAAACAATTTCTTCACCTCCATGAAGTAACCAGCATTCACACTGCAAGATCTAGTGATATTAACAATGGCTTGGCCAAAACAATCCAAATAGTATTATTATTGCCAAGAGCAGGGAGTTCCTGCTGAGAGGCAAATCCACCTCCAAGTATGAAAAACAAGCTCATAAAAGCCAAGATTCCCAGTTACCTGTGGAATGTAAGATTTACCACTTTATAACCTTTTCTGTGACAAATCCACTGATGAGTAGCTTGTCACGAAATAGTGTATGGAGGGGGGGGGGGGGGGGGGGAAGCTGTAACTACTAGTGGTCATTTAGAAACTGTTTGTAATAATCTGGCTCAGGTAATGTGGACACATACAAGACTACAGGCAAAGTACCACCTTCCTACCAGGAAGGACAGAAGACCACACAGAAGTGACAGGCATTGCCTTTTATCATTAGCCAACTTATTTAGGGGAAGCACTGCATGCTAAGTATATGGTATTGACATCTATCCATATAATGTAAAATCTAAAGCATAAGGAAAAAGTAACTTCAATTTGCTTTCCACAAACACGAGCACAAAGTAGCACACTTTGGACTTCAGCAGACCTTCAAAGTGGGAAAACACCTGACAAGCCAGAAGTGCATCAAAAAAAAGACACGGGAGTTACAAGGTTACAAAATAAAAGAGCAAGCCATTCCACACAGAGGAAAAAACCTGAGGATGTACTAACAACATCCTCCATAAACAAGAATAACAGGAAAATTCCCCTAACAGTAACAGCAGTGAAATACTAGAACAGACCATGAAGAAATATTGTGAAATCTCACAGAAGAGTCTGAAGAAGTTATACATGCCAAGATAAGTTTATTGGATTCTTTATTCTCAAGCTGCTATTTTTGGAGCATCCCTGTGCACAGGCAGCCCTTGACCTCACAGCCAGCAGAGCACACTTGCAGGCAGAAGGTGCCAGCACCCCTTTCTGACACTGCTGCAGGGAGGGACAGACCCCCATCACCTGAAACCCCCCAGGCAGTGATGCAATTCCACAGGGTATCCATCACAGGTGAACCCTGTCACAGGAGAGACCAGCACTGGCTCCATGCAGAACAAGGTCGAGATCCAGCAGCAGTGTTACAAAATGTATTGCAGCACTTAGGTGCTGGTTTTATGGCTCCCAGAGCAGCAGGAGGCTGTCTCAGAAGGTACAGAGTAAGAATCAATCAGCCAAATGAATCTGGCTCAGATGTTCCCAGACCATGGCTCTGCTCCCATGTCTGAGAAAACACCCAAGGAGCATGCATAACTTTATTAGGATCTGAAGCTACAGCTCAACTAATTTGCAATTACAGCACCAGCTGGTGGCCCAAAGCACCGTGCTGTGTCATTTGAGCCTCTCAATGTCTGTGGCAGTAAAAAAACCCGATGCCTACAGCATCCCAACTTCCTTTAACATTTGAGAGACAAAGTTACATGTAGGAAATCAACTGAGCAAGGATCTAAACATTCACTTATGATAGTTTAGGAAATGAGAAGTCTTCCCTGAATTCAGAATATCTCATCAACATAAGTGAGACACAGCTCAGCAGTGTTCTTACTGTTTTTTCTCACACTTCGCCAAGTGATTTGTATTTTGACTTATCTGCCCAGGATAAACAGTCCCTCAAATGCAGCACTGTCTGGAAATGATCCTGGTAAATTATGAGCAGGCATCTGATTAATTCAGAGTCCCAGGATAACAGATTACAGAACAAGCTCTCCATGGTTAGAGCAGAATGTTCTGCCTCCTTATACAAGACACACCAAAGACTGTGACTTCCACAAGATACATCAAAGACTTTCAGGTGCTGACAAAGGAACAAGCAACCCCTTCCCACCACAAAACGAGGGCAATGGGCCTCTCTTTGGGCAGAGGGCATTATTATTATATCATAGTAATGATTCTCAGTGTTTCCTATACACTGGTAGAGACACTAAATTGTCTGTTTTCAAGCTCAAAAAGCAGCATTTGTCCTAAATATTTCAGACAAGGTATAAGAGACAAATATTCCAAGTTTCAAATATTACACATGGCAGCACATGCAGAGCGAATTTTTTGGGCAGGGGGGGAAGAAACAAAACAGAACTTTTTCCTTTATCATCATATGAGGCATTTACTATTCTGAGAACCAGAAACGTGGTCATAAATGATGAGGGACTGTGAAAAGTAAGGCTGAATAATCAACATGAAGCGTTATCTGTTTTTATCATGTCTGGAACCAATTAGCCTTTAGCAATAACTTTTCTTAAAATAAAACAAAATGAAACCAATGAATCCCTAAATGAAACCAAATTAATCCCTAAACAGTCTAGAAACAGACTCCTGGTTACAGTTCCCAACAATTTTTAATATAGTAAAATCATAACTTTGTTTTTAGTATTATTCTATTTAAGTTTCAGTGGTTTCAATTACTAAGGTGCCTGGTGAAACTCATTCTTCTGGGGTTACTCAAATGGTATTTGTCCCAGCTGATAAGAATATGTAAATTTCTTGGTCAAACAGTCTGGATCTTTATCTGCTTCTTTTAAAAATTCTGGATTACAGACAGTTTTAACAAAGTCCTGAGCATGTACACGTATTGTGCCCTGTCTACTTTGCTATCTGGAGCATCTCCCTTCCGAGGAAAGGCTGAGGGAGGGGACCTCATCAATTTCTGTCAGTATCTGAAGGGAGGGTGCCAGGAAGAAGGATCCAGACTCTTTCTCAGTGATGCTAAGCAATAGGACAAGAGGCAGTGGGCAGAAACTGATGCACAGGAAGTTCCACCTGAATATGAGGAAAAACTTTTCCTGTGCAGTGACCGAGCACTGGAACAGGTTGTCCAGAGAGGTTGTGAAGTCTCCCTCACGGGGGACATACAAGAACCATCTCATCACAATCCTGTGCCATGTGTGCTCTGGGATGACCCTGCTTGAGCAGGGAGGTCGGACCAGATGACCCACTGTGGTCCCTTCCAACCTGACCCATGCTGTGAAAACATCCTGTGGCACTAAAGTTCTAGAAAACCAAGGATGGCAGGCACCAAAAAAATTTGCAAGAGCTAGGTAATTCCAGCTACGGCAATTTTTGTCTGTTCACCACCTCCAGACATGCATTAGCTTCTCAGATGCTGCAGTCCACATTTAAGCCTAATTTAACTTCCATTATCAACCACTTCAGATGTTTATCCTCCAGCTGCTACTACTTCTGCCAGAGCATTAAGTGACAACAAATGCCCAAGCCATCAATCTTACCAACCTCCCTGAGAAACTTGCTATCAGTTGTCCTGTGTAATTCTAGTGTCTGGATAAATTCTAACACCTTGGGACAACTCTGATAATTAGATTCAAACAACTGACCACTAAAGGCTGAACTATTAAAACACTCTTCCCAAAAAGAGAGCTTGAGAATTTTGGGCTTGTGGTATTTGGTGTTGGTTCTCAAACCAGCTTTGGCTCTCCAAAGGTCCAGCCCCTATGAGTGGTCTTTCATGCCAGGTGCATAAATATGTAAAAAGAATGAAGAGGAGATGTTGAACCTTCTCTTCTGCGTTTTATAACAGATTGGTCTGAATCTGTCTGCAAAAAAAAAAAAAAAAACAGAGAAGAAAATTGTATAGGAAAGTTTGCATGGATGTTCTCTGTGCTAGAATTAGGTCGCTGCTATCCATGCTCCCCTTTCATATATGAAGTGACATTTTTAGAAATACTGGCTAATGGAAGCTTAGAGTTAAAACTTGCACATATCAGCAAATTTGTATTTTTGAAAGTTTTGACTTCAGCATATATGGAGAGGTTATATTTTTAACGAACTGAATTAAAAAAAAAACCTGTCAGGCAGTACACAGGGTCTGTTTGCAGAATGACTGCACAAATTCCTGCTCTGTGCATGCCATTTGACTCAAAGTGCAATCCCAAAGACAACAGGTCCCTGTTTTTCACATACCAACTGCTGGCTTGAATCAGTGAATTCATTGTCTGAGTCTGCATGACCATAGCTGTAATGTAATTTAAATAAAGTTCTTGTTCCCCAAACTTTTACAAGTACTTTGAATACTGTTTGGTATCATAACATCACTTATTATTCTAAAGCAGTCTCCAGACTTGAAAACTATATAACTTTGGGAGGAAACAAAAACCACCCTACAAAGCCTCATATGCTTGATTCTGAGGCTGTTTAAAAGAGCTTTCCATCAAGTCCTATACCTTAAGAGACTTACGCTCAGTTTCTGAAGATTCTTTAGGACCAGAAGGCAAAGCACTGACTTCTCCCACTGTCCCACATTTCAGGTGGTGCCTGCTGAAACAGTGGCTTATTGCAGAACCTGCCGGGGCCTCTCCTGGCAGCCAGGTAAGCACCAGGGTGTGGCACAGCACCTGGGACAAAAAAAAGCTCCCTCCAGATCCTTCTCCAGTTGATAACAAGCCTGCTGGATGCTTACAAAAGAACTGCAATACACCAGTCCTTCCTCTGAAGAGAAAGCCATAGCATTGAATTAATCCTGTAGTATTAAGCATTGTATTCTAAGTTTAACTTACTTGATGCAGCCTAGATTTAACTTAACCAAAATCTCTATGCTTACATTTAATTAACAATCCCATGCCACCATTTCCATTTTCATTGGGGGGGGGAAAAAAAAATCTCTTCTTGCTTAACACTTTTTGTTCAGTTCCTTTGCTGCACACGGTCTAGAATCCCAACAGCCAAAAATGCTGCTCTTTGCAAAATTTATGCTGCAGCGACAGCCAGAATCATGTCTAGCCTTCATCAATATTCAGTTCTGGGTACTCCAGTGATAAAACTTAAACCAAGTGATTCAGTTATAATAGCAAGTGCCTCTAGACAGCATTTCATTATCAATTTGCTGTCATTACAATTTGAGTAGGAATCTAAATTTATTGCAGTATTTTTGGATTTTAATCTAGGTTATGGTATTATTCACCTATAAAAGCAATTAGCAGAAAAATACTCTTTTATTAAAAGGCCCCAAACAAACAGTGAACATCTTTTCAATCAGAGTTCCATCTCCCAGGGCAAATTTTAAAAAAAGGCATGTGAAAATATGTTTAAAACACCTAAGTACACTCTGATTTTTGCAGCCAGCCATCAGCAACAATACTGCAGAAAAACAAAACGGCTAAATACAAAGTTGAGCCTCTTAATTGGATCAGAGAGGTAATGAATTAAGTTCACAACTGCTTTTAAAGGAAACACAAGGCAGAGGTTTTCTGTATCAAGAAGAGTTATCCACCTTAAAATGGGAGCTCAGTGTAAGTTATTTGTAAAGGCAACTCACTGTGGTCAGCAAATATCCTCACTAGGTGTTACCCCTCTGTAATTCTAAGAGACAAGGCAAGTAAGGCCTTTCCTGCATCATTCACTGTTCCATTTTACAATCCAAAAGAACCTAATTTGGCCTAAATTTAAATTACATAACCTCCACTCCTTTCAATGGGAGCTTTACAACCGTAAATAAAGACAGCTTTTGGTCCTGACATGGAAACATAATTGAATTTTGAATTAACCAGAACACAACCACATTTTCTTATACACAACTACATTCTCTCTTTACAGCCAGCATCTAACAGGCAAAAAAATAAGAATTCTGCTGTAACTAACTGTACCTTCTAAGTGTACACTATCTGTGAAGGTTTTAAACAGCATTTCAGATTCCCCAGAACAAATCAGGAACTCATCAGGCTCTTGCCTGTACTTCAACATTAGATTGTTAACCTCTTCAATATCTAAAGCCCACAAAACTTCCACCTTCCATCACTGAAGAATTACTCCTACTCCTGTTCATGACAACCAAGGATATAACAGAAATCAAGCCCAAAACCTTCATTAGTGTCAGATTAAGACTTAAAACATCCAGAAATGCTTTGAGAAAATTCCTGGAGTAATCCTTACATTCACTATACACAGACTATGCCAATCCTCAAATATAAGCAGTAAGAATGCAATGGCCAGCATACAACTGAAAATAGGAGTAAATTCAAGCATTTCACTAGAATTTAACTGTATCATAGACGCTGGGGGTTTTTTCAGCCAATGTATCTCTTACACTAAAAAACTCAAGTGTCAAGCAAAACAGTTGTATTAAAGTCACAGTATATAGAGTGCTGCCACCATAACTATCTTCTGAGGTCACCACGCTTCAGTTTTACAACTCTCATATCAAGGAGATGAAGGGAAGGCAGGTCAAAGAGCCAACCAATAGTACTACACCATAAAAATCTACTGACTTTTCTCCTGACATACAAGGGAAGGGTCCTGTGAATTTAAAGTTTAAGGACTCAGTACTCACATTCCTGCATTACAGGTTCTAAGCTTGTAAATTTAATATTCCTCTGCATCACAGGATTTCTACTGAGTTTTCCATGCTTTGCTCTTAACAGCTACCAAGGGACAGCTAAAAAAAAATGGGGGGGAAGGAAAAAGAAAAACAAGCAAAACTGACCTGTAATCTGAACCAGGTACAGCTGCAGGACAGTGACCTGATGCAAGAGCTGCAAGGAATAGCTGCAGGAAAGCCCTGTTCTTGCACAGTGCAAATCATACACAGGAGCTGTGCAAGTTTCAGGCTCTTCCCTCCAGCCACAAAAATTACACAACGCGCACTGCCTCTGTGCTAGACACACAAAGAACACTTTTACAGAAATGGTGCCATAAAAATATTACAGACTGCTAGAGCAATCACCAAAGTAACCTGTCAAAAAATTGTCAAAATGTTTAGAAAGATCTTCCCTTACTAGTGCAGACCTTTACTTGCTAAAAGGAATAAATCGGAAGGTGCTGTTTGGATACTCTAAACTCCTTCATCTGCATATCCACTTAATCCACTGAGGAAAATTAACAAAGCCCTTTTGGTCTTAAGGTAGCACAAGCAACATGATTGCTCCTCCTTTTCATTTTACTTGCAAAGAAATATATTCACTGTCCTGTACTGCATACCATAAACCAGGCTGCTTAAAAGAAGCAGAACTCACAATGACAGGGCAAAGGGAAGCAGCTGCAAATCTGAACTTCTGATTTGACCTCACCTAAATAAATCCCTAGCACCCTAAAGGTTAAAAAGTTACATACAAAGATAGTGAATTTCTGGACTTTGTTGCTACAGGAAGTTGGAGCAGAGATAAGATCAGCAAGCTACAAAGGAATTAAGAGGAATTCATGGGTAACAGGTTCTTAAAAAAAAATAATAAAAGGAATCTATAGGCATGTTCCAAAACACCTCAAAACAGACAATGGATTCTAGGGTGCTGGCAGAGGGAGAGGAAAAGAGATCCCTATGGGGCTGCTGGCAATTTCTTCCAAGCAGGTTCTCCTACTGCTACTCTCCAGGATGGTGTATGGCACTACACTGATCAGTGGCCTGCCCCAGCAGGGCACTTCTCCAATTTTAATGCTACTCTAATATTAAAATCTCTGTAGTTCACACAAAACCTAACTCCTTCCATAGGCAGGGAATCACAGAACCCTTGTATCTGTTTTGTTTAAATTACACATCCTGTTTTCTTTGTTCTGTTATCAAAGCAGTTAAATCTAAGATAGGAAGCAAAGTCTTCTAGATAAAAAGTAATTTTCTATTGTTTTAAGTAGTCAGAAGGAAGTCCCAGTTTAAATAAACAGCCATTCTGCCCAGGGATCACCACTGGGGAAATGCTGGCAAGCTTTCTTTTTTAATCTAACATTAATTTTAGATGTAACAGCTTTCAAAATTATTTGCATTATTTCATAAGTAATCTACTGCTACACTACATTTGATATATTTTTATCGAATATTTCCTAACAAACCATTCAACCTAAATCCAGTCCCTACAAGCCCTGTTCTCTGGTTATCAGGTAACACCAGAAAAGCATTGCTCCATGCCCCTCTAAGAGCAGGCTGGCAGATGTAAGGAATTCAGAAAGCACAATGCAGAATAAGGCTGAGTTTGAGACAACAAACAGATCTGTGAGCTCTGTGAAGAAACTGTGAGGTGTTCAATATCCAAATTTTACGCTGGAAAGAAAAGAAAAAAGACATGATGATCTCAGCAGGAAAGGAGAATGTGTAAGTGTGCTAGAGAGGCTGGTGTGTTTACAGGCAAGATGTGACAATGTTGCCCTCATTCCTATCACACACACAGTGTTTAATCTCTGTGGTAAGGAATTAGCCAGGAAAAGCGCTTAGACTTCCAAGAGACACTAAACCCAACAGGAAAGCTGAACACAGTGAACTTTACAGGCTTGCAGAGAGACACTGCCTGCAGTCCTCTGAAGAATTTCAAAGCAATCCCAACTACATAAGTTATGATCTCCCACATCTCAGCTCCCCCACGGCTACTAAAAGGATGGGAAGTTTGCCAATCCTATCACCTTTAACTACTCAAGACTGATACAGCAGCGTCTGGCCAGACCTGCTGCAATGTCAAAAGAGAAAAACAACTCCAGCTCTTGCTTCAGCTGGAGAGCTAACAATAGATGCAGTGCATTCCACGGATCAAATAGAGCTGCAAATAATCCCAGCATTTTTGCCATGGTCACACGGAGTACACAGGCTGTCACTGAAGTTCTCCCCAAACTGGGGAAATACTGGGGTAAGTTCTGGGGCTTCTGTAGCCTGCAGCCACTTTTTAAAATGGCTTTTTATACTATTATCTCTGAAGATGAGCAAATAGATTCTAAAGTGGTTTGAGCTGAGCTAGCCTTGCCTAAACTATGGAGCAAGACATTCTAAAGCTAGGAAACAAAAATTCTCATTTTTAGACAATAACCTGTTTTGCAAACAAGGCATATATAACATCTTTTTAAAGGCAAACTAAATTTAGGATTGATATTTCAGTTGCAGTTTGTCCAGTTAGTCCCAATCACAGAAAAAAACCCCTAAAGATCTCTAGAGGAATAAAATGTTGTTAAAATTGTTTTAATTAACATTAGAAAAACTGTTCCATTAACTTCAAAATGTTTAGGAAAAGAATGGCAAAAAAAGCAGATAACGGTTTCAGATAAAAATTCTGCTTCTAATTTCTACAAAGCTTGCAATGAAATACAAATTTAGCAAGTGCTAGACATCACTCATCAGCACTTAGTGAAGCTTAGACAAAGCACTGATCAGGTAAGCCTTCATAACAACATTTATTTTGACCAAGCATAGTTAAATTCCAAAACCTTGAGCTGAGTTACTGGTAAAACACAGAAAACAAGGAGGATGGCTATATGCATTACACAAGCTTGTAAAACACCACTACCAACCAAGTCCTCTTCACCATATTACATTTTTTGGTAGTAGCCCCACAACTGCTGGGCTATAAAGATGGCCTTGTGCATGTTCTCCTGAGCATCCCATCAAGAGGTATCTGTAACCCTACAGCAATCACCTGGAAAGCATCCTTGGCAGAAAGCTGACAGAAAGACGCTCACTGCCAAATGAACATTTGTTTCGTTAAGAATACCACTGAGAGAGGTTTAAAATACAATTTCAGGTTTTCACTTGTGCCCTTGCTGGCCCCACTGGTTAAGATGTGTGGCTGGGAGCAAAAGGCAGCACTCGTTTTTGAAAGGCACGGGATGCTCCTGATAGGAAAAATGGCCACTTACCTCACACCTCTGGATTTTACTCAGAACAGTAAGTTAAGCTCCCTCTGTACATGGAATTTGCTGGATAAAAAGCTTGGGCACTTTCCCCACTCCCACTCTTCTGATCTCTCTTTCCCTACTGTCTAGGAAGCTTTTTAAACCTAACATCCAATAGGGAGACAATCAGCATGACGTTACTCACTTAAGCCTAAAGATACTCAGCAGTGTAAGGAGATGAAAGGAATTCCATGAAAAGACCTTAACTACAAATAGTAGCTTGTTGCAACACAAAAGCAAAATGCACAGGTTCTCACGTTTTCAAGCTGTTTTGCAGACACAAGTGGTCGTACTGTCACTTTTTAATAAAAATTCAAATAGTTTCAAATAGAAGTAAATAATCCGTGATTACCAGTTTAAAAGCTTATCCCCTAAGTGTACCAAGTAGCTACACAGAAAATTAGTATTTGATAACACAGTCTAGCAGTATTTCCAACACTTTCAGACAATTATGAAACACAAATAAGCAGTGTACAAAGGAGACAAACCACATGTCTCTTCAGGTAGTATTTTTGCTAGGTGCAGAAGCTAGGAATACTGCTAATTACATCTCAGCAAAACCATCTCTCACAGTACAAAGCTTCTTCAAGCAGAGATTTATTTTCAAGTAAAACATTTTGTTTTAAAAAATTATTATACTTATAAACTTTATACTATAGAAGAACATACTATAAATCACAAAACACTCTCTAATGCATTAGACTTCCTTAAAGGTTTCTCAACTGTGCAGATTCCTGTTATGGCAATATACCTCATTCTGATGAAAACATGGAATTTCTGCTGAAAGTCAGAGCAAATTTAAGATTCAGTACAGAACTCTGCTACAATCCACTGCAGCAAACAACAGCCTGGGCCAGACTGAAAGGATTTTAATCAGGTGCCTGCAACACACTGGTACCAGGGTAAGGGAACAAAATCTGAAGCAGAGTGCAGTTGTGTAACTACAGCAAGAAGAGTTTACCGTAAAAGAGGGTTATTCCTGCAAAACCAACTTCCTCCTCTCTTTCAGGCTATCATCAGTAGGTTGTAGCCCAATATCTCACCCCATATAAGATAAGATATGGGGTAAGATGGGTCCCCCCCCATCCCAAGAGGGTCATCCCTCACAGAGAGATTCCTGAGCATTACCAGAGGAGCTCACACCATTCTCATTCTTTACGCTTTAGTCTTTTCTCTGCGGTACTATCAGTGACACCAACAACAGATTGCTCCACACTGCTTTTTACAAAGCTCATGTTCTCAACTGTGCAAAAATTTGCAAGCTTCAACCACGACTGATGACTTTTTTTGTATATTTTCTGTCTGCATTTACTATGTACCTTCTCCCCATGAGAAAAACCTGAATGTCATAGCTACGCGCTTCAGTTTTCAGGAGACTGCAGTTGTTTGGCTTACACTTACAGATACAATTCCAAGCTGTGAAACTCAGCCACGTTTTCCACAAAACTACTATATTTCAGCTGGTGTTCAGAACCTCAGCCCATGGAGGGATGTCAATCAGGTTTGCAGAAGCCCATGGCCCAGTGTAACATCCAGAGCAGATGTGAGGTTTTGAATGGGGAAGGAAGCAGGCTGTCATGTCTATAAAGAACCTATGTTTAACTTCAATCACAAGAAAAACACCAGCACAGACTATTAGTAAAAACCTGCTAAAAGACAAATGCATCTTCAATGCCACTTATGAACTAATGATGTCAAATAAGTTTAATTTCCTCCAGTTCTTCTGGAGTCCTACACTAATTACCACAGAGGGCAGATGCTGTCAAATGACTTCGTTCTTGACAGCATTCACAGGGCATTTTTGTAAGAGATGTATACACAAAATTACTGTAAGGAGAGCAGAAAGGAGATTTGAAAACCTTATTCAGACACCAGATGCTACACTCAGAGAAAATGTATCAAGTGCAGCTTCGCAATGCCTGTGCTGCAGTAGAACCATAAAGAGATGAAAGAGCATTCTTGCTATCAGAGAGGACAGGAACCCAGAAGAAGATGCAAGCAGGGTAAGAATTCTGACTAATATTGGCATACTGGAAGAGTGACAGAAAAAACAAGTTCAGGTCTACATTTAGATACATGCCAGTGAACAGATGCAAATCATGCATGACAGACTGGACCACAATCAGCCTTAGCTTCCAAATGACACGGACCAAGTGGAGAGTAACAACAGACAGGAGGTCTTAAAAACAGACCACAGTGAGAGATTAATGAAATTGGTGGGCTAAATCTTGAAAAGACTCAGGAGAAACACAAAGCCTCAGATACACTAGAGGTAGATTCAGAGAGAATAAGCTGGTCTGTACTGTCCACAGTTAGTGATATGCAGAAGGAAGGTTTAAATAATGTAGTGAGACAAAACCTCCAAGGATAATTCAGAATGGGAAAAAGTTTCCCAATAGAGGCAGTACCATCTCAGATTAAAGATACATTTAAATGAGGTGCCCAAACTACAACCTATAGAACAGAGCCTGCAGGAAAATCTGTCTGCCCAGATGGTCTCTGGCATCATTTTTCTCTGGAGCCTCCAAAGATTTAGGCAGAGAACGTGTACAGCTATTTTGAAAAGCTGTTTCTTGCTGCTCCGAGGGTACCACAACACCTCCTTCCTTAATAACCAGGCCTACATCTGCCATGCAGCCAAAACTCACAAAAGTGACCCATCTCATCATTTATTGTAGATCAGGTGCACTTCCCATTATCTAAAAGGAGTCACTGAAGTGGACTGTCCCAGTCAGGTGAGCATTACCCATCTTTTAGTTGTATGGTAAAGGGGAGATAACTTAGTCCAATCCAAAGCATCTTCAGAGAAAGCCACCAGGTCTAACCTACACAAAACACTAGGACAATGAACAAAGTGTTCCAGTCCTGTCTTAAAAGCTGATGGATAACTACTGATGGATGTTAGCTTGGCTGAAGTCAGCAATTCTGATTAAGCACAGTACAAGGAGACCACAGATCTCTGGAGTTTGGGTTCCTTCCTGGCAAGCACACCTTGTTGTCATCACAGTTTGTTTCCTTCATGTGCATGCTCTACTAACAGGACAAGAACTACCAAGAGTTACTGTAATTTTCAGGAGCACGTGCAGCTGACAATCTAGCTGTTCCAAATCTACATGCCTTTCAAATATCATGGCACATTATATTTGGCCTACTACTTCAATATTTAAAAAACATGAAAAATTACACTGCATTCTGGTTAAAAAAATAAACTTCAAAGTTAAAATAAGTACACGAGTTAAGAACACCTCAAAGTTCTGGTTGCTTATATATGAAGGAAGGAGTGACTTGCAGTTGTAAAACCATTAAAAAGTCTTAGTTACATACTTACTCCTCTCACCCCTCCCACCTTTTTTCTCAGACTGCCTCTGACTTTGGATAGATGAACTGAGGAGTAAACGAACAGCTAGTAGGTTTCTTCATTATTCAATGTGTAGTGACGTTTTTTGCACATTAATCAAAACTTGTTCTGAATACCAAATTCAGAAGTTATTCACAGTTAAGCACAGTGTCATAAAATATAGCGTTTGAGAGCTTCAAACTTGAGCACAGCTTCTTTTTAAGAAATTAGCAAAAGTTGGGAAGTAAAGGAGAAACAGACGGGAAGTTGTTCCCTCCATGGGAGAGCTGAAGCACAACAACTGGTGCACCCAGTCTTCTGATGTTGATCATTTAATCCAAGATGATCTAGGGGCCTTTGTCTTCAGTGGCCATCTAAGATTCTCTCTGCTTTGAAGGACTAAGGTAGATGCTGAATAATTTAATGTTTTGACAGATCAGGCCCACAGTCTTAAGTTAGTCAGTAAGAAAACAAGCCAGGACACATCTAATGAACACCCCTGACAACTCTCAACCAGCACCAAAGGACAGAAATTCTTTGAAAAATAAGAAGCAGTCAGTGCTTGCAGAAAACACTGAGCTGAGTGCATGAAATCATCTTATCTTCAAGCAATTCCCTATCTCATTCATTAGAGACTTTCCAACCTCTGCAACAGAGAAAGGCAAACTAAACAAAAACAAAAAGCAGGCTTCAAACCACCATCTACTTCCATCTGCAAACCAGAATCCAGGCTCTATCATAGGAGAGGAAAAAATAGCATAAAATCATTCACATGCTCCAACATCCTTTTGGACATAATTCTGCATCTGGTGTATGCATACAGGTATTAATGACCAAGAACTAGCAGGGTAGTGTCACTGCTCACATGTACACAAAGATTGCACTGATTTCTTTTCAGCAGCCAAACAGAATTTTGGACTACTGGTATCAAATCTATAAGACTTGCCCCAACATAATTTCAATTTGGGGGAAAGATGATGGATATGAAAAGCTGTGTTGTCATAGCCCTATTTATAGCAGCACAGCACCTGAACTTAACTTTTAAATGGTCTTTGTGCTACAACCAGAGTGTTTCCAGAGCATCCACCTTCTACTCTCAGTTCCTTTATGATTTACCTAAGCAGCCTACCAGTACACTACTTAAAACTTACAGCTCAAATTTCCCAATTTCCTGGGTATATTCTAGAACCTCTCCATCTACACACTAAAATAAGTTCATTTCATTAAAGTTACAGATGAAAATGTTATCTTCACAATTAAATTACATTCAGCCTCCCTTCTCAAAAAGTGGAGACATTTTTACAAATTCCTACTGTTTCCTGTGCCAAAAGATAGAACTAAAACAAGCCATCATAGCACTGAAAGTCACAAGCAGTTTTCTCACTCTTGACAAACAGTTGTGCAACAGAAGCAGAGATCCCTCTTCCCAAAACAGAGAGCAAAAAGCCCCCAAGCATCCCCGTCCATGTATTTAAATCATTTCTGTGACAGAGCTCAGGTCTGATCTCACCAAATGCCCTAGCAATTTTTGAGGCTGCATCTAGTTCTCTTTGTGTACACAAACGTTTTTTACTGGGCCTGCTTGAGAACAGGCACACAACTCTCTGGCACTGAGGTCTGAATTCAGCATCAGACTACGAGAAAGGCATTTGTGTTACTAAAGGCTGCTTGCTCAATGATGCTTTATAGATTAGTGACACCCCCTTGGCAAAACAAGCAAGAGAACAGTACTGAGAGGTGTTTTGAATCTTTTCCTAGCTTTACTTCAACTCTTTCTTTTGGTTTCTGCTTTATTAAGAAGCCACACAAGCACATTTACTATAATTTTTTTTTTTAAAAAAGCTACTTTGAAATCTGCTTCAGATTTAAAGAGATGTTAGACAGTTTTAAGAGCAAGAAAGTGACAGTATTTGACCTGCTAATTTAAATATCTATCTTAATTTCAGCTTAGATTTTGTGAATTGTCTTTCAAAACCCACATGAAAATTCAGAAAACTGACTAAAATAAGATAGATTACATAGTATAAACATCATGCCACCTGAGACACAGTGCATACATTACAAAACCACAGTATCACAAATCCTCAGCTTTCCAGTTTCTGAATTTCAGACATCTATATTGCTTGACAGACTTTGAAGCAAAGATCAAATTAACATCCTTCTAGATTCCAAATATTACTTTTGCCTTGTTTTCCACTACAGAAGACTAACTAGATTATAAAATAATGCCTTACCAGATGTTGTCATTTGTCCATTACTTAATTACTGGTTCCAGAGCCACAGAGGGTAATTTTCCCAAACACGCTCTAAACATTTATTCCAGAATCCACTGAGAGAAAATGTACAGAATTTAGATGCTGAGACTGGTTGGGCTTAGCCCTGGTGGGGGAATGCGGAGGTAGGCAGAGGAGGTATGAACATATTCAGATATTAAGGTTAAATCTAATAATTAAAAATTAACCAGATATTTTGGTTTAAAGATTCAGATAGTGCCATCTGCATCATGTATAAAGCTTTTCACAATTCACAGCCCGGTATTTATCCCATGTAACAAATTTCTCCCTTTTGAAGTGTTAACATGTTGCTTGGCAATGCCATCCCACCTCGGGGGGAGACAGCCACCACCCCTTTTTGTCTGGTTGGAAGCCTGATTGTGTTGCACAGGTGTCCCATCCATGGGAAAACAAAGAGAGGCTCTGCAAGTGCACTGACGTCAGGGCAGCTCCAGCGAGCCCCAGAATAGCAGCTCAAATACATACTTCATACTCCAGTGCTACAGGAAGCCAGAACCATACCCTCCTGCTAAAGTATAAAATGAACGGGCAGAGATATGTGCTGGGAATACCAATTTAATATATCCTGTACTAAGTGACATTCTGTTTGTTGCATAGCAACAGGAATCTACTGCAGAAAAACAATATGGAACTTTTTTTTTTTTTTACTTGCCAAGCTACAATTAACCCCAGTCTTCCTGAGAAACAGAACATCCACAGCATAAACATTACCTTTGTCACCAGTCCACCAAAGATGCTATCTCCAGCATTTACTCTGTTCTACATTAAAATGATTCTGTGCATTTAAGTGGCTGGAGGGTATGGTGCTGCCAAGAGAAAATTCCCTGCTGCAGTGCATATGGCCAGCAACATTTTAATTCTATAGTAATGACCAAGAAAAAGTTATTAAATGCACAAAACTTCCATTCTTAAGCATGAAATGCTTTCATCATTTTACAATATTTCTGTCATACTATGTAAAAAAAATTAAGGCACTCAAATTCTGAAAGAAAAGCCTATGGCTTTATTTCTAAACGGTTTTGCTTTGCTTTGTTTGGGGGATTGGTTTTGTCTTACAAAATACTAAAAATGAGCACCTACCCAAACTACTTTGAATTTAAAATCAGTTTATCTTCAGATTTCATAACAATGTATGTACACTTAAACTCTGTGCCTCTTCATGGGAAAGTTTTTTGTAAGACAGTATGAATTGCATAAGATTTCTCCATGTTCCCCAAAAACCAAGAAAATTACAATCACTCAAGTGGTTGGGAAATTGATACATTGATACATCATAAGTTATATAAAAATATGCACCAGCAAACTGGAGAGAATCCTCTCTCAGGTTTTTGTTTCTTTGCTAGTTCTTTCTTAAACACTCTCCCCATTCCAAGACAGGAACAGGGTAAGCTCACTGAGAGTTACAACCAAAATACCTGATGAGTGGGCTTTGGGGTGAGCTTACTCCCTACACCTACCCCAAGCACAGACATACTCAAGGACTGGGAGGTTAGTTCAATTCAGGAGGAAAAAAGTGAGATTCAAATATATGGATTCAAAAATCTATTGAATGCTGAGACTGGTACTACACAAATCACCAAACCTGCAAGCATTCCGCACAGTTATATGAAAAGTCTTCATATCAAGGTTTTCTTTTTATTGTTGGGGCACAGAACACTACAAGAGGAGAGGTTGCTTACTTTGCATCCATCTGCCCTAAGAAAAGGAGGCATGGAAATTCAAGGCAAGATATCCAGGGTACTCAGAATTGGCTTAACAGTACACTCCTTTATCCTGTGGTAACTGGGGATTTCAACAGGGAAAAAGAAAATCCTACTATTAAGTATTACTAAGCATTAGTCATGTCTAAAGATGCAACCACTGCAATGCAATCCACTTCTATCTGCATCTTACAGATTTACTACACAAAAGTCACACTAGTGACCAAGACCATGTCTTCACAAAAATAACAGAGATGGGCTCTTTAAAAAAGGCATTCCAAGCATCCTTTTCCCCCAGTGACTTCCAGTAGTCAGATGCTTCAAAGGAAAATATATCTTCATGCTTTACATGGAAACAGTAACATTTGTAAAGTATTTTCACAGGTTTACTTCCTGACATTGCTCTCTGCAATGGAATCTCCACTTCGTTTATGCAGACATCATCTTTGTAGAGTAATACAAAAACAAATAGCAATTTAAATAGATCCTACAGCTGCTAACCTGTTTTCAAGCACCCAATTCCTTAATTTCTGAAATAAGAATTACACCAAATATTGCTACGAGGTAAGACATCAAAACTATGACATACCTATAAAAAATAAACCAGACAGTAACATTTACCTGTATCTGCAATGTGCCTGCAGCAATCCACACAGTACATCTCCACATGGTGTCTCCAAAGAATTGAGCAACTTTCTGAGGAACTCAGCCCTTGGATGTGTGAAATTGCCCGTGTCCTGTTCCCCACCGCTGCAGCAGGTGATCTAATAAAAGATACTGCCTCTCCTTATAAAACCTTTGTCATGTTTATAAGCTTAGAGCAACTCAGCTATGGCAACAGTATTCATAACCTGCAAGGCAACCTTTGTGTTTGTCTTACTGCCATCCATTTGTGGATTTAGCTATTGTTGGAAACAGTGACAATTACAGGAACACAGACCTGCTCTATCAGTGACTAAGGAAGGTACACAAAATAAAAGGAATATCCTTTGGTTTCAAAGTCACCTTTATAGTATGCCAAAGAAGAAGCCTGAGGCCACCCTATTCCTCCAAAGTTTATGAACAGACTACTCGAAGATAGCGCCAGAATACAAAATCCTGTCCCTGAGCACAGCGGTCCAGATTTCTCCACCTCACAACTTAGATGCAAGGTGAGATGTAAAGTGCAGCAGTAATCATTCTGGGGATAATTCATACACGATGCAGTTTACACAACTGATCACCAAACTGAAGGCTACTGGACACATCACACCACACTGTGGAAACCAGAACAATGGTAGCACCGCAATCCTTCAGATTGCAGCATGAGATCTTTAAGATGCAAAATCTATTTGAGTGACTTCTTTTATGTGTTTACTGCTTCGGTCTTCTTCCTCAATCTCAAAGTAAAAATTTTCATCCAAAAGCCACTACTGCATTTCCACTCAGTAGCTAAAAACCCCAAGGAAACCATTGAAATGGTACAAAACCTCATTCTCAATTACTCTCCAAAACACATTAACACTAAAGAAGCAGCTGAACTACTGGATTCAACTTGTGCTTCAAACACTTACTACTCAAGTACTCTAATCATTCATCTCCTCATCCTCCTACTCATGATTAGACCCAGGTTCCCTACTAGTTTTCCAAAATGGACCTCTCTCCTCAGCCTGCTCTTGGTCAGAACAACACTGAACTGGAAAGGTCTTTCATGTCTTCCCTCAGCCCTCAAACAGCAGGCTCTAACCAAGGGGCAAAAAGCACTGACTGCTAGAGACGAGAGACTAACTACTGTCTCCAGACTCAGCTTGATTCCTTGGTTCCTTTCCTAGGAAAGCAGTCCTGTGTTCCAAACATGTTTATTTCATATACATACATCAGACACTTTCTGCACCATCCTCCTGTTCCACTCACACTAAAGTATATCAACTAAATACATGGGTGTATGACAATAAATAAAAACACAATATAATCTCTGACTATATTCAGAGATTTCTATCAAAGCATAAGTATTCTGAACTAGGAAAAAACGTACCTCTAAACATAATTTTAAGAAAATTAAATCAGTATTTCTGCTAGAGTAGTACATAACCAAAACCAAACCATACTTGTTCTTAAGTAGCACATTCAGTAATTAAACTTACATATAAAAATGCTAAACTTCAATACTGATCATTTTCCTAGTGCTGTCATTCACTATTTTGATGCATTATCTCTGCCAAAATTAGGCTCGTTTGGATTAGATTTCACTGTTTTGTCAGTCTGGCCACACCATCTATTTCAGACAATAGGTAACTATGTTTATTCTGAAGCTGTAAAGTCTATTTACCATCATCCACAGTAGTCAATTGCAGATTTCTAAAACCGGGCTTTGCAAATGCGTTCAAGAACACAATACAAGTTTGCTAGGAAAGCTTCACTATGTACAGTTTTAAATACAAATCCAACAAGTTGCTTTTTAAAAAAAAAAATCTGTTTTATTAAACTTAAGCTGGGTACTTTTAAAGAAGAGTCAGCACTGTTTAATTGAGTAAGGCTTGCCAAAAGGATCATACACTTTCCTCAAATATCAACAAGAGTTCAACACAGGAGATATAATAAAAGGTGTACACATCACTATGCACTGTTTATAGAAGACTGCATGCTTTTAAAAGAAAGTGAAGGCCAATGAGGTTTTTATAGAACAGGAAAATACAGGGAGAAAGCAAGTTTTCAGAATGAGTAGCAGTATATAGTGTTCATTGTAATGCATTATTGACATGAACAACATACACTAACTAGAAAAGGAAAATCCTTGCTCACTTGGAGCTGGAAGCTTGGAACCTGAAAAAAGCCACATATTCAACAGAAGTTATTTGAAGAACTAGTGATTTTAGGCAGCAATACTACCAGGTTCAATACCCAAATTTACTTATGCTTAAGTCACATTTGCAAAGCCAACCAGAAAGCTGAAAGGAACCTAAAACTACCAACCACCTCTTTCCACCAATGCCAGTAAAAATACCACTAATGCAGCAGTATTGAAAGTTTTGTTGGAAATACATGAACTACAACAGAATCTTAAATCATCTTTCCATTTACTACTTCCATTTTCAATCCCATACGATAGGAAAAAAAATGCAACTTCAATGGAAATCTCCACAAAATATAAACTTCTAGCAGACATGACCACAGATGAAGACATACTGGTCTATACAACTGAGACAGAAAAGTGTTCACCAGGAGCCAGATGGGACCACAATAAAACTCTACCTTAACTACATGCCCTTTAAAACATTTCAGTTTAAAAGCTGCTTTCACTGTATGGTAACCTGCAATAAACTGACAGCAGTCAGTGGCCTAAAAAATTTTAAAACTACATTTGAGGAAATTGCTTTAAGGACATGCATAGAAACTGATTTCCTCTAAAAAGAAAATTTAAATATTTCTTTAGTTGCTATAAAACTGCAACTAATGCATAATACAGGTTTTAGCTATGTCAATGATTACTCTTGCTCTTTTACCATTCTGCTTAATTCCAGGTTTCAAAAGTTCTTCTGTTTTGAACTAGGTGGCAAGTATACAACAGCAAACAACAACCTCACCTCACTTCTGCATGGAATTTGAAGTATAGATTACTTTGTAATCCAGTTCAGGAAACAGAAATTTCAAATTGGTAAAGAAAAGACAATGAAAGAACAATTTCAAACAAAACCCTTCCAATTGCGTTTGTGCTGCAAACTAGAAGTTTAGAGTTATTTCTGGCAGCACACCAGTCCAGCAAAGTAGCATTTTTGTATCACTCTCTGGAGTGCAATCAGTTTCCACTTCTTTCTCCCATACTTCACCTGGTGTCAGCACCTTTCTTTACCATAATTTAAAAAAAACGAAAAAGAAAAAACCCACAACACCAACCCACACATTTAGCAAAGAAGCAGACCAGTTTTGGATTAAACTGAAATAGTTTTTACTATTCTTCTTTTACATAAAACAGCTTTGCCTGGAGAATTTTCAATATGTGAAACTAACAGCAGATTATTTTTTTTGCCTGAATATTGATGGTGTTTTCTTTTAACGAGCCTTGCCTAAAGATTACTCAGAGAGACAAAAGAGATGTACTTCAATTCCTCATATTAACTTGTGCATTGATTCCCAAAACATGTGCTTATTACAAGCAGTTCAACTGGAAAGAGTAATCTGAAGCGGATTGACACATCATCTCACATCCCACTGAACAGTCCTGTTTTCTCCACCAGGCTGTCACCAGCATTTGGGCAGGAGACCCAGAAAGATGTCACATCACCTCCCCAGCAGCAGTTCCATAAGCCTCCCATAAGTGCCTACAGAACCATAACATTAGGAGCAGCACACACCACCACATAACACCATCAGAGGCTGGTAAGCACAACATTCACATTCTCTTCTGGAACATTTTTAACATTAGTCATGAAATAGCTACAGTGAAGGAGACTTGTAATACATGATAGCAGGGGAGAGGTTTGGCAATTAGGGGAACAATTTATTAGGAGTATTTGAAGTAAAATTCAACATTTTCCTCCACAACTGGTATTGGTAAGGAGCATTTTCAAATCAGACTCAATTACTTAGATACACGTTTTTATTTCTCATGTTAGAAAACCTGAAAGTTAAGATAAGGTGGTGCAGCTATTTCTAAAATGGGAAAAAGTTTCTGTATATTATTCAACCAAAAAAAGCTCCATGCAAACTATGTTCTTTTCCAGGTTTGTGAGAACCCATGGGAAGTTAGGGCAGGAGAGGCACAGCAGGGACACAACAGTGGCTCCTCACCTGGCAGGTTTAAATACAGGCAGATACAAAAGCAGCTTCTCTCCCACATTAATCCCAAGGGACATTCTAACAGCCCAAGAACACAAAGTAGTTGTATTGAATTCCCAAGGACTGGCAGGGCAAGGTGGGGTGGGAAAGCGAGGTAGGCACCAAGAAATACCACAGCTGGCAGTTCAGCAAGGCTGATGTGACTTCTGCTACATTTAATGTGAGCTACTACTAGATGTCAAATTTTTCTGAATCAAACACAAAAAGCACATATCTTCTGCTCTCTCTCATCACCACAGCACTCTTAAAACCTAAACATGCCTGGATGTTTAAAGAGCTGGCACATGTATTTCTTCACTGCTGAGTGGAAGCAGGCATGAACCGTCAAAAGCAATTCTAGATGAAAGGTCAAAGCAAAGAAGGGAATAATATCTGTTTCACAAAATACATTTGCTCTCTCTAGTAATGAAAGCAAATGACTCTATCCAGTGGTTCAATAACCTACTTCTATAATAGTTCCACATGAGCTGCCCTGGCATGGCAAGAAGCAGCCCTCATTACAAAGTATTTCCAATCACATGCCTAAGGCAGCGCCGAGAGACGTCACTTAGGGCAAAGCATCCACTGAAACAGGTGCTGGGAGAAAAATGTTTCTGCTTTTTATGGAAGTGGAGAAAAAAAGGCTTTTAGGCTATGGTGGCCCGAAGCAGGATGCCAACTAACTCGCTCTTGTTTTGTGACCTCCAACAGCAAACATGAAACCCTGAACCAGAGTCAAGAAAAAACTTGTACATGCCCTTCCAGAGAGCATTCCTGAATTATACACACTCCCAGACTGTTTCTAATTTTTAGAGGCTGACAACATAATTGCTAAGATGGTCATAAATAGTTTTGTCTAAAAAAAATTGTATTCTCATTCCTGCACTCTCCATTCACATGGTAATTTTTTAAAGATTTATACTTTTACTATCAAAATAATTCACTAAACTATCCAGAGGCCTTGCGGGCAAAACAGCTGTCAGATCCCATATCAGGTGGGCAGAAACAGCCTGTCCAAAAATTACTTGCAACTGTCACAAATAAAATGCAAGCTAAAGACCACACTTCTATCAGACAGATGACTCAGTCCATCTGTTAGTATACTTAAGAACAAGGAAAGTAACCTGAATTCTTGTATCCACCTGAAAAAAAAAAACCTGCCCACACCACCAATTTTTCTCTTGAGATACAAGCAATTTTAGGAACTGTATTGCTTGCAGTTATGCATATCCAGTCTAATTTAACTGCCTGCTTGCACTTCCAACATTTTGTCAAATATTTCTCAACTAAATTAAGCTTCCTATTTCAAATACACCATTCAGGCAAGTATTAAAACTAAAGGCACAATTCCAAAGAGTTACCTTACGTATCCAACAATAACTTAATGTCACCATCAAATTGATGGCCTTGCTCTTATGCTATTTTACCACCTTAAACAACTGCAGCTATTTGCAGCAGACTGAACTGTATTATTGTCACTAATAATGCTCTTGTATACCCACTTTCCTGGAAACCCCAGGAAATGCATGTGGGTTCCTTCAAGAATTCCTAGTCCTAATGAAGGTGCATGTTTTGTTACTTGTGCTGTGGGCTTTCACTCAGTAAACAGTGAGTATGGTATTAGTTTTCTTAGCACAACACTTAAAATATAATGAAGGCTTACCAACCCAGGCATAAAATATGCTGACTTTTAAATAATAACGTGAAGTGCATTCTGTAGCAACATATTCGAGCAGAAAAGCTGCTGATTGTAAGTAAATAGAAATTTCAGTGTGGCTTACAGACCACAAATTTAGCTACCTTTTTAGCTTGGAAACACAAGTGAGACTACGACATGACTTTTCAGAAAAAGCAAAATCTATAATCACTTAGCTGTTTTCCCTATCTAAACATGGAATGAAATTCACATATATATGATATGCATAGTAGCCCATCATAAACACAAATTATTATGTTGGGCTGTGGAAACACTCAAGTTTAAAATTTCTTAAAAATACTGTTTCTTTCCCAGTTCTTGGGAACATGGGTAATGAAACCCGACTAAGCAGTCTGCTTTCTGACCAGCACACTAATGAAAAACAATTCTTTCCCACACAAAGAAATGGATGTAGTAATCCCAAGAGAAGGCTGTACAGTTTGATTTTTAAAAAGTCGGTGTCTTGTAAAGTTCATTTATTTTTATTGGAGTTAACACTCAAAATGGGCCTGATACAAAAAAAAAAAAAAAAATTAAGGCAATTCAGTTAACCTTCACTGTAGAATCTCAGCTCTAGCAGCAGAGCTGTGTTTACCAGCTTCCGTAATACAGACTTCAACATATGCTACAATAAAAGTCTGTTCACACACGTTCATGCTATTACTAAAACAGGGGCACCAAACTCTGCTGTTACCTACATCTTCACCACCTCTTCCCCCCACCACATTCCAGTCAGCTGGTGAATGGAAACTTCACAGAATACGCCCATTCCTGGATACCTATTATAATATAAGTGCTTTCAGGAAACTGTATTAAGGGCAGCACTTTTGTAAGCTAACCAGAGTACAAAGAGAGCAACAGGTGTTCATAGGAATCAGCTGTTTACCTAGGGCAGGAGACACAGATACACACAGCTCTATTCAAGCTGGCTCCTGAACCAAGTAACTTCATACTTAGGCTAGACCATTTAACCAGGATATTTAATATTCAGAGTTTCTCCGCAACCTAAAGCCCCTAACAGATGTTATTCAAATAGCATATCATTTCAATTTGAATACAAAGCAGACTTCAGCAAGAATTAATTCTTATGTAGTGTCAGTGTTTGTGTCTTACAGAATCGTTGATTATTTTAACATTCAAAGATGGTCTTCACAATGATGTGTAGTATTATCTGACAGAAGGAAAACCAGTTTGCTCTTTGGTAACTGACCAGCTAATCACCCAGACAAGAGGTAAGATCTTAACAAAAAATCATCAGAATTAGTTCAGGCTCATGATAGTGGAAGAATAGCCAAAGCACAGGAAAGAAAGTGAGAGTGCTTCCCCCCGCCTCGCCCCTGTTCATCTATTTATTTTTTTATTCTTTAGAGCACCAACTGCATACTTACCTGACCAATAGCAATGACAGCACGCAGTTTACTCACTCCACGAGACCACCAATATTGTGCCAAAAGCATATTTTTAGTATAAACTGCTAAGATTTCACAGCACCTGCAAACAGAGGAGCTGTATATGAAATGCTGGTCGCTTGTCCCATCTACCCTGTCACTCCTCACCCATCAGACCTTGCCTTGACCAGCAAATGCACCTTAAAAGTCACTGCCTGAACAAAATACAGCATGAAGGTATTGTTTAAACATGTTTCAGAAATATACCATCAACCATAGTCTAAACAAGTCCGAAGAGAGAGCGTGCAGTGAAAGCTTGCCATTGTACTGGAGTCGGACCAATTAAACAAAACTGAGTGAATTTAATAGTGCCTCTATAGAGAGAAAATACTTCTTTAACCACATCATTTTTGTAGCCTGTGTAGTTTAATTGGTACAGCTTGTTTCTTTTTTTCCAGAGGGTTAGAACCAAGCATTCTGGAAGTCAGTTTCCTTTGAAACACCCCATGACCACTCATCAGAGCGACTCTCCAAATCACAACTGCACCTCCCTCTTACCAGCTTGATGCTCTGCAGGCACGAGCGGGCAGAAAGCTTCAAGGCCAGTAATATATTCATTTACCTACATTTACTCACTGCTGCAAGTCAACTATTCAGACATCTAAATAAGCAACCTAAGGGTAGGTTCAACCTCGACACTTTCCTGTTGTGCTGGTTAAGAGAAATACTTGTGCTCCCTCCAAGCTGGCACAAGTCCCAGCACACACAGTTACATCGGTGAACGGTGAGCAGTCTTGCTGCTATGGCTCACTTCGCTCAGCATCACCCGCACAATTCAAGCACTTTTTGCCAGCACGAAGCCCAAACTTACACGGGGCTTCCCAAGGTATTTATGCCAAGTCTTGCTCGATTAGCAGCATTCATTGTGCTAAAGGCTGTCAAGATAATTAAAAAGAACACCACTGCTTAAAGGATCTGGATACAAACTGTAGGTTTTCCAAGCTGTAACTTTTCATTTGCAGGGTATCTGACTTCCACATGAGCAACATGAATAACTGAAAATAAATTATCACAAGACAAAACAAAGCTTAAAATAACGTAGGACAAATACCTACAGTTAACAAAGAAAACTAGTGGGAAATACAGGAACACAATTCTAAACAAAACAGCAGGGAGATTGTTCCCATGCTTCCCGCTGCAACGCTACCTTTTCCATTGAAGGTGCACTGAAAGAGGGAACCCTCATAGTACAAAAAATTTTATTAGGATTTTCCTGTAATTTACAAGGAATTCTAATGGCTCATCAGTTTTATGCAGCAGAGGAATTTGCCGACTTTGATCACGCAAATCTTGCCGGACCTCTACTCCAAAGGACCTCACGACTTACAGTCGTGTCTTTAAGACAAAGAAGGTTCATATCCAACTGTAACGCAGACAATAACTTCCAGGCGAAAAAAAAAAAGAAGGCATGAGTAACTCGTTTCCCCAGCTGTCTGAATGAGGGGCAGGCCTACAGGGAGCACGGCGTCCCCGAGCAGCCAGACCAGCGCTCGGCCACCGAGCCGCATTTCTCACCGGGTCCTGCACCAATCCAGAAAGGAGATTATGGAAACAGAACAGGCGCTAAAAGCGAGCTGGGGGGAGGATGGCGGGGGGAAGGGGGGGACG
>VZSE01002351.1:166963-306286 GCA_013398275.1 Promerops cafer | reverse complement strand
GGCCCCGGCGCGGGGTGGCGGGGGTGGAGGGACGGGGCGGCCGCAGGTGAGGCGGCGGCTCCGCGGGAGAACCGCCCGCCCGCGGCAGCTCCTTCCCCGGCTGCCTCGGGAGTCGCCCCGGAGCGGAGGGGCGGGATGGGCTCCCGGAGAGCCGCGTCCCGGCCGGCGGAGCCCGGCGCCTCCCGGCGTGTGAGCACCTCCGCCCATCCGCAGACCCTTCCCCACTCGGCCCCACGCTGCCTGCGCCGGGCTCTGTCCGGCCGGGAATCCTCGCCCGGTGCAGCGGTGCCGGTGCGGGAGGGAACACGCAGCCCCCGAGCCCCGCTGCCCGAGCTCGGCAGGTACCGACCGGCGACAGCTCTGCGGGCAGTGGCCCCTCCGTGCCCCGGCAAGCCAGGGGCCTAAGCCTCTTTCAGGAATACAGGAATGTTATTCCTGCATCTTTCGGTAGCCCCGCGTCTGTCCTGAATGCAGATTTACGCTCTGCTTTCGGTACCCGCAGCGGATCATCCCACTGTACGAGTAACTTTAACCCAGCTCGTGTTCGGCTCCTTTCTGTCAACCAGCGAGTGAACGAATACCCGTTCTCTTTCGTCTCGGTTACAAGAAGTGATGAGCAAGTGTCTCTGCAATTCCCAATGCCGTTAAGCCATCTTGGTGCTTTTGCACCTCCAATTTCATTTTTCCCTAATGAATACCAATGTTTTCTAGGGTCTAGTAGTGAAAATATACATGAGAAATAAATGTGTAAGCATCTTCTTTGTGTCTAGACTTTAGATATGAAAAATGAAGACTTTTAAAAATATGTATGTATTCCTGATGTAGGTTCCACACATTTAAGGGGATTTTACCATGAATCTCAGCTATTTGACACCACCTCTTCCTTGATCAGTGAGGCAGTCACTCGTTATCAATTAATGGTGTCAGTAGCACAGTAAGAGATGAACTAATCAATGAAAAAAAAATGGCCAATTGTTAGAAAACACTAACTCGGGAACAAGGACAGGCTCTGAAACTGAAGCTAATGAAGAATAGTTTAGTAAGAAAACATGTTTTTACTGGCATAGGGATGATGTCAATGAAAATGTTGCAGCAGAGGTGAATCACAAAATGCAGATGAGTAATCAGAAGAAAAGCGACATTGTGATCTTAAAATTGTGTACCTTTGTCAACAATGTAAAGACAGTCTGAAAAAGGGACACAATTGAATCTGCTGAATAAAATTACCTTAATTGCCTTCAGCAAATGCTGAAGACTCTAGTGACTGGCAGTGGACCTCAGTTCTTAAAGCATAATGAATTTTCTAAGATCTGGGCTTCCTATCACCAGAACATTTATATACCTCCAAATAAAAGGTTTGGAAAGAAAGCCATTCTGGCGGTGAAAAGTCTCTTGAAGGCAGCCAAGCAGAAATGTTAAAATCTGTATCTATCTCTCTATCTATATAGGTACATCTAAGATGTATGTCTAATGGGCTTCAGCAGGTACATCAGTAGAAGGAATGGTGGAGACAGAAGGAGGATTTTCTTCAAATATACCAGTTGTTCTATAACAGAAAAAATCAGGATCATAATGTGACTGTCCTGATCCAACTGTCTGGTCTTATTAGTCAAACCTAAAAGAATTTTGACTGTGACAGGTATATAAAAAACACTGAAAGTATGCCTGGGCTCCAGGTCTGCCTGAGAGGGAATGAAAATAGCCAGAAGCTGTTACTCCTGCAAAATAACTATTATCGCTATTTGTGTTATATTACTTGGTGTTCTTAGCCAAATCAGATACGGTCATAGCTGGATTTCTCAAGACCTACTCAGTGGTACAATAGAATTTGTAAAAATGCCAGAAGAATCATTTTGCATGCTGGCATCGCAGATGTCACCAAGTGCAAAGTCATTTTGGACGCTAGCTTAGTCAAAAATCCCATTGAATTAATCTGTAACAAAATACTAAATCTGCAGTAACTCATATTAGCAGCTACATGAGAAGAAGGAGAGCCAAAATGATATAGGGCAGAAATCAAATTATAAACCTTGAATGCCTCTTTCTTTCCAGGTCAATATAGTGAGGTTATTGTCAAGAAATTAAAGTAGTCTAGCAGAAGAAGGAGTTAGTGTTGTGTACATGTTTATGGTACTGAATTATGCATTGAGAAATCTGCCCGCTCTCGTAGCGGATCGCGTGCTCCCAAGCTGTAATAGCTCGGTGTGTCCCGTGTCCAAGTCACCTGGGGTGACTCTGCTGTCACCTTTCTCGCTGCACACAGCATGGGTGTCAATGCCCTCTGTATCCTCTCCTACTGCTCTCCCTTCTTCTGGCAATGACAAAACCCATGTGGCAGAAAGCCTTCTTAGCTGGTGGTGTCACACTAATAACCTGAGGCCCGTGACAACCTAGGAGGCAGAGCCACGTAATGGTTCTTTGAATCAGTGTCCAAGGACTGTGTTCATGCCCTTCTTCCTCTGGACCCAAGCAGCTCAGAATACCCCAAAACCACTTTGCATTCTTCCCTCTTGCATTTTCTGCTGCTCAGCTGCAGCTGCAGCTGAGGACTGGAATTCAGATGCTTCCAAAACCTTACACACAGCTCAGGTTGAGCAGTACGGTGTGCCTCCTCTCCAAACAACCTGACTAATTAAGGCTTTCTGAATGCTACAGAAATGGCTCACCCAGGCATAAACCAGAAGAGAATGTGTTCCTGTTTCGTATCAGCCAAATGCAAGAGGCTTGGCAGGCTACTCCTGAGTAAACCCAGAGAATCCCATCGCATCCCATCAGTATGGATCACCCTTGATACAGGGTCATGAGGAGGATGCATGATGTTCTAATGTTCTGGAGACATTCAGGGAATCCAAAAGCTTCAAAAAGCAGAGTAATCCTTTCTGTCACAGTGAGATTTCCCCCATCTTCTCTGAAACAATCTCCCACTTTCCAGTCTTTGTTTATTTAGAAAGGAAAAAGTAGCTGAGATCTTCATATGTCTTACAAAAGTCAGTGTCCTAGGACAGCAGCTCATATGCAAGATTACTTTGGCCTTCTTCAATGACTGTAAATAACAATGCAGGATACAGTCAAAGAAGTTTCTGGAGCAGGGGAAAGTGTTTGGGTTTTTTTCTGGTGGTTTTGGCTTTTTGAGGGTTATTGTTCTTTTCACTTAATATATCCAGTTTGGTTTTTGAGTACGTAAGAAAAGATATTTCATTTCACTTGTTTGGATTATTTTCTATAGAGCTAGTATAGAAAGAAAACACAATTTGCTATATAATAGAAGTGAGAGAGTTGCAACAACAAAGCATGAGCTTTCTCTCCAGAGATAGTGAAAGGCTTTCCAAAAATGGTGGCTAAAAGAAAATAGCTCTGACAGTGTGCTTCTGGTAGCATTGAAGATTATCAAAACAGAAGTGAATTAAGTAATTGAACATATTATTCTCATCAGTGATTATGTTAATCTAATTTATAAATACATCTTTTGCTCTGGACCAGACACAGAGCTGATGCCTGAACCAATTCTGTGAGGTCATGGTTAGTTGAACAAAATGAAGATCCAACTATTATATAGATAGTTAAAGTATACTGGCTAGTATAATTCTTCCTGTCCTCTTCTTGCTTTCCCTCTACCCCAAGTCATTTTCAATTTCAGGTTGCCATGAGTCAGCCGACTGCTGAAGTGTTGCATAGCAGACCATTAAAGGAAATGCTTTCAAAAAACTCCTCAGTTTTATTTTATTTATGAAATTACACAGTTTTTCCTAACTGCCTTCTGGGGAAGGGGGAGTAAAATATCTCTAAAATTCTCTAGGAATGCTAAAATAAACAATTATTGGCATGACTCAGCAGGCAACAACAATAGCCAAGAAGATCTTTCCTTAAAGGAATAATATTTTTATTCTGTTGTAAAAAAGGCAAAACAACATCACTAGCAAAGGAAGCAAATCTTTTGCTATCAAACAGTCCTTTGACTCCTAAAGGGGAAACTTGGTCTTCCTACCAGCATACCCTGCTCCTTGTTGTACAAGTAAACAACTCCTAGATCTTCCATCAGGCACCTCCAAAGAGGGATGAAAACAGCAGCTGAAGCTTTCTGCTGTGCTTCTTTCCACCAAGGTTCCTAAAAGTGTCCCCCACACTGTCAAACAGCATCAGCACATCAAACCACAAGCCTCTGTAGATGTGAGTTGGGAGTATGGTACGTGTCTTTCAGGCTGTTCCCAGTAGACTCAAATATTTAAATGAAAATTCCTTGTATAAAACGGGATTGTTTTTTCCCCCTAGGTTTACCATGAAAAGAATTTGTATTGTGCTGCAGGCTATTCAGTGAGGGTTGAAGTCTCTTTTTGTGTAAGTACTGTCTATCAAGTATAAATCCATGTGTTGTGTACTTAGCGTAAAAATGCTTTTCTGACACTCAGATAAATTATGATTGTTGTTTTGACCCTTGTCTTTCATTCACCTCCACTCAGCTGCTGACTTTTGTGGTTTCTGAGATGAAATGTTGATTTAGGACCAGTGCAATTGACCAATCTCATCTCTTCCTCTCCATCTAATTTTATACGCTTATCCCCTAATAGTCTTATTTGCCACCACTCTGCATTCTTATTAAGCATTACAGATAAAATGTTATTCATTATGTCCTTCTCTCTCCCTTGCTAATGTCTTAGAACAAATTGTACTCTGCTGCTTTATCTTTTGCTGGAGCAAAGTCCAGGCACAAAGCTGGCCTAGGATTTGGTTAAAATTGTTTTGAGCCATCTTTTCTTAGAACTCTAGATGAGTTATTCTCTGAGGTCCTCAATCACAGCTAAGGATTTGGGCCATTATTAATTAGTTATTATTAATAATTGTTAAGTGCCTACAGTAGCATAAAAAAGGGCAGGCTTCTTGCCTAGAAGAGCTATGTATGGGATGTCTACACTGCAGTCTCCCATGTGTAAGCCAGCTTTAAAATACTCTGGTATTACTTCTTTGGTGCTCAGTGCACTCTACCTAGAAGTGCACTGAGCTCTGCAAGCAGCTTCTACAACCCCAGCTGAGGTTTGACTTGACCAGAGCACATTCACTGCACTGTACCCCTTCATCCCGTCTGAGATTAGGCAGGCAGATGCCAAAGGAAATGGTGTAGCCTTTCAGCTGGAAGCCTGTACTGAATTTCACCAACTTAATGTCACCTTGCACTACCTTGTGGTTATTTTACTCAGACTCTGTTGCAAATATGTTCTGTATTTTGTCCATCTTTCTCCTTTCTCCTCCCTTCTATTTTAGATGAATGACAACACACTTACTATTGCTGGTAAGTTTTCATTCACTACAAAGTTGGAATAACTTACGATGGAAGTACCGTCCCAGTTATAGATGAATGACAACACTTTTACTATGGCTGGTTAGTTTCCATTGACTGCAAACTTGGAATAACTTGCAGTAAAAATAATGTCCCGATTATAGATGAATTACAACACTTTTGCTATTGTGAGTGAGCACCTGTGGATTGCAAAGCTGTTAGTAACCTACAATACAAATATTGTTCCAAGAAAGGTTGCAGCTTAGTCAGATGATAACCTTTTTAGTCCTTTTCCAGCACTGCAGATTCTGCTTTCTGGCAATAGCTATAGCCAGTTCCATAATTTGGATTTCAAATTTAGTAAGTGATAAATCATGCATGAGACCCAAAATATACAAAGCAGCAGTTGCAAAAATATTCTTCCTCAGTATTTTAGAAAGAACATCACAAAATTTTTTTGCCAAAAGAATTAATGTTTCTATAAAAAGACGAGAAGAAATGAGCCCTTAAGAGATTACAACGCTAACACATGCCATTATTATTACTATAACTAGTTAGAAACTATTTCAGAATGTAGATATACTCTGTAAAATCAATGAGGAGGAATTCCTTGCAACTGGCCCTAAGTCACACTTCCAGGACTAGGGATCTGTATCTTAACCATAATCACTCTCTCTGCTGAGTATTTATTTATTCTCCACTTTCTCTGTTAGTTCAGCTCCCATGTGTCACAAATACAACCACATAAACAGTGATGGATTTTCTCCAGCTCCTTCCACCCTCAGACAGCACAGAACCACCTCGTACCCTATTTCCTGTGTCACAGGATTATTTCTAAACAACTCATCCTGAGTGTTTGACACTGACTGGTGTGCTGCAGTCAGGAATTCAGCTACTACGGTCAACTGACTGCTTTCCAAGAATATCACTCATTAAAATGTACTGCTGGAGACTCTACATTCAAATCCTTGCTGAATGCTGGGCTTTCTTACTGGTTAATAAGAAAGGATTCATATTCTGGAGAGTGTAAATAAGTAGAGGTAGGAAAAGACCAATAAAAATTCCCCACCAGGCTTTTTTCAGAGTTTTCAAAAAACAACCTTCTACTATCTGGAATTCATTTTACTGTCAGAAGTTCTTCTTTGTCAAACTTCCCTTGTTTCTCTTAGGCTTACTGTGTCTAGATAAATTCTATCTTCCCTGGTGTTTTTCCCTTCTAAATAGCTGTAAATTTTATCACAGGCTTCTTCAGACATCAACTATCCCAAAAATATCTGTCTGCTCTCTGTCACTAAACAAAATTTTTCATTGTTCCCATAGCTCAGTTTCTCAAAAGCTTCCACTAACATTTTGTGGTTTTGTTCTAAGTTCCCTCCCATGTCTCTAGTCCTGGGCACAAAACTAATATCTTTATTCAAGGTACAAACGACTGCTCTTTGCTTCTGAACACGGAAACAGAAAACATATTTCATGAGACTGTTTCCACTGGAGTTGTTGTCATTAAAGATTCTGTGGATTTATAATAAAGGACAGGTAGCACCAACTGGAGACAGAATGATTTGTAACCCTAAGAGATGCTCAGACAATGATTGTCATGACTGGCTGAACATTTCTAACCTTCCAATTCTGAACAGAGGTTGTTTTGTGCAGGGAAATGACTCTTCTAAGAATGATCCATTCCTTCTGCTGTGACTACACCAGTGGGTAAAGGGGAAATGCCAGCTTTGCAATGTTTTAAATTATTATTATTATTAAAACAACTTTACTAGGGTATTGGCACATCTGCAAAGAAATAAAACCCTTCCATTGCTTACCTGTTCATGGTTTAGAATCATCCTAAACTGGTAGCAGCCATAACCATTAGCATCTGATAGGACTGGTCTGTTCCTCAAATCATCAGTAAAACCCTCCAGGAGCTCCTGGACAAACTCAAACAGAAAAAGGAAGCTACAGAGGGTGGAAGCAGGAAGAGGTAGCCTGGGAGGAATATAGACAAAATTGTAGCCAGGGATCAGATTATGAAAGCCAAAACCCTGATGGAATTAAACCTGGCCAGGGGCATCAAGGAGAACAAAAAAAGCTTCTATAGGTACGTTGATGATAAAAGAAAAACCAAGGGAAATGTGGGCCATCTCCAGAAGGAAATGGAAGACCTGGTTACCCAGGTGGGACATGGAGAAGGGTGAGGTCTCAACGATGTTTTTGCCTCCATTTTCACCAGCAGGGGCCCCAGCCACACCAACCAAGTCACAGAAGACAAAGGCGGTGACTGGGGGAATGAAGAGCCACACTATGTAAGGGAAGAACAGGTACCAGAGCATTCTAAGGAATGTGAAGGTGTACAAATCCATGGAACCTGACGAGATGCATCCATGGGTCCTGAGGGCACCAGTGGATGAAGTGGCTAAGCCACCATCCATCATATTTGAGAAACCGTGGCAGTCTGGTGAAGTTCGCAGTGGGTGGATAAGGAGTTGGCTGGATGGTCACTCTCCAAGGATTGCGTTCAGCAGCTCAATGTCCAAGTGGAAACCAGTGATGAGTGGTGCTCCTCAGGGGTCAGAATGGGGACCGATGCTGTCTAACACCTCTGCCAGTGACAGGGACCATGATGGAGTGCACCCTCAGCACGTTTGCTGGGGACACGAGCTGGGTGGTGCTGTCAGCGTGCTGGAGAGAAGGGACGCCACAGGGACCGTGACAGGCTTGGGCCCACATGAACCTTATGAAGCTCAACAAGGCCAAGTGTAAGGTCCTGCACCTGGACATTGGCATCCATCCCTGGAAGTGTTCAAGGCCAGTTTAGGTGGGCCTTTGAGCATCCTGCTGTAGTGGAAGGTGTCCCTGCCTAAGGCAGGGGGTTGGAACTAGATGGTCTTTAAAGTCCCTTCCAACCCAAACCAACCTAGGATTCTGTGATTCTACAAATATGAGCTGATGTGTTGGTAAAAACATGTTCAGATAAAAAATGCTTGGAAGCCAAGATGCCCATCTCTTTCCACAAGAGGTGACAGATAAGGTGAAAAATGCACGACTGAATGAGAATCTATGCAAGGTTGCAAGCCTGTTCCTAAAGCAGCAGCAAGGACAATCCTTGTGTGCTCCTTTGGAGCAATGGCTGAGAACAAGAGCAGGGAAAGAAATGGGCTTTTAGCAAGAAGGTGGTGAGGTTATAATGCTAAAAAATTGATAAAACCCAGATGAATTCATCAGCATTTGTCCTGAGAAAAGAACAAGTCATTGATCTACAAAGGCAGGGAATGTATTTTTTTAAAAGGAATTATCATATAATCATGTTTCATAGACCGTTATTCTAAACCAAATCCAGAGCCAATATAATACCAAAGTCAGTCTGCCATTGTAGAGGTGGGCTTTGCATTTATCTGTTTAATTTTGGCTTGAAAACCAAAGGAGGCCAGTTAGTTATTCTGATAAAGCTGCTGTGCATTGCCCTTCCATCTCTTAACTTCATCAGGAAAACTCAAAAGGAGTTTTAAAACAGACACATTACAAGATTCATTTGACAAAAACCATCATCAGCTTCACATTCTTCTCCATAATCTGGAAGATGGAGTGTCCAGAGGACAGCTGAAAGCAGATATGTGCCTCCTATCCCACCAAAGCACAGGGATTCCTGCCTCATAATGGTCCTTTCGGGTTGACCATGCTTGTGGCAACTCAGAGCAGGCTGGGAGCTTGTGCAGGCTTTGCTTGGGAAGGGAGGGGAGTTAGGTAAAGCTCAGAAGATGAACTAACCCAGGGAATCACAGGAGGATTTCATGCATAAATCAGACCATGTTAGGTCAAAGCACACCACAAGAAGTGATGCCTTCAAACCTGAACAAAATGGGACTAAAAGCACTGCTTTGGAATCCTGGTCTGTGACTTGTACAGAGATGTAGGAAATTTCACCCTCATAAATAAATTCTGGTTGCATTCATATGTTAACTAAGAAAGAGGTGCTCTTGTCTCCACTTACATTCAGATCACTGAGGAAAGCCCAAAGCTGTTGACTTTTTTGGGAAGATCAGCCTAGTATAGGCTGCAGGAAGGTCTTGGACACAGGAGTTCTTCTTGAGCACATTTAAATCCATGAGCTTTCTCTACAAGCTCTTCATTTGTAGTATTTTCAGGGAATTTTTGGAATGGATCTTTTAAGTCACAGAAATAAGCAAGTTACCCTCATTATCACTGCATTACAGCCCCACCCAGGACAGCAATGCTGGTTCATGTGCTACACAAGTACCTGAGCATGTTCTCTCTGTGTGAGTTAACCTTTAACATAAATTGGCTGAGACTCTGACCCACATAAACTGTGACCTTACAACAGGGCATTTCTTCTTCCCTTCAGTTTCAAACACAGCAGCTCATCTTTTCATTTACATGAAGATCTTTTACATCAATTACATCTGAATTTTACGCTATAATTAAGATCCCTTTGCACCAAAAAAAAAGTGGTTCAAAATGCATTAATTAATTACATTAAATAAGCACACAAGAGACTGCCTTGCATTTTTTGTTCCTCATCTAAGAATTCTGTGAAGTCAGCTGCAATTCACAAAATTGCTCAGCTTCACAAGCATTTCTCCCTCAAATTCTTTGACCTTTTGGACATCTTACTGGTTTCTGGGAGGGCTCTCAAGCAGCCAAAAGAGTGTTTCTCTTCCTATATCCTGTTGTCTGTACCTTTGCTAAGTCCTTCACAACAGGTTTCCCTCAAAAGCTGAGAATTTTCCATAGCTGAGGTTTACCTACAAAGTTCTGCAGACAGACTCTCCTGAGATGCTGACCTCACTTGTTTAATGATTTCTCTCCTCAGCTACTGCATTCTTACAGCAACAAAGGAGTTCTGGCTGGTTTTAAGAACCAGGGACAGGCTCGTCCAAATGTATTCAGGGGACTTCAATGTAACAGCAGAGACAATCTTGTTAATCCACAAGGCAATTAGAAAAATTCATCTTAAGTGTCCAGGATTTTATCTTCACTGTCTCTTCTCCTGTTATGATGTAAAGAAAAAAATTTTTTAATGTTAAATTCATTATTATGGCTGTGACAGATGGGTATAGAAACTATGGAGTAATTGTAGAAGGGTGATCATTAGCAGGGAAAGACAGAAAGGAATACTTAATTGGAATCAGTGATCTTCCATAATCCATCAAAATGCCAAGATTGCTGAATATTCACTTCAAAAGACAGATTCTTTGCTGCTATTTCACTTTACCATGGATTTGTCCAAATGGGAGTATTGTGCAGAATTCTGTTTTGCTGGTTTCTGGAGTCTTATAGCACAGTGGAAATAAATGATGAAGAATCCCCATGCTCATCAAAAATGGGCCATTTGCAAAGCTTACTGGGAATCTTTGTGCAAGAAAAGGGAAGGGTTGGAAGCTATGACCACGTGAAACACAAATCATAGTCCGTGTTCAGAATACCTGGCTGGCAGCACCCAAAAGGCTGGAGGGATGGATCTGCTAATGCCATATAGCATGTTCTCCCTCTGCACTGCCTGTTTAGCTCCTCTGGGATGGAAGGAAAGATAATGGCAGCCTTTGGCTTCATGCCTGTCATTGCCATGACACTACCATACGTTCCCTTCAGCATCGTGTATGCCTCCCTTTACCTCTCAGCAGCAGCAGCATCAGTTACTCAACAGGAAACGTCTCGAAATAAGCCTTTCATTTGAGGAGTCTGCCAAAATGAAAACACTTTTAGAAAGAGAAAACTGATCTGCAAACAGAAATAAATCTGAAATTAACTGAAACCAAAATCACATGTTTCCCCCCCTACACCCCCACCCAGGTCTCTGGATGTTGGGAACTTTAAGCTCCATTCTGAAACTAAATTAGACTCGCAGTCTGAAAACTGACCTCAGACTCAAACTTTGGTGGAGTGGCTTGAGATGATGTGTTCTCTACTTAGATATAAATGCACAACTTTAGATCTCCTGTACTCACAAGTTGTTTCCTAGAAACAAAACCTTATGATTTTCCGTTCAATTAGATTGTGTATTTTAATTAATTCTCTAGTCTTTTTCTGGAAGCAAATCATCAAATAGAGGAGACATCTGCACTGTTCTAATTGACTTAAATAGAAATAATGAACGTACAACCTTTGGGTTGATTGGACACCTGGATTATTTATCACTGAGAAAAATAATACATCCATCCACAAGCAAATTTTGGGAAGAGAGAGTGTGATAATTTCATCAAAAAAGCATTAAGAAAAGAGTGGGCTAGAATTACACACATTTACTGAGCAGAGCCTCTACTCCATCCGCTGTTAGGGCTTCACTTTGAAGACTGAAGGGAAATAGCAACAGTTTCTTTCTTTCTGAGATTTCCATAATAGAGGAGAAAGGAGGATCTGGTCCATGTATTTAGCTATAGACTATCTAGGAATTCTTCTGAGTAAAATACACCAGGATTTGCAGTTGCCACCTTTATTCCCTCTGACAGAAATAATTCCACTGAAATACTTTTTTCTTTCCCAGAGACATTGGGTTTACATTTTATTAAAAGGATAAAATTGTTGTTATATCTAGAAAGCAAAAAGCCTTTCCAAAAAACAGTACCTTGAACTAATTTTTACAGAATACAGACCATTTACTTCACAAAATTAAACTCTTGAACATGGAATTTCATGTACAAAACACAAATCTTGGGAACAATTCCCATAAGGATTCATTTAACAGGCTTCATTATGTGGAAAGGGTATAAAGCAACCAAAAACCCAAAATGGCTGCTTGGCATTATATTGTTCTGTGGCTGCAAGTGTGATTTACAACTATGCATTTTCTGCCTTTGTTTCTTTAGCTTAGTGCTAAATTATAAATGAACAACTGGATCCTGGCATTCTTCTAGTTCGAAAATAAAATTAACCTGTTTGAGGGACACTTTTTTAACACATTCAGTCAATGAATTCTTTATAAGGAAATGCTTTATTTGAAGAAAGAAGACCCCAACCCATCTCAGACCTTTCTGTTTTGCTCTTAAACAAAGAGTAAAGATAGCTCCATGTAAAACCAGGCCAAACATTTCCATGTCAGCTTGTTTGATGCAGTTCAAGTAACTGTGGATAACCAATTCACAGAAAAGGCAACTGGTTTGCTTTGGCTAGATTTGAATTTAGATGTGCAGTAAATTCGTCCACTGATGTAGGTATTTGTAGGCATATAAACACGTGAAGTCTGCAAAATCACTTTCAGTCTGCCTGACAACATGAATCTTTTTGCCTGCTCAACACTTGTGGTCTATATCTGTTATTAAATAATGTACACAAATGCTGCAACAAACGAATCATAAATAATTACTGAGCGTTTTTTTTTTAATAGATGATGCAAGTCCCTGCCTCAGGGGCTTGCTGTCTACCTCAAAAATGGGCTAAAAAGATGGAAAATTATACACAACACCAGAAATTAGCAGGGGTCTGGGACTGCTCAGTACTAAAGGCTTGAGACAAGACGTTGTTATGAAGGAAGAGGAGACAGAACTGCGAAGTTCAAAGCCAAGAGCACAAAACACCAAAAAGCCACCCAAGTTTTACTTTCATACTGGGTGTGATCTCAAGACCTGCTGGAGGGAGAATCACCAGGTAGCCAGTCCTTGCTGTATTTCAAGCTCTGCCACAGCTAGACCTGAATGTTTATCATTAAACAGATGCATATCTAGGAAGGTGCAACCAATCTAAGAGATGCAGTTGTGCTTCATGTTTGCAGGACCCCAGCTGGGCACAGAGCTTGTCCTTGTGCCTTTCCAAAAGCCTCAGCATGGGGCTGTGAGTGGCTCCATGGGGCATTCCCAGGGGTTAAGGCAGACTGGTGGGGACGACTGTCCGGGCACTTTGCATCCTCTGACCACAGCCACCAAAATAGCTCTCAAGCTGTCAACCACAGCCCTGGGGAACAGGGAAGGTTCTTCAGCTCTCTCCTTGTATTACAGGCCTGGATTAGGCTGATTTAGCCCTTTTCTTTTTTTTTTTTTTTTTNTTTTTTTTTTTTTTTTTTTTTTGTAAATAAGGCATCAGGATCTGCCAACAACATTCCTCTCATTTTATCTGATCTCATAAGGATTATTTTTAGTAAGAACTGGTTTGCCCTGAAAGAAAGCTATTCTCTAAAAAAAGCTTCGTACACTTAAGACATATGGGACAGAAGGAAGCCTGCATCTAGCATTACTTTTTTCTTTCAGTCACCAGAAAAACCCTGAAATTGCCCTTTTTAGCAAAGAGAAAAGATAAATGGGTTTGTTCTGAATCAAAAATAATAGATACGTCTTGTGCCATTCTTGACAACCTTTTCTGAAGTCTCATTAGTTCACAGAATATGTGCACAACTCCTACCTCTAAGAAATTTACACAGGTGTAATTCCACCGAAATAACAGTTGAACAGCTGTAGTAGAATCAGAGCTATTTTTGTCACTTCTCTCACAAAAATTAATTGAAACAGATACTTTACAGAGGTAGCAGCAGCCAGTCCTTTCTGACAAGCTTACAAGCACTGGAGACATTGCTTGGGGTCATCATACTCTGTATTTTGGTGCACAGACTTAGTGAATGGCATGCATGTTATGCTTACTAAGCTACTTTGGATAAACATGGAAAAAATCTAGTGGTGTAGTTGTCACAGACCAAAATGGTTTCATGTGCTATGTGATTTGAAGGGAGATTCCTTTGCTGTGTGTCATTTACCTTTTATACATTGCTGCTGCACAGTATTTCATAACCATTCATTCTTTGGATGCCCACACTGACATTGTTATATACATATAGGCATAAAAAAATGGGAACTGTGCGTTCTTACTCGACGTCACATTATAGTCCACAAACAGCTTTATTGCTCTTTGCCATGTTTGGGAACAAAGGCAAAGGGATGACGTATGTCTCACAGTAGAACAATTTCCTTCTCACACTTGGAAAACAGAGCTCCTCTCTTTTACATATGGTTTATGTACACATGCATAGCCTTGGGACATCAGGATCTGAGGAGAAAAACCTCTCATGTTTCATATGTAAATCAGTGACAGCCGTGGTCATGTGCTAAATGATAAATAAGCTGGCATGGTGGAGTCAGCAAAAAACTTTCATGCTTTAATTTTTAACATCATTTCTCAAGCCGTGATCCTGCAAGTCATAAGGATTTTTGAGTAGGTTGGGCCCTGTCATGAATTAACTGTTGGCATAACTGATTCAACAGCAAACAGCTTCCTAGATAATGAACTTCTTTGGGAAAAGAACTGCTTGTGTCTCTCTGGCATACAGCACAAGACCATCTCGCTGATTCCTGCCTTTTCTGGCACACCTGGAATGCACTCACTATGCCTCAGTCACTGTGAATTCCTTGAATCCATTGACACCATGGGGAGAGAATTATGATATTTAGGATACAACAGAAATTGAAGCTAATGTGGGATCTGTTTCTCCCTCCTGTCCCCTGTGGCACCCTGAAACCACCCTGTGATGCCTCTGTCTGCATTTCTGCCTTCATGATGATAATTTCCCCTTCCTAGGAAGTCTGAGAGCCTTTAAATGTGTTTAATGAGAACTGAGGTTGTCAGTTGCAATTTTCAAAGCAGACGTAGCTATTTTGTAAAGGAGGTTGTGACATCATGGGTAATAAAGATAAGGCTTCCATAGCTGAGGTTTTTGCACTCTCCATTTAATTCACTGTTTTCTTCCTGAATTACAGTATTCCAACATCAGCAAGTACTAATGATGACAGCTGGGTATCCACCTCATCTCAGTACTTTGGGATAAATCTAGCCCAAGTAACCCAAGCAAAAATGAAGGATACAGTATTACCTCAAAAATGTTCACATCCTTTCCTGTAGTAACCCTAGCCCATCCTTACCCTGAAGGAGGGACAGATCACAAATGCTGATATCAAGGAGGCGACTTTTGCTGCTCCTTTCGCAAGCCTCTCAGTTTGACCGAACCTCTGACAACTGCTTTGCAGTCATTCAGTAAAGAATGGGCAGGCTTGGCTTAAACTTGTGTGCTGTGACAGAGAGCAGGGTGGAAATGCAGGGGGAGCAGCCCTGTGACAAGATATTTGGGGTACCTGGAGTACCATAGAGCGTGGAAGCAAGGGAGCCTAGGATGAGGTCTAGAAGGAGGAGCTCCTGGCAGCTGGAATATGGCAATGGTGGGGACTAAAACCTGAAGCTGAAAGGAGACTGAGAAACAGGAGACAAGGAGATGTAAGGCTAAAAGGGCTAAATTGGGAGTGTAAGAAGGAAAAGCTAGAGTAACTAGGAGTTGAACAGCTCAGAGGTGTGTTAAGAGCTGACACTGTGCCTAGATGGGTTCCTCCCAGAATCTGGAATAGAACTGAAAACTTCTGACTTGCATATTTTTCTATTTTTCCTACTGAGATCTACTAAAAAAAACAGATGCCTTTTCTCCTTGCAGCCTGCACAGGGATGATACACTACTGCACAGTGAGAGTTGTCTGTGAACCTCTGCTTCAATCTGTGGATCTGGAATTCCTCCCAATGAAACAAAGAGAACTGAATGTAGTAACATGTGAAAGGAAATCAACGTTCCTTCCTTAAAAAGCTAAGAAATTCTTCGATATGCATGTGTTTGTGTATATATATGCACACACACATAAAGTAGTGTGAAGGGAATTTGTAATGTCACTGCCTTCAGAAAGCAGGAAGTACAGGAATACAACTGTAGCTCAACCATTGCTCATCTGCTCTGAGCACTTCCATTTTTATCCAGTCTATTTCTTACACCTCATGCAAAGGTTCCTCCAAGTCCTCTGGTGCTCCATGGTTACTTCAGCCTTTTATTCCTAGGAAGTGTTTGGGTGGTGGTAGTCCCTAAGTCAGAGATCCAGTCTCTTCACAGACAACTTCACAATCTAAAGCACCTGGACTGTAATTCCATAGCTAGAACTTTTCACTGCAGTGCTCAAATAGAATTCAACCAACCCCCAGCATATCTCGCTTTTCTTCCTACTCTTCTTCCTTTTATTTTTTTCTTTGCTTCTTGGGCTTTTATTTTTTTTTCACACTTTTTCAACAAAAAATGAAAGCATTCTATATTTCTTCATCACTCTTTTCCTTTCCACCTCTTCTGTTTCTGTGCTTCTTTTCCACAATTAGCTCTTTTTTTTCCTTCTTTATTTTTATTTCCCTCTCCTGTCACAAGAAATGAAGGTTGAGCCTGAATCTGGCATTACCTTAATAACTATTTGAACCTGTATTACGTTGTCAGACCACCACTATAGTCACAAGAGTTAATTTTTATATATTTTTTTTTCCTATAAAAACTGATCCTAGGCAGCCTTCCAATTATGATATCAGTCTTGTAATGTTTGCCTGAATTTGCTGACATCCTGAAAGAATGATCTCAAGAGGTGTATTCTCCTGGCTAAAAGGGCCAACAATGACACATCACAGTCAGTCCGTAGCCTGCCCACAGCTGATTATTCTGGGGGTTGGAATGGTGCAAGTGGAGAGAATGGGGCCCCCCAAGAGGCAAGATCTGGAAACAGCTGGAATAAAGATGTGCAGGAAGGATGAGGGGTTAGGAAAAGAAAATCCAAGGAGAAAAAGGAGGAGCTTAAGAGCCCAGAGGCAGAAGAAGCAGTAGCCTAGAGCAGAGATTTTCTGAGTGTGATGGAGAACAGGAAAATAAGAACTGATTAACTTTTAGTTATAATGTAATTTTAATCCATGAAAAAGCCTTCTGGTGGTAACAGTATGAGAGCCAGTGATAACTGGGGAGATTATAATGTAATACCATAGCCTGCTTTCTTTTCTTCTCAGCTCTGTTCTACCATCTTCCTTATCCATCCCTATTTTCCCTGCCTAGACCTGTCCAGCTCCTACAGGAGTTAACAAGAACTTTGCCATCAAATCCAGGAGGAACACAGTTGTGAATTATTGTAAATTGAGGCCAGCCTTGGAACAGGCTCACAGAAGGGCCAGTTCCACATCAGGAAGCAGAGGATGTTTCACTGACAGTGTTAATGCACTGTCAAGCAATAAAACTTCTGTTTTCTGGCATATGATGGAGAAACATGACAAAAAATTGCAGAATCCATAATATTATCCTACCCACAATTTTCTACCGACCCTAATTACAGTTCTGTTGCTCAAACTACATAATTTGATTTTCAACAGCACACCAAAAAGGCAGGAGCTCAGCAGTTCCCAGAGCGATTGCACAGTTTGCTGGACAAATGTGTTTTGCTTCTGGTCAGGACGCAGGTGAATAACTAATTAGGAAGTTAGATGTCCAAACATGTCTCCAGTAGGTCTACAGAGCAAGAACAGTTAGTTAGGGCTGGCAGCCTGGATGCCACTCAAATGTTGAAAGTTGCTGGTAGCTCTTTTCTCTAATGACAGGTGGTAGATCCAGTGGAGGCCACAGTGTTCTTGCACTTTCATTCCAAGTGTAATTTTCATATTTTCAGAGATAACCAAGGACTAAGCACCACAGGTGTGGTGGCACTTGGCCCTCGTGCATATGACAACAAAAATATCTGCTGGAAAAGGAAGATGTCACTTTACTCACCATGTGTATCTCGTTTGGACCTTAAAGCATTTTACCTTTCTCTTATTTCCATACAGGTACATTTTTGTTTATTTTGCCACTGAAGTCCCTAATCTTTTTTTTTGTGTAATTGCTGTTGACACACAGCTGTCCTACACCACGAGCTGACTCTGCCAGATGAGCATTGCTGTGGTACAGTCAAGAGCTGCCACCCTCAGCTCACCTGTCCTTCTGAAGGTTTCCACCTGATGCAGCAGGAAGTCCTTAACTCCACCCCTGCAGAGACACCAGTGCAAACTCAGTCAAAAATCCAGTCAAAAATTCAGCTAAGGTGAATGTAAGTAGACAGTCAGGCTTTCCATGAGGAAACTGAGGTGTGACAGGCTCTTTACACCCAAGGTTGCCTGGGTGGCAATAACCTCCAGCAAAGCAGTAGGTGGGAAGCCAAGGCAGCCACTTCTGTAGCTGCTGCAGCAAAATTCACCAGAGCTCATCTCTCAACATGGAGTAATGTTCTTGGCATCAGTGGGAATCAGGCTTCCTCTGACTGAGGCAAAAAGTAGCAAGGGACATGATTTTAGATTGTTAATGATTTTGTTTCGCTTTCAAAGGCAGCAAGATTAAAATCTGAATTCTAATTATGTGCCCTTTTTTTTAAGTCACAGCAGCTAACTAATTCCCATCAGTGCTTTCCCTAAGATCAGAAGCAAAGTTGCCACTAAAATATATTATTTCAATTCAAAGCCAGTCATATAAGTACAGTGACCAAGATGAATCAGTTCCATTGTGTTCTCATTCTGTGTTTAAAAATAAAACAAAACCAAAAATTGCTAATGAAATCCCAAATTCTGCAGGGTATTGAAAATTGCAGACTGTTGTCTGAGCTTGCACTCTGACCCCAGCTTATGTTTGTCTGCTGAAGCACAGTAAGCACACATGATATTATAGAGCAAATAAAACACATAATTAAGCCAATACATTCAGGCAGATAAAACTAATGACAGGTTTAGCTCTTCTCAAAAATAATGTGCTCAGTAGAAGACAATCTCTTGAAGCATGTGGAATGTCTTAACATAATACATTTCCACGCTTAGATTTTCAAAACTGCAAAATACAGACATTTATAGGTACGTGTCTCAAATGTAAAATAATCTCTTTGGAAGGAGCAGACAGTATCTTTTTCTGACACACTGAAGGGGAATAATGTTCATTGTTTATGCATTTGCTCAAGCAGTGGAATTTTAGATGGCTAAACTTCACTTCATCAGATGTGTATCAGTTTAAATTAGCTCAAAATCCAACTCAACATTCCTTTTTAGATCACAGTCTTCAGAAGAACTGATTTATCAGGGCGCCTAAATCCAGATGCACTACAAATAAGCCAGGAAAGACAAATAAGCCTCTTGGCATAAAACAAATGAGCCAGGGGGAAAAAGAAATGTGAAAAAAGGAACAGCTTAGAGAAAGTAAGAAAAAACCTGCCAGTGGGAAGAATGCACAGTTTCAGATTCCAGACACTACCCCACTTGGATTTCCTCATGTTCCACCTTCCCTCCAGCCCTTCCTTTTCTATTTTTATTCTTTTTTCCTTGTTTTACCATTGCCTTTTGGACCACCTTCCCTGCTCTCATCCATCAGCTCTCTAGTTTTTCATTTGCATTCCTTTTTAAACCACATCTCTTTAACAAACCTTATAAACCATTTGGAGTGCCTGAATGAGAACAGTTTGGAAGGACCAAAAAGCTTTGGGCATGGTCTGAGCAATGGTAGCTGCCTGGGTATGCTCCGAGCTCCCAACAAATACAAAAACAATCACCCCAAAAATAGGATCTTGAAATGAAAGGCAGTTAATAGCAGACCCTTACCATCCTTCTGTCGGGTATATTGGTTTGCTTATTGTGGAGCTGCGAAGACTTCAAAGAAGAGGAAAGTTTATAAAAGAGGAAAAAGTGAATGAAAATTGAAATGTTTCTATGATACCAGTTCTGTCAAGAAACAGTGGCCAAGTGTTAGAATAACTACCCTTTAAGAAACTGGGGATTAAAGGTAAAATACTTCTGGCCAGAGACCAGGTCTCCTCAGCTGGGGAGCACCCCAACAGAGAGAAATCCTTCTTCCTGCACAAACTTTCCGTTAATGGTGGCTAATTAACCTGGTACTTGTTAAAAATTCAACATATTTGTCAGGTCTGACTCAGTTCTTATTCATCACTGTTTAAGAACACAACAGTGTCTCATTTCCATCCATGTTCATGTAGTCTGGCTTGTACAGAGAGGTAAATAAACTCAGAGAAGTTAGATCTCAGATCATGCAGAAGGAAGAGTTTTATCAGGTAGCCCTGAGTGTAAGACAGTCAGTGCCACATCTATTACCATTATACACTGTATTTCATTTTGCTCCTTTTGTTTCCTTTCAGACTCCCTAGAGGCCTTAGTTTGTATTCATTCACTCTCTCAAACGTCTTCCCAGATGCTCAAATCCCACTTCTGTTATTGTAGTTTCTTTTAAATTTGTCTGGATCTCTTGTGCAGAGTCAGGACTTTACTGTTCCTTAGCTCAGCACTCTCCTGGCCAGACTCCAGCTCAGGTAATTATATCCAGAGCTCTCTCAGACTTCTCTCTCTAGCTGCCTTTGGAGAAGTTATTCTTCCTTTTCTTTTCCAAGCTGCTTTATAACCTTGCAGATCCTGGGAACTGATGGGATGTGTATTTTGGAGAGGCTGTGCATTATGCATTAGGGGTGAACCAACACCTTCCGCAGTGGGACTGAAAGTACTGACACAGCTTCCTTTCTTTTTCATTTCAATGCTATTTTAAGTGGGCAGTTGTCACACCAAGCAGAGGCTGAAGGACAAAAATTTGGTCCAGATGAATCTGTTGTTGCTATTTGGATGTGGAGACTTCACCCTCTAATTTCCTATTCTGAATCTAGCCTGGATTTGTTCAATAGCTGTTCAGTGGCTTATGTCACTTGAGCCGGTTGTCACAAGATGCTCACAAAAATAGATTCCTCACTTATTGGGAGAAATATCAATACAGAGGCTAAAGAGAGAACAGGTACTGCTAAAGGTAATGCTGCTACATCAACCAGGAGGCAAATTACAAAGCAAAAGCAGCAGAAAACTTAATTTTGCAATGCCTCTGTTCAATCCAGCAGTTCTCTCTTTCTTATATTTATCCAGTGCTAGGCCAAAGACAGTTCAGGGTATCCCTTCCAACGAAAAGGATTCATATAGAATCACCAGAAGTCTAAAACATGTCAGAGAGAAAAAATATTTTCTTTCTTAACTAAGAAGCATGAATCATAAAGTTAGGCAAATTTGAGAAAGGAAAAGAGATACATAGTAATAAAACAAAATAAAGAATCATAATTGGTCTACTTACTAGACACTGCTCATTTCCTGCAGGATATGGCCATGAGAACTGGCTGCAAGTACTTATGCAAGCTCATGTAACTGCTCACTGCAGTGCAGTTCTTCCAAGGCAAGGAAAAGGATCTTCACACATCAAACAAGTAAACTTTGATCAATTCTCACTCCCTCACCTTGGAGGAATTTGAGTTGTTGCTATCAGCAGAATTTTAAGCTGTTCCCTAGTCTGGGCAGAACTGCTGCACTCAGAAAAATTTTGGGAAGACAAATGATTCAGGAGAGGTCAATCTGTGCTCACAAGAAGCTTAAGAAATGCTTTCCTAATCTAAACTTGAAGTATTTACTTTCTGGGCCATCTCTCAGGGAAGAATCATCAGAGAGCAGCCTCACTATGTGGCTTCACTTGGAATGGAAATAGGACCAAATTACCTCCAGAGGACCCTTCATGCTCACTCTGCACCCACAGGGAAATCCTTCACACCACGGAAATTCCTACCAAGGAAAAACAATAAAAGAAACATCCATCAGATCCAAAAGTAATACAGACTATATTCAGTATATTTTTGTTTTCTTTTCCCCCCAAAACTACAAGTTTTAAAAGCTTCCAGGTCCAGCTCAGCTTTCATGTTAAAAAATACCATTTATACCCAGTGAGGCCGTGACTGAACTTGGATCCCTTGCTGAATTAGGCTCTCCAGAGCAGTCACAACCATCACAGCCTTCACGTGACGAGGTCCAGCCAGCTGAGATGGTTTCTGCACTTGTCCCAGAAGTGAATAGAGGGGAAGGGAAGGAGCAGGGGTCTGTAGAAGTGTACTTGTGGAAGTTTAACTTGACCCTGCTGCAGAGTTAAGTTAGCACAGCCTCCGTGCAGTTTTGATGGCAGGACTTGGCCAGTGCAAAAATAGCTGGCACCAGGTTCACCTTCCTCCCCCTCTGCTAAACAGCCCTTTCATGCAAAAAGAAATTGACCCCACTGTACTCAGTAACATTTTTATCCTCCCTCCCCTGCAGTTCAGGGGTACGTGAGCAGTCATAAATCCATATTTAAAGTGCTGTTGACTGCTTTAGAACTTGGGCAGTAAAGGAAATAAAGTAAGCACATAAGCATGTAGCCTTTGCACTGTTAAACATGGCATCTAGTGCTGGGGATAACTAAAAGCATGGTTGACTAAGGAACTAAATAAAACTGTAATGCACTACTGTATGATTTATATCACATTGGGTTTTTCTGCAATTTTTCTAAGTGGAAACCAGGATTGGGTGCAGGACGTTTGCACAGGACAACAGGAACAAACGTATTTTAGGATTCTTACTGCAATCAAAGCACTGGGGACAAGGAAAAAGTATACAAACATACTTGACCATTAGAATTTTTATGAAGGAGAAATATTCACTCTATAATGGTATCCATGTAGAATGGATGCTGTTGGCTTACATTATACCAGATGATTGATGATAGTGCAACATAAATAGCTAATGAGCAACGTAATCTGTATTATTTCATGCTTGTTTATTTTCAAGAGGTGATACAAGAATAAAGCAAATTCTACAGCTTCATAAACTTCAGCATCTGTTTCTTTTCTTCTGTTTGAAAACTTCAAACATCAAGCAGATTTTGGGACCTGCAAGCAGGCAAGTAAAAATTGCTTCCTCATGTCCGACTCAGGGTTTTCTTATTAGTCATTATGAGTAAAGATGTCTAATATAAGAATGGCAACAATTTAATCTTCCAAAGAACCCAAGTATTTCAAGTACATTGTTAATATTACCAGGTGAATTTGCATTGAACAGTGATATGGATTTTATCAAAGATAAGCAAAGGCACTGCTTCTCTTTATGGAAGCTATGGATCAAATTTTCAAGAGCTCTGCCTGTCTTATTTGCTGCAGGGTCCTTACACACAGGGCAAGCTCACATGGTATAATACTCACCTTATTTTAGTAATTTAGTAAAAGAGCCTCAGACTGCTCCTGTACATTTCTGCAAATGCAGTGACAATCTCCTGATCCCAAAATTCATTAGTACAGCTATGTATTTTCCTAAAGAAAATGTTGTCAGAGAAACAAAACAAATGCTTGAACTACTACTTTATCAGAAAGTATTTTTTGGCTGCATGACTGCAAACATTTGTAGATGAGTGAAACTGTTTTGAGTCAAACTTAAAAAAGAATGTGGAAATAACCATTAGCAAGCCAGAGGTGTCTGTGAAGATCATAGAGGATATATTGAGGGATATTAAGAGAGTGCTGCAATTCAGCTGGGAAAGATCAAAGACAGCCAGATAACAGCCAGGGGACATCAGAGTACCATGAAAGTTGCTGAGGATGTAGGAAAAGCCTGTGTAGTGCTGTGGGACATAAGGAAAGCTGAATAAGATATGTATGTCAAGAAACATCCCAGGGTGATACAGAAAACCAGAGGACACATCCTCATGGCAGAGTTGTCTGAGAAGGCCTCACAGTGGTGTGAGATGCAAGCCTCAGGATGACGAGGAAAAGCAGAGAAGGTTGAGAATTGCTGGGGACACAAGACAGTCAGCTAACATGAAGGAATGTTACTGAACACAATCACATCTAGAAGAGCTACAAAAGCTGGGTAGAGCTACAAGGATGCTTGAAATAACAAAGTCAGAGTGTCCCTATTTTATGGTGAATAACACATGATGCTGGACATCAGGGACCAATAAAGTTAAATGAAGAACAATTAGAAATATGCCAAGGATAAATACATCATATCACAAAATAGAAAAAAGATATAATTCATTGCTAGAGAGCATAAGGGAGAATCTGGAAAATGCTTTCAGCAAAAAGCTCCTCAGCCTTAGGAACCTTCTTGGAGCAGCTGCTGAGCCTGAAGAAGGCTATAGCATGTCAGGGAATGAGAGAGCAACCGTAAGGTGCCAGAAACAGCAAAGCAGATTGTGAGCTGAATGACAAATGTGTAAGTTGCTGGCTGCTATAAGGGGCCGCAGTGTCAGGAAATGTTGGAGCCTGCTGTACTGCTTCTGGAGGCTTCCAGGAAGGATGCAAGTTGAAAGAACACTGTATAGGTTAAATAGCATCAAGAAACATCAGAGAAGACCATGAACACCTTTAAGCCTGTTCAGCAGAGGGATCCAGATTAAGGTAGTGAATTATTGGAGTGACCACATAGAAACCAAGGCAAGGCTGTGATCTCCCAAGGGCCCAAGATACCAGGAAAAAGCTCAAGAAAGAATGCAGATTGCCAGGGGGACTGAAGAATCCTGCATATAAACTAGAGACAACTGAAAGCTGTGAGATCCTCAGGAAGCACAGGGTAAGGTCACAGACTGAAACAACTCAGATGTCTGGTTTCACCAGACACACAAGAAAGATGTGACCCAAGATAATCGTGCCTGCTTCTCTTTTGGAGAGCAGAACAGAACCCCTTTCAGTACTGTCTTAAAGCACTGAATGCTTCCTGCTGAACAACCATACAAGGCCATGTATGGAAAATAGCTATCTATCCTATGTCATTGTATGTGTTTAAACTGGGCCTTGGAAACCACACGAGACCAGGAGAGGAAAAGAATCTCTTTGGGACAAGGAAAAATCCTAAAGGACTAAGTTATGCTTAGGTCTGTGTGCTGGTGCAGGGATCCCTTCTGCCCTCCTCAGCACAGTTACAAGCAAGTTAAATATCCACAGTCTTTATCGTGAGTTTATAAAATACTGAGAGAGGGAAAAGCAGCCCAGAAAATGTTTTATTCATGCATTCATCTAACTCCAGAGCACTGGTCCTAAATAGAGTAACATGGCCAATGTATTTATAATTCACGGTGCCAAGTGGCTCTGGAGCAATGCCTTGCTGGAGCCTGGGCAGAGCGAGGCCCTCAGCCCCCATCTGGCAACCCAGTTTTACAGAGGAGACACCCTGAAACCTGCTCCTTGCTGCACATCTTCCCTAGGGAATGCCAGGCACCAGGACTTGAGCAGCACAGCTCCTCCCTCCCTGTAGCACAGCTCAGCCCCAGGAGAGCCACTCTGCAGCCTGAGTTTGGATGGGGAGGTGCAAGGGGGAAGAAGACAAAGAGTTATTTTTCATCAGATCTGCTATGGAAGGCTGAAAACAGCCAAGTTTCCAACCTCTTTCCTTTGTTTGCCTTAGGTCTCTCAGTTTCTATATCAGGCTCTGGTTCAGCTTCCATTAGCGCTTCCTCATCAACATCGTTAACAATGGTTTCCTCACTGAGGGTATCACTAGGATTATACTTACTGCCAGAATCCTCTGGCACAAAATCACTGTCTGAGTCAGAGCAGAGAAATAATTAACCCTCATGATACTTCTCTGAAGAATGAACAGAATACCTAATAAGATTTTTGGGACATCAAACTGATCCTGCTCCTAAGGAGAAAAGCATCCGCTCGCTGAAGTTGTCATCGCCACCAAGGAGTGGACACAGGAGACATCCTCACCTCACCTTAAGGCAACCTGCATTCCCTTAATTGAGTTAGTTACCTTACATGTCCAAACAGCAAACCACTTGTTTACTGCTCTGGCCCTGGATTAGATCATGGTTTCATTGCCTAAAAAAAACTATCAGAGTCAACGGATTCTCAGCTTCTGTGAAACTGGCCAGGCTGGAGGAAAGTAAGGCAAGACTATGTTACCTGAAATTACCAGCATTTGATTTGCAAATGGCCTTCAAATACTCCTGATCATATTCTTGTTACGTAAGATTAGATTTATCATTCAACCTACAATGCCAGAACTGAAATAGAACAGTTGAAAAATTTTCCCCACATATGGAGAAGAATGTTGCCCCACAGAAGAGAAATAAGCACCAAATTATATACAAATTTGCAGGCTTTTGCTGTTTTCAACTCTAGAGACAAGTTTTCCTTCCCTCCAAAAAGTAATCAGTCACTTCAGTTGCAGACACTTGCAAGCAAAACTAATTAACTTTCTAGGTCCAGAAGGATCCCCCCCCCAAAAGCTGGTAATATGTCTCAGTGGGTAGGAGAACGAAAGTACAGTCCTAGCTGGCTGGGAGGGATCTCTGGAGAAGTACATATGATACAGATTTCTGTCTGCAAAAAAACAGTAGTCTGCTAAGATCTGGAAGCCTCAAAATCCTTTCACTTCTGCTGGGAATTTAGTTCAAAGCAGCTGCATGTAAATATTGCATAGCAAATGCTACACTGGCAAATCTTTCTCAGATTCTTGTTTTTAAATCAACAAGAATAAACTATATAAAAGAGGAGCTTGCTTTATGGCAGCCAGTTTTACCCTGTTTTAAACTAGAAGTGAAAACAACCCTAAGGAAAAAAAAAAAAGAAAATATTTGAAATATGTATGAGCAACTGCACTGCCCTGCCTCATCTCTTTGTGCTGCATAAAGGGGACACAGATTGGCTGAATCTTTTTTACAGAGAGATCTGGCCAGAGATTCGTCAGAAAGCATGCAGCTTCCATTCCCAGTTCCTGTCCCTCCCAGCCAGGAGTGGGTAAGAGGCAGGGAGACAAAGCAGGAGGATCAGTAGCAGGCTGGGAATCGCCTGAAGGCTCGTCATCTTTCTTCAGGCCCTAAAACAATGAGAGCAGTGAGTATTTCCTCCTCATTCACATCCCTTGCATAAGTGTTTCTGGTATCTGTGCAACCTCTAAACTTCTGCCTCATCTAAAAGAAAGGGGAACTTTGTCAGTTAATTCCTGAAGGAGGAAGATCACTTCAACCTTTGACTTACTTCCTACTCATTAAAAAAAATGAGATCAGTAAAAGTTGCTAATGGAGAGAGAAAAACACCTCAGCAGGAATGCAACGGTTAGGGCACATTGTACCCCTTGTTAGGGGCTGTCCCTTCAACATAAAGTTACAGCCATGGCATAGAATTTATACAGATGCACTCCCTGCCCCCACTCCTAAACACCACTTAGATCTCCTTTCACATCTAATCCAAATCTTATGAAAACACTAACCTTAAGAGATTTGAGGTTAAAATTCCTCTGCACACCCAAGCCAACTAAAGGGCCAGGTAAATACTTGCAACCTCCATGACAAGGGTCTTAACAGCAGCACTATGTTGGAAGTAAGGAAGCCCTTCCCAGCACTGATCCCAGCTCTTGTGTATGCTTTATGTGGGTCTGTGAGCCCAGTACTACACAAGCTCTGGATCAGACACCTCTCAGAGGAAGCTGCCATACTGCAGACATCCAAGGAATGTGTGTGCTTGCGGTTGTTCCAGGAATTGGCAACACAAATGGCAAGCATCCATTTTGATGCTAATTTGACCATAATCTGGACCCCTACAGTCACCAGCACTTGACCAAGGACAAAGACTTGAACAGGGGAGCTTGAGGAGCTTGCAGGGTCTTTATTCTTCTGTGCATTCTCGGCCACAGCTGCTGGGCACAAAGTTCTGCTGCTGCTGTAACTCTGGGAAGGTGTGTATGGGGAAACAGCTGCTCTGCTGCAGCTTCCCAAGCTGTGCCTGCCAGGCTGCCCAGCGGGGCCATGTGCTGGAGTTCTCCTCTGCCTGCAGCCCAGAGGATGGGAGAAGCTGCTGATTCAGATCCACTCCCCCTGCTCAGCCCGTCCTACTTCTTGTAGAAATTACCACCTCTTGAGATCTGCCTGCAGAGTAGGCTCGTGTGGACACCCCCTCAGCTACTTCGGTCAGCCTAGGCCAGACTTAAATGGATTAAGTAGGAGGTTTTTGCTAGCCCAGTTTGATTGAAGTAGGTTGAGGAGTACTTACACATGCATCTCTGCAAACACATCCTGGGAGGGCATTAATTCCCGGGAAAAGGCAATGAACAAGTAGCAGGGACTACCAGCTCTTGTACTGCCACAGCTGAATCAGGAGTCCACTCAAATGGGGCTGTGTGGATTCAGGGACAGGCATGATTTTTCTTTGCAAACAGTGAAAGCTACTATTTCCCACCAGCTGCAGGTTGCTGCTCTTACAACAGCTCAGAGGGAAGGGGAAGCCTGTTACTCTCACTTGAGCAAGAAGTCAGCAGTGTTCACCTGCCAGGAAAGTTCAGGCCTTAGCATTACAGCTGCTCTGTCTCCCTTTCTGTAGGCTGAACTGAAGAGGAGGCAATTTCCATCTGATCCAGGCTCAGACACGTAGTTCAGAATTAGAAGTCAAGTTAAAAATTTGGAAAGCCCTTCCACCCCAGCTGCAGCTACATAGCTCCAGAGGACTTGGCAAGGTATCACTGTAAGCATCTAATCTCTCTTGCCTCTTCTGGTGCTTTGTACTCCTCAATTACGTCAGCCACGGCAGCAGGAACAGCACAGGTAAACCAGCCTTAAGTCATGCCTATCAAATAAAAAGCTTTGCTGCTTAAAGATTAATGTAAGAAATCAATGTGCTTGCAGCGTGTGCCAGCAGATGATCTAAGCCCATCTTAAGCAGGCTGAGAAATTTCACGTAATGGTGATACAAAATCTATGAGCAGTTAATGCTAAGAGTGTCTGTCTCCTTCCACAGTGCTTCAAATGCCGGTTCATGAGCTGGCTACCAGATGTGCTCCTCTTTTCCCTGAAGGCCATCACGAGGACTGCTATTTCATTCTCAAATCTCAACAGCCAGCATGGTGACAGCAGAAAGGCTGCTCTCTAACATATGTCTCCTGCATGACAGCACATCCATTTGAATACCTTGTTATGCTGAAGGAACTGAAGTGACCACTTCACAGGAAGGGATGAATCTTTCCAGCTATCAAAAATGAGCAGCTTAACAAGAACACTGTCAGAACAGCATCCAAAAAGGAAAGGGCAGTTTCTGTTAAGGATAGAACATGGCCATAGGCAGGGATGACTCTCTTGCCTCAGTAATGGCTATTGCCATCCACATACACACACTCCCTAACAAAGAGGGATTAGACCGTATTAAATGACATTGTCTTTTCTGATGGTTAAAACAAACTAGGAAACAATGCTGCCTTGGGCAAGGTCATTGCTTAAGCGTCTGGCAAGTGTTGATCACGGTATGCCCTGATTAGGAGTGTGCTCCTTTCACAGGAGCATGGGCACTAGGGAAAAGGAATGAGCATAGTAACAGGCATCCAGGTTTTACCCTGCCCTGAAGCCGTGACTCTGCTGGGACAGGCACCAGGACAGGGCCCTGGAATCCTGCTGCCCATATACAGCCTTAACTGCCATGAATTGTCTTTTAACAACAAAGTGTCACCAATATTTAATTATCCTGTTACGACAATATGAGCCTGAATTACTCTGTAAGATGCTTGTGTCCAAAAGAATAGAAAACTGGCATTGATGTAATTAACTGTGTATGGCTCAACCTGGCAAAACCTTCAGCCAAGCTGTGTAAAACATAAAACCCCTAGAAAGGAGCCACGTGCTTTGTGCTCCTTCAGGAGCTGTGGAGTGAAACCTGTGGCTCAGTCTGGCGTGTTATAACCCATCCAGGAGCACAAACTGCTTCTCACTGCAGGCTCGGTTCTCATGGGCACGGAGACTCAGGAGCCAGTGAGATGTCAAGACCTCGGATCTCAGTGTATTCAAGATTTATCTGCATCCCTATGCACATAGATGCCCTTTCAAAGGAAAAAATAGCCCCGTGTGATTAAAGTCTGCATCAGTACAAATCCCAGGCTGGTTTAGACCATACACACACAAGAATGGAATATATAATCACAATGCCTGGGATTCTCCTTAACTTTGCTAAGGGCTGGGTTGAAGCTATTTTGAAAGAAGCAACTGTATCTCCTTTAAGCATTAAGCATTCTTGGCAGTAATAATTGCCTTGTAACTAACTCCTCATTAGCACTCTCTCAGACCTGAATTACTGTGCTGACTTTTTATGTTGCTCCCGGTCCAAGAACAGGATTATCATCCCGGCACCGAAGTCTGCTCTTAATTATACTGTTACAGATACAAAACAAAACAAAACAAAAAACCAAACCAGAACCAAAAAAAATCCAATGAAATATATGGAATTACTCTGGATTTAGAGCAGCATAACTGAGATCAGTTTGTCCCATTGTTTCCCATCTAATCCACAATTTAGCACGATAAAGCACAGTGTTCTATACAAAGCTTCTTTTAACTGGGAAAACCAGCTTGTTTTACCCACCAGTAGTATGTCATGGTGACAGATAACTATTTAAATGAATTTAATACTCTTATCTGAATTCCTTATCCAGGGGAGAAAAATAGTTTTGCAAGAAAAAAAAAAAAAAAAGAATATGGCACCTGCTTTAGATAGAATAAGAGCATTAACATGAAGAACAGGAAACCAAATGTCTGACCCTGAGTGATGCTAAGCAGCTGCAACTTCCACAAACTTTGCAGGAGTTGTAAGATCTCCATGGATGATATTTTAAGATCTAATGCAATGTTTTCTCTACTATTTTATTTCAGTTTGTCATTAATGCAAAGGAAGACACTAGATAAAACACCTGAAGAAATCACCATGAGCAGTCCAGATGCCTGAACATAACTTTACGAAGCAGAACTTGCAGTGGCAATGCATGTAGGAGCTTGATCAAAGAGAGATCATTAATCATGTACATACAGGTTGGATGAGGGGAAAAGGCCTGAGGAAAACCCACATGAAAAGTCTTCATCACACAAGTACTTACATTATTGCTTCATGGCTTTTTACGGCCTTAAATCCAAGTAAAAAAAAGACATTATCTAAGGTGGGCTAGGGAATACAGCAAGAATATACAAAGACAGACTGAGGAAAGGGTCAATGAGGTTTTCCAGCATTCCAGATTTCACTTGCAAGTGATGGAATGGGCCGTTAAGACTGTTGGAATGATTTCTTGCATGGCAGAAAGCAGAAACTCAAGCAAAGAAAGCAAGATAAGTATGTATGTTTTAGCAGAATTCTTACTAACTACTAAATTATTATTGGCTGCATACCAAACACTCCACACAGTGATAAACAACTGTTCATTTTATTTCACTAAACAAAAAGCCCATTGAAGGATTTCTACTATTACTGCACTCACTGGAACTTACTTGAAAAATACAGTTTTGGACATACATCAAATACAACTTACAGCTGAATAGCTGCAGTGGTCTGACTTACTTTCCAAACATGTCAAGAAAATGTTCTGTTCTCCAGGCAAAAGGAGAACAACAGAGCACAGCAGTGCACTAACTACAGGTATCAGACATTCCCTGGGGCTCAGAAATAGCTTCCCTTCTTAATTGTAGAGAGTCCAGCAACTGGCCCTGCTTTCAGGGGAACTGGGGGCAGGGGTGGTTTCATATACAGCCCCTCATTTTTGGTGGCAATCCAGCAAAACCAGTAGGAATTCCCATATTCTGTCTTGCCACCAAAAAAGATACATTTTCAACAGCTGTGGCAGCACAACAGTACATAAGACCACACAGTAAACTAGAAAACCAAACTCATCTCAGTACAAATAAAGGGTTACTAAAAATGGTGCTGCTTTTAATCCCGGCATTGGTTTGATCCCCAGTGCAGAGTTACAAACAGCTGTGGCAGCACAATGTGGGGCCATAGGTGGTGGTGGCAGAGGAAGGGATGACAAAATCCTTAAGATCTGCAGCCAGGAACAGGCTATGCAGAGCTGTGTATCAGGCTGTATAGAACTGTCCTTGTGACACATCCCATCTCCCTCAGAGGCAAGGCCAGTTACGAAATCCCTCTCTCTGTTCTTTGCCCTGCCTGCTGCAGTTTGTCACCTCCAAAATTGTGCCTATAGAACAGTTTTAGAAGCTGCATCCTAAAATGGATCGTAGAAATCAGCTAGGTTATGGGGAAAAAAAAACCAAACATAATGGGTTTGTTTTCTAATCTTCCTCTGTTGCACTAGCTCAACTGCAGGGCTTATGACTGGGCACTGGCAAGCTGCTAAACCACTTCTGTGTCAAAGAACACATAAAAGATCCTGAACATTTGAGTCAAAACTAAAATCCTCTGTAAAGTGCTAATGACTAGACAGCCCAAAACTGAGGCTCTTTCAGAAGGTGCACCCATGTCCCACTTGAAAACCTGGATCCAAATTTGGTGAACGATGGTTCTGCAAAATGTGTGTTACAGGGTTTGTGCTCCCCACAGCTTTCCTTACCATGTGTTTACATCCCCTACATGTCTGTACAACACTACCAAATGCAATTCCTACTCTACTGTTATAAATAGCTACCCAAACCCAAGAAGAGTAGAGAACCACTCTGTCCAAGTTAGGTCCTGTGTTTGGGATGACTGCTTTAGGTTCCGTCCATATATCTATCACCTGATAATCTGCTGATTCTCAGCATCTCTGAAAGACAACTCCTGTAGTTCTGAAGCTGCATTCTGTGACACATCAGCGCCCAAACCCCGTGAGCAGTTCTGGAAATAAAGAAAAAAAAATCCTTACATCTTTCCACCCTCCATAGCCCCCACTCATTAGTGGAAAGCCCTTTACCAGAATTGTTTAGACCACATAACACCCACAAGTCACAATTTATGGGGTTTGTCAGCCTAATCACTGTAGACTTTTTCAGAGTAGATCCCCACAGTAACAATAATTTTCTGCTTTACTGACTCAGGGAATTTCATTCTAGTTTTTCTCCCCTTACCTCCCATCCACCCTTTTATTTCTAGGCCACATTTCTTCATTCTCTCTTGCACGTATTGTGCCTTTTGTGGCCAGAAGCAGCCTGCAGCTATAGTATTACACCATGTTGCTAGTGGAGACTGCAACAGCCTGCATAATTTGTCCCCTCAAATGCAGATCTGCCCTAAACCTTCCGGTTTATTTGTCTGGCCACACTGGTGAGTTTTGAGTTGTTCAGTAAAACTTGGAGCTGTGAATCATTATCAGGAGCTTTTGGGTTTTCAGTGAATCCTGGTGAAATAGAGACTAGAGACTGCAAGTTTTACATGCTTATTGTCACTGCAGCGTGTCACAAGGCGTGTGACAGAGCAGAGCTTAGCTCTGTGTCTGGCTACAAGCTTTGTACTAAAAAGGCACAAAAATCATTGCAGGCAATGGGATTTTAAAATGTAACTGGAGAAATCTCAGATTTTCTTCTTCCTCCCTCATTTCATTTTTGAAAGGACTTTTTAAGTCATCTTTACATAAAAGCTTTACACACGACTGAAAAGCAGAGTTCCCCAACATATTTCATAATTTTTTTCTACGCCATTCAGCCTTTTCCCCAAAGAGCAGCTTTAGTTCAGCAATGCCTCAGCACCCCTCAGCAAGGCAGACCAGGGAAGGCAGCGAGGGGCTCCCACACATCCTTTTTGTTCCACACGAAGCCAACCTCCAGCTTAACGCAGGCCCTTCCAGCCTGGGAAAACCTGGGAATTGCTTCAGCTGGGAGGGCCGGCCGAGCAAACAGGACGCCTCAGGTGCACGGCCTGGGGCCTGCCCTCAGCTCCCGCCGGACCCCCAGGCTCCCCGCTGGCCCACCCGCGTCCCCACCGTCCCCCGTGGCCTCAGGGCGTGAAGTTACCGCGGAGACAGCCCGTACCTGGCCTGGCAGAGCCCCGCAGGTGCCAGCCCCGGGCGGGTGGGCGCTCCGCCGGCGGCGGGGCTCGAACCCGCCACCCGCGGGCTCCCAGCCTGGGCCGCCACCGGGCGCCTCTCCCCGCGCGGCGGGCGGGGAGCGCCTTCCACCATCCCGCCGCCCCTCCAGGGGTCGCTGTGGTGGGAGCGCGCGGCCGGCGGGCCCGGCAGTCCTGAGTTACGTGCCCCGCGATTGGACGGCGCTGTCCCGCGGGCCAATGGCAGGCGGCGTCTCAGCCGCCCGCCCGCACTCCCGCCTCCGGCGCCCTCTTGCCGCGGCTGNATCGATTAGGTTGGAAAAGACCTCCGAGATCATCGAGTCCAACCTGTGAACGAACACAGCCATGTTAAGTAGACCATAAATAGCCCTAAGTGCCACGTCTACTTATTTTTTGAACACTTCCAGGGATAGTGACTCCACCACCTCTCTGGGCTGCCTTTTCCCTTGTCTAATCACCCTTTCTATAAAGAAATTTTAGTGTCCAACCTAAACCCCGCCTAGCACAGTTTAAGCCTATGTGGAGGTTGCATGTGAGAAGAGGCCGACCCCCACCCGGCTACACCCTGCTGTCAGGCAGTGTTGAGAGCGATAAGGTCACTCCTGAGCCTCCTTTTTATCAGGCTAAACACCCCAGCTCCCTCAGCCGCTCCTTATCGACCTGTGCTCCAGCCCTTTCCCCAGCTCCATTGCTGGACACTCTGTGCTCCCTCCATGTCCTTCTTGCAGTGAGGGACCCAGAACTGGACACAGCACTTGAAGTGTGCTCTCACCAGTGTCGAGTACAGGGGAAAAGCACCTGCAAGGAAGGGGATTACTCGTTGGTTTTGCACCTGACCTTCCATTTTTGTGATACGGGAGGAAGCTCTCATTTATAACCCCAACAAGATCCCCAGGGAACGGTGTTTCAGGTGGTGTTATTGGCAGCTGGGATGAACCTCAAGAACCGAACTTCAAAGACATTGAGCTCGTTCACGGTGTACCTGTGTGGTGGAAACCGAGGTTAAGAGTTCTGCTGAAGTATCAAGAATTAGTTTATTTTATGCGTTTATAGCATTTAAAATTTGTATTATTTGAATGTATTCTTTCATTAGCTCTTGCATTGCATTGTTGCCTGCAGTGACGTTTCAGACTGGAAGGTGTTTGCATCCTAAAGAATAATCTCTCAAGGACTTAACTTCTCAGTTTATGAGTGTTTCTTGTTTCTGGTGACTTTTTTGGGAATGTGGTTTATGCAAATATTAAAATTAACCTCAGTCTTCAGAAAAAGCATTATAGTTTGCCTAAAAAGCAGCACAAAAATGTGATGTGAAACTCACACCTGAGAAAACTTCAGTAAAAAAGGCATAGTGTTCTTTACCAAAAATAGAGGAACTGGCAAAACCTTCAGAAGAGTAAATTAATATCTAATTATTTAAAGCAAATTAGCGTCTGCCTTTTAATTAGCACAGAGACACCATATGTGATTGCCGCTGATAATAAAATTGCCCAGTTTTGTCTTCCTAGGCTCTGTGACATTCAATTAAATGAAGGAGAAGGGATGTCACTGCAGCCAGGAGTTGCTCTTCCCCTTTCCTTAAAGGGCCTCAAACGTAATCTCTTCCCGTCCAGGGCAGTAAATTTGTATAGTTACAGAGGGGTTTATATAGGCCCTGTTGTCATAACACAAGTACCCTCCTGTTAATTTGGCAGAGAATTAGCCCCAGCAATTTTGTATTTTGGCTTGCTGGGAAGCTGAAGGAAGAACAAGAACTGTGGGAGATGGGAGTGTGTTCTCCAGCCAGGTACTGAGTGGTCTTGCCTTTTGCTAGAGCAGATTATTGATACATTGAGTGTGTATCTGCTGCCTGTGGCAGCCTCTCTTGTGCTTTTGGGGCTGCTCAGCAGGGAGATGTGCTGTTACACTGCTGCTGTGGTCAGAAGGTGGCAGTTTGTTAAACAAAAAGGGTCAATGTGATGAGATCCAGTCTGGAAGAGGAATTTTGGAATGCATTTGTGGCGAAGGAGGTTGTTGACTGTTAGCACAAGTCACCGTACAATAAAAACTGTTTGCAGTGTGAGCTCAGAATGTTCTCAAAGGCCACCTTGCTTTGTTTCTAGTTACTGATGTTAGCTGAGGCTGCAAGCAGAGCCCCTCTGGCTGGTTTTGTGCTCAGGAGGAACCACTTAGTGCTCAGTCACTGAGGATGTGGATTTTTATCAGTGTGGCTTTGAGAACTTTGGTGATTTGAGGGTCCAGAGGGACTGGATGGGTAAGAGCTCAGGGCAGGTGACTGCAGGAGTAACCGTGATAACAGTTCAGGTGACACAGAAGAAAAAGTGATGTTGAGCCTACCCCACTCAGCTGATCCCTTTCAAGTCTTCATGTAGAGCTACTCTTTTTTGAAGTGTTTCCAGCCTACAAACACAGACTTCCAGTTGGTTTTTCTGGGGTGTGATACACAGCGAGGGGGTGGCTCATCTCGACATGACTCCTGTGGTTTATCCTGCCTGTCTCCAAGGTCTCTGCAACTGTTGTTGCTGTATTTGCAGGGTTTTTGAAGATGCCCAGTGTTGACCTTGCTGATGCTGCTAGAAAACCAGTCTGCAGTGTTAGGCAGGGAAACGTGGTGGGTCAGCTTCCACACTTGGCCATGGGACTACAGCTCCCACACCACCAGAGCTGAGGGCTGCCACAGAGGTGCTGAAAACATGGAGCAGTACATAATTATGATTAAGGGTAGTCTGTGGGCAGATTCCCTTCAATATATTCTGAGAATTGTTAGCTGTAAGTGCTAATTCTTAAAATGTTTGTCATTTCAGGTGCGTGTTGTTCTCAAATACCGACATTGTGATGGGAACCTCTGTATCAAAGTAACAGATGATGTGGCTGTAAGTACAGAACACATTCCAGAGCTTCTTGTACTACTCATAGACTTGTGTTTTGCTGTCAGTCATCTTGGACACTGCCTTGAGAGTGCCTGACAGTTTTCTAAAAACTCATGCTCGGCCTTCCCTCGCTGTATCTCTGATTGATGCTGACCAGTTCAGGAGCATTTTCAAGCAGATGTTCACTAGTGTGAGTGTGGTGCTTTTTATCTGCTCAGATTGGTGAAAACTTCCAATCATAGGTGAAGTTCCTTGTTCGTGATTATGAGACTGAATGACAGCGATGTTACAGCTAAGGAGTTGTTTTTCTGCAGTCCAGGGTGAGCCACAGAATTCTGCCCTACTCTTGTTTTCAGACTTGGAAAAGAGTCAAATTTCTTCTTTCCAGGAAGAGTAGTCTGGCATTGGAATTTCAAGTGCCTGGAATGGATGTGAAACTCCAGTAAAGGCACTTCTTGATAGGGTAATAGGGCTTAACATGGGTGAGGTGTTGAGTGTGGGGCACTGATAATGGGGAATTTAAGGGTATTTTTGTTGAAATCTCCCGTAGGGGAAGTTGGAGTCAGGTGATTCACACACGTGAACTCTTCTGGGGTATAGGCTGCTTTCAGTCACAGAAAGATGTTATACCAGGTGGGGGAAAATGGGGACTGGTTTCAGGGTTTTGGTTGGGTTGTTTTAGTGTTTGGGTTTTTTGTTTGGGTGTTTTTTTTATTTTAATCAGATGCTGTATTCCCTGTTTAGGGCTGTCTTACAAAAACAGGTTTTGCTTGGGGTACAGGATCCCCTTCAGTGGGAAATACTGAATTTTATGTCCCTGGCAGTGTAACATTAAGGACTGTGAAAGTCAAAATAAACATTTTTTTCAGAATATAAAGAATTGGAAAGTAACTTCAGGTTTAAAATCTGTTTCTATGTTTAGACAACACAAAAAAAAGGACAGCTTGAAAACCCAAGTTTTAGCAGCTTTTTGGAGCTAGAAGAAACTAGGATAAATAATGAGTTTCCCTGTTTTCAACATGGGAGGCGTGAGCATTAAGGAGAAGCTTAAAAGTAAACACAGATATGTTTGTGCTTTGAAACAGGGTGGATGTGTTGGTGCTGCCTCCTGGTAACTAATGAACATATCAGTGCTCTCCTTTTGTGTGTCCCAAGCACAAATGCATAGCAGCTACAAACAAGATAAAACCAGTTGAAGTGAAATCTGATATCAGGAACTTTGTCTTGCAGTGTTTGCTGTACAGAACAGACCAGGCACAAGACGTGAAGAAGATCGAGAAATTCCACAGTCAGCTCATGCGACTCATGGTGGCGAAGGAATCCCGCAGTGCTGCCATGGAAACAGACTGAAGTGCTGCGAATAAAATCAGTGCTCCGGTCATATTTCACTGGAAGCAAATCTTTTGGATTTGGATGAAAAACTGGGGCAGGAGATGCTTTTATGTACTGAAGTGGACTGATGACAAGTCTGAAGCATTTTCACCCCTCAGACTCCAGTTTGGAAATCTAGGAAAATAAGTGCTTTCAATTGAAAGCTTATATTTATTTTTGGGTATTAAGCAACTATTCTTACACATTAGTATGCTAAGAAGACAAGGAAATATTTTAAATCTACACTATGTTAATGCAAATTTGATAGGCCACAGGCATACTTCTGGAAAGTTACTGTAAAATTTCATATAGATTTCATTGTGTTCATACCTTATTCTGGTGTAGTCTCAAAATGAGAGGGTTTATTAACCTAATACTGTAGCATGGTGACTGGGTCTAATAAATATTTACATACATTATATAAATCTCTTGGGTTTAGAATAACAGATGTTTTCTGAACTGAAATGTTGAAATTGCCAATTTGTATTACTACTGTCACTGGCAGCAATCTAGCTTTTGGTATTGCTCTTAGTCATAAGATGTGCAACATTATCTATAATGCAGTTTGTAGAACTCTTATATTGGCTAAGTGATTAAACTTCTGTATTTTAAAAATTAAAATAGAACTTCATTGAATATTGCTAGAGATCTGTGAGAAACTGGGATGGTTTTTTCTGCTTGTGCAAATACTGTTACTAAAAAACAGTCAGTGGCTTTTTTACATACTTGAACTATTTTGTACTAGCAGGGGGTCCTTTTCCCATCCTTGCTTCAAGCAGAGTTGAAGTATATCAGCAAGACAAATTCTAGAAGCTCTTGCCTATTATGTTAATAGAACATATCCAACCAAGCACTATCCAGATTCCTTATTCTAGCAGCTTGTTAACTGCATTTTCAAATGTTACATCTGGCAAGTGGATGTCAGCCAAATGAATAAATGGATGAAAACAGCTTAATAAATACTTAAATACCACTGTCAGAAATAGACCAATGCTCCTGTAGCTTAGACATGTTTCTCACAGTAACCTCTGGTAGACTGATGGAAGCTTTAATTGTCTCTTGTAAAAAGCTTTTTGTTTGAAAACCCAATAGCTAAAATTGATACTTGCTTTGACTAGGTCTTGCATACTTGAAAACAGAATAACATTTTCCTGTAATTAGGCTATTGGTATAACTAGGTGCTTTCAGAACTGATTTTTTTGGGTTAAACCAAGCCACAAAAGTAAAGCAGGACCATACTTGTAGTGGCATTTATACATAACAATCTACTTAATTAGCTACCTGCTGTCACTTACATAAAAATAATGGAGCTACTGGGAAGCAGTGGACTTTCCACATTTGCCAAAAGCTTGGAAAAAACCCACAGGCTTGAATATTGCATTAGAGTACCCTTTCAGCTGAACACAGAATGTTGCACGTTGTTGAAAAATACTGCAGCACTAAATTCCTGATGACTGCTCAAAATTCTAGTCTGCAGCAGCAACTAGTATGTGTGTAACATTTTTGTATTGGCTTTTGAAATATAAATAAAGCCAGAGAGAAGGCTGGACTGAGTTCATTGTTAAACTTCCATGAGATACTGTAATACTGAAATTTTTCTTTGGTGCTTGAAATAACTTTCCTAATATTTGTAATATAGTAATAGAGAGACTGGGTGTACCAGGTGGCTGAAAGGCTTCAGCTTTATACTCCAGTAGGTTTTAGAGGAGGAGCAATTACAGCACTGTATATTAGAGCAGCAGTTTTCAAGCAAAACAGGCAAGGGAATACATTTCTACTTTTCTAAATTCAGAATTTCCCTAAAACCCTGGGGAAATATTATTGCTATTTTGTAAGAGCATGTGTTGTTAAGCTTGTTCTCCGTATACACAGGAGAAACTAGAGTGGTTCTGTGCAGTCAGAATGCAAAAGAAAATATTACAAAGCTACTGCTTAAAAAAATAAATGGTATGGAAACTTCTTTAGAAAAACATAGGTGCTTCATAACTTTGTCCTGGAATTTTCACCTATTTCCATACTGTGTTCATGGGGCAGTAGAGAAGCTCTGAATTCCAAGCTCTGTTTCTTTCATGCCTATACTCTTGCTGAGAGTATGTGTGCTTATGTACACTGATCACTTCCCTAATAAACATTCACTGAGTTGGTCCATCATGTTGCCAGCTACTTGAATGTGTCCTCTGGTTTGTGATTAAAAAATCAGTTTATTGTGGCTGCTGCAGCAAAGGGGTGTTCACAGTACCTGAATCTCTGCATTGGGCAGCCCAGCTTGCCAGGAACTCCTGCTCTCCAGCCAGGAGCTGGTGCCAATTACAGGCTGCAATCAGGGCAGCAGCACCTGGGCTGCCTGTGCAGTGACGGACAGGTGACCTTTGCAGAAGTGGAATGATTGAAAAAAATAGGATGCTTTTCCTTGCTACAGCTAATTTTGTTGCTGCCTGTTAGTTTCCTTCGGTAATTGTTCTATTTTGTGAGAGTAGTTTAATGAAAAGATAGGGCCCTTGTTACTGTTCTAAGAACTTGGGTTAGTTTACCTATGGAATTTATTCTGTTTCTCTGGGGTTCTCACCTCCTGGGTTCCCTGAGTGTCTTGATTTCAGTTCTTCCTTTGTGCAAGGCACTTAGGCTGACTTCATGTCTGAGCTCTCTCTTACGTGCCACTACACCACTTCTGTTTCCAATTTTAGGGGTTTGAACCCTGAGCTGCTCCATATGTAATCCATTGTGGAAGTGTATTCTGGAGTGCAGGAAAATGTTTAAATTATCTGTAGAAGTGAGACGTTTGATCACAGGTCTTTGTTTTAGAGAGCCTTATGAAAGAGTCCTTCCTATTAAAGTCCTGACCTAGCTTCTAGGAGTGACAGGTTTATTCTGGAAAAGTGGGTGCTTTGGTGCTGGAGTCTGTCAAAATGGGAAATTTCAGAACCGAAGCCAAGCAGGTGCTTTTAAAAATGTTTTAACTTGTCAAAAGAATTATGTTTCATCTCAGTACGTTTCTTCCTGCAGTATAAAAGCGAGTAATACTCAGCATTTTGCTGTAACCAATGTGAGGAAACTGTGGTTTCTGTCAGTAGGACTGGGATGATCACTTGTAGGCTGATCTTAAAGGATTAAGTAATTTTTGAGGTTCTTAGGTGTTCATCCTGCTATAGGTAGGATGAATCTCCTCCCTTTGATCACCTGGAAGAAGGATGGAAACACAGTTACCTTACCCACCTGTGCTTTCTTAGTTCTGGCTTGGGGGAGGACAAACCTCTCACAGGAATTATACTGTAACCACCTTTTAAATGAAGTTTTGATCTGAAGTAGAAGTACATAGAAAATAAGTGGGGTTTTTTCCTGTAAATTTACCTAGGCTGCAGATTATGCACAAATCCAGATCCTTCAAGATTCTGTGAGCATTAGTGGGTGTCCTTAGGGAGTAGCAGCTTAGCTGAACACTGGTATTCTTTGTGCTGCGTGCTGAGGGACCTTCCAATTGACTGAAGCAAAGCTGGTTTGATCAAGTAAGTCCAAGGAGTCCTTTTGTTAGATAACTGTCTTAAAGGATCTTCACTTTTTTTTTGTTAGAGGAAACTAGTCTATGAAGAACTACATCTAATTCCTTGCTTATGTTAATAGTGATTTGCTTTTCAAGAGATGGGGTGTCTATTCTGAAATGCCAATACTACTTTAAAGGTGGATGCTGTGTGACTCAACACAACTTTTGTTTATAAAGATATTATCTATTAAAAGAGCTTTGAGAGTTCAAGGATTGGTATTTAAATACAAGCAACAGTTGAATTGTCTTTGTGGCTGGGGATGACATAAAAACATGCCTTTCATCTCTTATTACTTCCAATAAGCAGATTTTTAGTCTAAGTAGACTCTTTAGGCTGGCTGCTGGGCTGAAGTGTTTGAGTCACTACAGACTGGAGACATTGGGCTTTTTAGTCTGTAGAAATGTTATTTTTGAGATGAGAGTGATGCCACAGTATTTTAGCAGCAGATTAGTTGCTCAGCAGAATGCAAAGCGTGGTAGTTTGTTAACCCCTGCTTATTATGCAAGTCCATGTGTGTGCCCAGTACCAGCTCCACCAGAATAAATGCTCCTGGGAAAAGGTAGGCTTAAACTGGACCATGTAAAACTGAAGTCTGTGGGAACTGTGCAAATAAAAACATGGTCATGGCATGATAGCAGAGTTAACTGCCCTCGTGCAAGTCCAGGCCCATGCTGTTGAACATAATCTTTGTGTCTGGTGAAGGCAAATCCTTATGTTCTTATTCTGTGCCAAGGTGGTTGTAGGGGTGTGTTCTTGGAGTCCCGTGATGGGAATGCAATTACTTTCTGCCATTCTAAAAGCATCTTAAGCCCTGAGTGCCATCTCTGAGTGCTCTTGTGTGGAAGTGCCTGGTCTTCTAGCAGGAGCCAGTGTGCTCAATTCATTATGACTCCTCAAACAGACAGTTCCTGGATGTTGTGAATATTTGGATTACAAAACCGAGAGTGTAGAGTTTCTCTTAAACTGTAATGCTGGTATTTATGAAAGTGTTTTCCATTTAAATCAAGACCAGTTCTGAGGATATTTTGCTTTCTTTAGCAAGTTTTGGTTTTGCGCTCACATTCTTTTGTTGCCTTTTTTGGTGACAGTTCTTAGTAATTCTTTTAGAACTTAGAACATCAGTCATACCAAGAGGTCTGGGATAGATTGTTTGGTTTGTTTTTTTTTTTAATTTCCTTTGAAGCTGTTGTGTGTTGAGTCCATTTTTTGTCTAGAAGGAGTGGTATCTGTTCATGAAAGGACTGGTCTGCATTGCCCTGCATTTGCTGAGAACCTTGCTGAGCTACAGGCGTGTGTTTACAGCAAGATTCCAAAGACTGGCTCCTTGGAGAGGGGGTTGAGTTTTCTGGACACCTCCTGAATGGCTGTGCTGGCTGGTAGTGAGCAAATGAGAGTTCGGGTAGCTGAAATATGCATTTTAACTGGGTTGCTCATGCATGTAAATACAGCCACCTCTACTGCAGCTCTGCTATCATTGTGTGGCTGGGAGATGAAAGGCTCGCCTCGGGGCGCTGACAAATGAGCTCTGGCAAACTGTGCGCGGCTCAAAATGTTACTTTCCAAAGGCATCTGCTCCGGTAAAGGAGCAAGGCAGGGGGATGAACTAATGCCTCAGACACGTCCGTGAGAAATTCGGTGTCTTGCTTTAAATTGCCTTAAAAGATAGCTTTTAAATTTGGAGGCAGGAGGGAAACTGACCTTTCAGTGATCGACAGTTCGGGGGTGTTTTTTTTTAAAAAACCACATTTTCTGCGGCAGTGCTCCCATATAGCTGAGGTCAGGAACCAAAGGAATAAACAAATTCCATCAGGGATTGTTGGTTTGTGCCCAGAGGCGAACCTTCTGTGCTTGGTCACACAGCAGAGCCGGGTGACACGTGAGTAAAACCGTGCAAATAAGCAGCCGTGGCTCCAGCAGAGCAAACAGCTGCTTTGCAAATAGCTCCTTACCCGCCACAGATGTTGATCGTCCCATGAATGTGCAGGCTGGGATTCCACAGCAGCCTTGGCCCATAGAGCAGCTGGCTGCTGATCCCCCTTGCCTCTAGCACCGATTGCAGCGTGTCTGAGCCTTAGCTGAGCTGTTCCCATTCACCAGTGCATCAGAAAACTCCTTGATGTTTTCTGGAGAGCTGCCGGTGTGGTATTCAGCCTGGTTAGTGTGCTGAGATGGCTTCTCAGAAGGTCAGCTGAGTGCTACAGGGAGTGAAATGGAAGGGTTGAGAGCTCCCAAGAGGGGTGAGGAGATCGATGAGAGTGAAAAAAACAGTTAGATTGGCTTGGGTTGCCATGGAACCACAGCCTAAAAACCTCTTATCTTGGAATTTCCCTGACTTGCTTGTAAAAACCTCCTGTCTGTTGCATTATATACCCTGTAATGTGCATGCTGTACAGTATTTACCTAAAAACTAGGTATGTCTGAATTTGTTTCTGCATTGTTCTAGTTCATATGGCTGATACAGAGAGTGTGGAACCAAAGCCTGTAGATGATATTCTCCCTAGAAGCCTGTAACACTCTGGTAGTCTCTCAGAGTAGCCAGACCTGAACACATGGTACAAGGTGTAAATTATACCATGGATTTATAAAACTGTGTTGTAATTCCTAACGTTCTTTAAGTGCCAGTGTTGGGGCAGAGATTTAAGCAGGGATCAACATGTTAAGGGCTTACTCCAGCAGTAATGGTTCAGTGAGCTGTAGCTGCTCCAAACCAATAAATTCTTAAGATTCCTCCAGAATGTATCCAGGTGGCCAACCCTCGAAACACAAATACTGAAACACCTCCTGGATGTGATTTTGCTGGTGGTGAGAATGGACTATTTTGATTTTGCAGAGAAGAGTTTTCTTTCCTCATTCTTTTGATTCTTGTATTAAGCTTCCTTCTTTTCTGACTCCTCAGTCCCTTCTTCTTTTTCATTTGTTTTAAACTCATTCTTTCTCTTCAGATCTTTCATGTTCCCCTTATTTTCCTCTTTACAGTTGATCATGGTGATGTTATAATTGGCTTAGGGGAAGAGGACTGTTATACAGTTGTAGCTTTACCTTCTATTTGCAGGTGTTGATAAAGGATTTGTTCTCAAAGTTGAGCTTCAGTAGAGGGACACTCTGCATTGTCACATTTGGGAAGAGCATGTGTGTCACTGAAGCCTTAATATTAAATTGCATGGCCACCTTCCTCAGCCAATAATAGTATAAGAAAATGGTTTTACTGGATATGAACAAATTACACTTAGACTTTAGAAAATATAAAGATCCTTCATCTCATACTCTGTGTTGGAATATCTACATAGGTTGTAGCAATTAATTTGCTTTCCTATAGTGCAAATTGCAATCTTCTTGGCATTATTTTTTTGGCTGCTGTCTGACAGTCTACAGCTTGTAAAAGACATCAGCAATTCTCCATAATATTTATCAATACCTGTCTTAAAATATAAAGAGTGATTTTTAAAGATAAAAACTGTTGTTTTATCTGTTATTGTCAGTTTCTCTGTGCTTATATGAATCTTTGTTTGAACTCTCTGCAGTTCCCCTCCCACCAGTAGTCCCATAAGTTTATATCATGGCCACATCGTCCCCTTAATTTCTGTAACAAACTCCAGCTACTTTGAAGGTGGATATTGTGAGTATTGTTCCTCTGTGCTGTGTATTGTTCCTCTACCTCAGCCCGATGCTAAAGCAAAAATTACTTCGAGGAATGCCAGACCATGGAATTGCTAATGTTTTCCATTTGTCTTACTTAGAGTCACAGAATATCTCAAGCTGGAAGGAATCATCAAGGATCATCAATTCCAAATCCTGCTCCTCACAGGACTACCTAAAGCTAATCCATATGATTAAGAGCATTGTGCAGATGCTCCTTGAAATCTGACAGGCTGGATGCCATGAGCACTTCCCTGTAGCCTGGTCTAGTGACTGACCACTCTCTGAAGAACCTTTTCCTAATGTCTAATCTGAATTTCCTCTGATGCAGCTTCATTCCATTTTCTTGTGTCCTGCTGCTGATCACCAGAGAAAGGAGATCAGCACCTCCACTTTGAGGAAGCTGCTGGGCTGTGATGAGTTCACACCTCAGACTTCTCCAAGTTCAACAAACCAAGTGACCTCAGCTGCTCCTTCTGAGTCTTCCCCCTGAGGCCTTTCACCAGGCTGGTCACCCTCCTCTGAACACACTTTAATAGTTTATTGTCCTTCTTATGCTGTGGTGCCCAAAACTGCAAACAAGACTCGAGGTGAGGCTGCACCAGCACTGAGCAGAACAGGGCAATCACCTCCCTTGTGATGCTGTGCCTGATGCTCCTCAGGGCATGGTTGGCCTTTTGCCTTTAGTAGTATTTGCATCTCTGTGTTGTCCTCGGCTAGGCTGTGGGAGTTGTATGATTTTCACAATAAACACGCAAACCTGTTCCAGTTAGGAGGGATCCATGTAAAGCACTAAACCTGGTGTCATCTTCCTCTGTTCCACGTCTGTTTGAGGTACCTACTTTGCTCATTGCTCTTTACTGCTGCTACTGCTATAAGGAATCATAGAATTGCTTAGGTTGGAAAAGAGCTTCTAAGATCATCAAGTCCAACCATTAACCCAGCACTGCCAACCCCACCACTAAACTGTGTCTCCTAAGTGTTCAGTGCTGCTAAAGCACAGAGGAAAACTACTGTTAAGTGAATTGTCAATTTAAGAAGGTGGATACCCACAGGAAAACATCTATGCCAGAGGCACATCTCCACAACAGACACTTTGAACTACCCTGGCAACTTCAAAAAAGGAAGAACTGGGAGGCCCTCAGTGGTAGCAGGGTGCTTTCTTGGATGACTGAGCACACCTATTTTCAGAACATGGGACAGCCTGGATAATGTATGACACTACCTCTTCAGCAAGTTACAGAGGCTGAAGTTACTAACTAGAGATTGGAATTGGCATCCTTAGAACAAACAGAGGACAGAAGAAATGCAAATTTTCATTAGTTTAAATAGTCAGATTGAGTATTGTGCTGGCTTTGGCTGAGATAATTTTCTTTGCAGTAGCTGGTATGGAGCTGTTTTGGATTTGTGCTGAAACCAGTGTTGATTACAGAGAGATGTTTTTGTTATTGTTTAGCAGGGCTTGCACAAAGTCAAGGCCTTTTCTGCTCCTCACCCCACCCCATCAGTGGGGGGTGCACAAGGAAGTGGGAGGGGACAGAGCCAGGACAGCTGACCCCCACTGACCAAAGGGACATTCCACACCACAGGGCATCATGTTCAGCAGATAAAACTGAGGGAAGAAGGAGGAAGGGGGGGAGATGTTTGGAGTTACAGGTTTCCCCAGTAACTGCTATGTGTGATGGAGCCTCTCTTCCCAGGAGATGGCTGAACCCCTGCCTGCCCATGGGAAGCAGGGAACTAATTACTTGTTTTGCTTTTCTTGCATGTGCATCTTTTGCTTTACCTCTTAAAGTGTCTTTATTTCTATCCATGAGTTTTCTGACTTCCACTCCTCTGATTCTCACCCCATCCTGCTGGTGGGGGAGTGAGTGAGTGACTGTGTGGTACTTGGCTGCCAGCTGGGGTTAAACAGTGACAAGTATGTGTGGTAGCTGTAATAAAGGGTTATGACCCTGGCACACAACACAGTTGCAGTTTTAACTTTCATCCTGTAGAAGTTATGTTTACTACAATATTCAACACAGTCTTATTTGTGTCTAAGTGAAATCCCTGTAGTCCTACAGAAGAAAGATGGACTGCTACTAATGCTTTTGGTGTTTCAAGAAAAACAGTGCAGAGCAGTTTGTGAAGATAGATGCCCCAAAAGGGGTAGAACTCAGCCAGCACATTTGGCATGGAAGAAGAAAACAACAAAAAAGGACAAAACTTACTTACAGAACAGTTTAGGGACATGTTGCTTTAAAGAAGACTAGTTTTTAATTTAGGCACTATTACTGCTCATAAAAAAAGAGAGAGAGAGCTGCACCAAAGGCTCTGGGCAAAGGACTGCTTGAGCAGACTGTGATGATTAGGCTGAAGAGGTCGAAAGATGTGAAAGGATTCATTATCTGTGATCACAAGTCTGTCTGTTGAGACCCCAACAATCCAAACAGGAGCTGAGATGGTGTGGAGGTGATGAAAAAAGAAGATTGGATCTTAGGAGTATAGGAAGTAATAGGTGAAAACAGATTGAATGGAAAAACCTCAGAGATGATGAAGAGTTTAATGTTTGCTTGTTATGTTTTTCCTGGTGGGATGAGTTGCTACACGTTGACCTTCTGGAGCTTGTTTAGATCTCTCTGCCCAAGTTTGGAAGACAGGCCTTGGAGAATACAGGTTCAGAGAACAAGCAGCCCTATTAGGTGCATTTTCGGCGTTTTCCTTCTGTTGGGCACAGTCTGTGTTTCTCTTGAGTTCTACTACCGCGCAGGGAGCGCTGGTGAGCCCAGCTAGCAGCCACTTGGGCGGCTCACAGGTGGTACCACACAGCGGCTGCCCGGCCGTGCCCTGATTCTGGCGGGGCAGCTGGCACTCAGCGTTTGCAGCCCGGGCGCTCCGGGAGCCCCGGCGCCCGGCGGGCTGCGCGGGGGCTGCGGGGACAAAGCCTGCGCGACCCTGCGCAGCTGCGGAGCCTCTGGCCCTCGGGCAGAACTACATCTCCCGGCGGGCTGCGGAGCGAGNGGCGCGGTGCCGGGATGGGGGGGCCGCGGTGCGGCGGGACGGGCTCGGCTTGGGACGTTCCCCGGCGGGATGCGAGCGGTGCCCCGGCGGGGAGAGGAGCTTCAGCTTCCCATGCACTAAAGAAAAGCGCTTTTCCAAGCAATTCCGTGTGTCCGAGCCCGCGGGCGCTGCGCCGAAGGTCCGTAAATGCCAGAGATTTAAAGATTGCGCGGTGCTCCGCAGCTGCTGCTCCAAGGATTCCTAACAATGGGAATTGTCCGAGTGTGAATAACGCAGTGGGTCGGCTGGGACCTTTTGTTGATTTCGGGAACAGGAAGGCCCTACTCTGCATTCCTGGTAGGGGAGCGTATGTGGCATTTCCAAGAACGTGCTGGAGCCAGGGGGGCTTTTCCAGGGTCAGGTCCCTGATAAGCGGGACTTAGCAGTGCTTATGGAAACAACAATTTTATTTAGCGTTCCTCGGGAACGCCCAATAAATGGGCAGGTTTCCCCGTTCAATTAAAGTGGCTTTAACTATTGTAAAAGGTTTCAGTTTGGTTTATTTGCGCATTTCTAAATGGGGAAATGAAATTGAAGTTTTATTTATTTGTGGATAATTTTGCCACACCTGAAGATGGTTTGATTGAGTACTTAATACATAATTCCCTTTGCTGAACAAGTGTTTTAGGCATGAGAAGAAAACCTTGTAAGTTTAATGCCTGTATTTTGTTGCATAACTGAGCAATCTGCAAAGACTAAGCAAATTATGTACTCTGCTCAAGCTGGGTTTAGTTTGTCAGAATTCAGTTGGGATTTTGATTGCCCAGGAGTTAAAACATTTTCAAATGCATTGCTTAATTTTCCAACTCTATTGAGTTAGGATGCTTTCTCTTCCCTTCTTTTCGTAGCCTATCTTTATCTAAAATAAGAGAAATTGCCTAGTAATTTTAGGTGAACCTACAAGATAGGATCAGTCTTAGAAGCCAATATCTCAGAGTTACTCAGAGAGCCACAAAAGCAGGGTTCATATTTTGATTGGCACTACTCTTTGGAGATGCTGCGCTTCTCCCCTGAAGCAGATATTACTTTTGTTTGAAGTAAGCTAAAGCCGAGGCTTGAGTGCACAGATTGCTAATGCTTACTGAAAATCGATGGAAGATAGACCCCAAAAGCAATTAAGCAGCTTTGAAAATCAATCCACAGTTGAAGTCGTCCAAGGACAGGGATTAGATCTCTGTCATAGCTGAAGTCTTTGTGGGAAAGGTGCTGGCAAGGAGTGGCAAGTTCATGACTCTTTGTTCTACATCTTTTCCAGTCTGAATTCATATAGAAACTTGTGTGTGATTTGCTAAACTCTGCTGGCTGGTTATTTTCCCCAGAGTTTGTTATTTTATTTTGTGTGATTATAGTGTTGAAGTAGATCATTTGAAATAGAGCACAGTTGGTAATAACCAGTGCAGCCAGAATCCATGCGCAATTTGTCTGTATGAATTGCCCAAAATAGGTTTTGGATTACTGGATGTTTTAAAAGGGTTTTTTGCCCCCTGTTGATTTACTGTACTTTAAGTATTTGGTCATTCTGTAAGGCAATACCATTCTTTTCATCCTGTTTGTTTACCCAGGGTTTCAACAAAGCTTTCAGACCTACCCAATATTTTTAGGCATAAAATGGCAATGTTTTAATCTTGCAAGCACCGTGAAACAAGCTCAGGCTCCTTAGTGGAATGACCAATTTGTTCTGAGTAATTACAACAGGTAAATGAAACTGTTTGGGGTAATAATTCTGGAATGGTAATACTCCCAGAAATTCTTGTTGCTTCAGTAATAGTTTGTCAAGTAATTTGTCAGTGGAGAAGTAGCAAAGCAGGGCTGGGGGTGGTAGGTGAAGTACAACTTATAGCTCTAGGCAAAGTAAATCGATTATCTTAAGTGTTCCTATGCACATTTCTTGCATTATAGTTGGAGTATTCAAATTCTGTGGCCAGATGAGCAGAGGTAAAGCCTCACCTTTGTGGTAGAGTGTGCACTATTTCATTGAGCCTGCAAGACTATTTTCTTCATGCCATGCACAATCCCAGAACCAGAGCAGTCTTCTTTAAAGTGCAAGTTCCAAATGTGGCAAATAGATCTTTAATTACTGTGTAAGTCCCTGAAGAAAAGTCACTTGGAAAGTAGAGCATCTTGCTTCTCTCTGAAGAGCTTTGGTCTGCCTGTAATTAATGTTGAAAATACTTTTTTCCCTTCTGAATACTACTGCTGAAAAAGTCCTGGATTCTTCCTCTGAACACATTATTTTTAATTAAAAGCATCATTGTGTGTGTAAATGGGTATTTACATAAACAGTAAAGCACAAAACATCTTCTTCTAAAGTGGCATTTGCTTTAATATCTTGGTCATGCTAGACACGGCAGGATGGCTGACAGTGATTTGAATATACCCTGGGGTTTATGGTTGGCTTTTTTAGCAGTATTCTCAGCTTTTATATATATTTAAGCACACTTTATGCTTTAAATGCTGATTAAATGCTTTCTGATTGGCAGGGCTGGGAATGTTTTTGTGGGAATTGTGGTAGCTATGCTTTGTTAGTTGTTCTCTTCGATAGTGCATTTGCCAGAATGAAGAAATTAACCTGTGATCATGTTTATGAAGGTATCCTGCTGGATTAAAGAACAGGAGCTGTTTGCTAGTTTTCCTCTCCTCTAGCTTTTTTTTGAAACATCTCTGCAGGAGATTATTAGTTGTAATCCATGGGACAAGAAAGGGTTCAGCAAACTTTCAGGTTTTGTTGTTCTTTCTTTGTCTCAAGCAATTCTCCTCACATTTATTGCACCCAGCAGTCAAATTTCGTTCATCTTGTGAATTCTATAGTGAAAACACACAACTCTTGCTCTCGCTGCTTGTTCTGTATCTGCAGCCTGGGTGGGCTTTGCTGTCTGATAGAAGACAAGTCTTCCTCTCAGCTAAAACACCCATGTACGATGAATCAAAACCCAAGCTCTGTTGGAGGACCTAGGCCTCTTGGGTGCTTCATCAAGAGTGTTAATTGCTCTAATCTGGTGGGTACAGGTAGTGCACTTTTCTAGATGAAGGCCATGAATCCAAACAGAACTTAAATATTGTTATTAAGAGAGAGATAAAGTAGCAAGAATTGTTCTTGTTACATGTTTACTCTGGCACATCCTTTCGGTGTTGCAGTTATTTGACAGAAAATGATGACTACCATCTGTTCCCCTCCTCTGGCATCATTCAAAGTTCCTTTCCTCGTTGGGAATGAAGTCTTTGTAGAGAGATAACAAGTTTTGATCTCTTCCTGTTTCCATAGTCACATTTAATATTCTTTTTTCCTTTTAAATTTACAGTTCTAGGCAAAATGAATTGATTATCTTCTATATGATTTTGCACATTTCTTGCATTATACTCAGAGTATTCAGGTTTTGTGGCCAGGGAGCCTGGTGTCCTTGAAAAATAAGGAAATCTGAAATAATAGATGAAGTAAGGAGTCCCTCATAGAGGTAAGAGGGAGTCAGACATCATTGAGGAAGGAGGAATGGTGGCATCATAGAAAAAGGAGGAAATGTGGAAAAGTTGGACATCACAGTGGATTGAGGTCATCTCACACTGAGCAAGGAGAGAGTCACACACGGGGAAGAGCTAGTCTGGCACCATGAAGAAAGAAGAGAGTCTGGCATAAATGAGGAAGGAAGGAGTCTGGCATCATAGAGGTACAATGGATTTGGACATCTCAGAGGTAAGAGGGAGTGTGGTGTCCTATAGGAAGGAGGGAGTCTGGTATCAGAGATTAAGGAGAGAGTCTGGCATCACTGAGAAAGGAAGAAATCATCATAGAGATAAGAGAGAGTCTGACATCACAGAGGAAAGAAATAATCTGACGTCATAGAAAAAAGCAGGAAATCTTCACTAATGGAGGATGGAGTCTCATCCTAAAGGTAAGAGGAAGTCTGGCATCACAGATGATAGAGGTCATCTTGCAACACAGAGGAAGGAGGGAGTTTGGCATCACAGAGGTCAGAGGGAGTCTCACATCATGGGGGAAGGAGCACATTCCCATTCATGCTGCCCTTACTAGTTGGAGTCATGATCCTAATTTAAATTCACAATGTGCACCTCATCTGTCTTGCAGTTTGCCAGAAAATTCCTCTGGCAGGCTTTATATTCATCTATCTCCACACCCTCTTTTAACTGAAGGGTTGTCATGTACTTTGTTCTTACGTATCTCAAACTGCTTGCAGGTTTTTTCTTCCCCTCTAAAGCACCACATATACATCAATTCTGCATGTTTTAATAATTAAAGGTTTCAGTAACGCAGTTTTCTAACAGTGCTAATACAAAAAGCTTGTAAATCTGCTAGCTGAAAAGATCTTTCCCTCCCTGATTCCATGGAAGAATCTTAAGAGACTTAGACTAGTGGAAGATCCTGCAGTTAATAGGAGACAGGCTGTACTGTACCACCAAGCAGTTTGGGATGAAAACAAGTCTTATCTGGAGATGTGGGCGGGCAAAACATTGGCAATAACACCATGGCAGGGAAGGAGGGTAACCTTTTACTCTTCACTATTGGAGGATTTGGTGAAGCTAAAAATAGGGCCCAAATTTGCCTTAAGGCCTGAGGAACAATTACCTCGATCTCATTTCCTTATCTGTAATATCTCACTCTTTTGGTTCATTTCCACCTCCTCTGTGAAATGCAGATGCTGGCATAGGATGAGGAGGTGAACCTCATTATTGCTAGAAACTCTAGTGGAAGGCAAAACAGAACCATGTGCTGTTCATAATTTCTTTTCAGACGCTAGGAACGAAATGTTGAAGTAAAGCTCAAGATGTTGTTTGGACTCTGTTGGACTGTGTAATTTAGTTGGCTGGATAGTGGCTAAGAACTGGTTAAAAAAACTTGTTACTGGCATGGTATCCTTCCCTTTTTTAACTGGAAGATGGGATTTGAGAGAGCATTCAGCTGTTCACCCTCCACTGTATTCCAGGCTATTGTCACTTCTCTGCACCTGTGCAAAAAACCTGTTCTTGCTGGGATTTGAGGGTCATTAAATAGAGTAAAGGCTGGATAGGATAAACAGGATAAAATCTTTGCATGATCTAACCTTAATGCATTATTATGGTAGTTGGAACAGTTCTTTCACCCTTAATTATAATGACTGAACAGTGCTGATTTAAGAATCCTTTAGTGGCTTTTCTGTCTACAGAGTCTTAAACAGAAATTATTGCAGATGGAGAGGCATCTCCTTTCTCCTGAATCACGCACACAGTCATTAGATCACAATAATGGGCATCACACAGATGCCAAGCTGGATTCTGTCAGTTTGTGTTTATGTAACCTAAAGGCTTCTTTTAGACTCTTGAAAGGGAGTGGGTTTGTTCAAGCATAATAGAAGCAAAATAAGGAAAATTGAGATAAACAAATAATGTTTTTTAAGCAGCACGGAAGAATGTGTGGGGCATAGCTTTGAAAGGACAAGTAATGTTGCTTAGATATGTGTTCTTGGAAATGAAGTTTCTTCCTCTTAAGAAAGTGGTATGCAGTATTTTAGATAATGATTGGGATATGAGCTTTGACTGGCCAGTGGTTACATAAATATTCTGCCTGTGGTTGAGGCAAAGTGGATAACAGTGAATTTAGTCCCATACTACTTTTCTTTTATGCTTAGCTAGAGTTGGGTCTCAGTGCCAGTGGACTTTCAGTGTCATACTGGAGAGTTAACAACAGATTGTAATTGTAGGAAAAATGAGGTGGGAACATGTTGTGTAAGGTACTCAACCACTCCCCTGGAATAATGTGCCTGGAAGGACAAGTGCTGTAAGTGCAATTTCTGGGTGATGCATAGGGGCATCCCTCGAGCCTAAACTGGCCCTGTTGCTTGTTCCTGTTGTCCAAGGGACAAAGCAGGTGAAGAGCTGTACAGGAGCAGTGCCTCAGTGCCATATGTGTGGGGTGTGCCTCAGCAGGGTCCCCCCAGCCCTGTCTTAGGAGCAGCATGCCCCACTCCTGGGGGAGGCCTGAGAGAGTGTGGTTTCACTGCTTTGGGGACGTGACCTCACTCCTTGCTTGTAGCCTTCTAATTAAGTTCCTTCTGTACTGGCTAATTTCTGATTGTGAACAGTCTATGAAAAAAAAGTAAAATAGGATGATATCATCTCTTCCTGATGTTTTGGAGATAGCATTGTGTGCCACCTCCCTGTGGCAATAAAAAATGTAAATGCTAAATTTCTTATCGAGACAAGCCAGAAACTCTGTTGGATTTGTATTTCCTGTCTTTGATTTGCTTTCCTGTGTAGGATGCTTTATTTCATCCGATGCTTGCCTCTCCTCCTCCCCTACAATGTTAATGTATCATCTCATGCTCACCTGGGAGATGTTATCATTTGTAGGCAAAGCAATTTCTGCGTTGCTAAGCTATTTTCAAGCTTGTCATAATGCTCCATAAACTACGGAAATAGGAAGATTTTCTTCTATGAGTGACTTGATGGTTTTCTATCTGTTTCTGGTGCTACATGATGGCAAAAATGTGATGCCTGGAGATGGTAGGACATAGACTGAGGGTGAAGCCGTGGGGGCTGTGCCGTATCTTTGTCCCTTTCAGGCTGTGGCAGTGCTCAGGGACTCTGTTACAGGTTTCATGAGTTTTTTAAGTCCTTCAGTGGGGTTGTTGTTCCATCAGTTCTCTTGGGAAGAGTAACCTGCAATTGCTGCTCTTCGGGCAAACTGACGTGTAAACAAAGATGCTGCAGCAGAGGGGTGCCTTTTTGGTAAAGCCTGATGTGGGACTTTATGTAAGGGAACAAAAATAAACAGAAAAATCTTTTCCAAATTGAGATGTTATTTCTCCTGCAGAGTAATTATTAATCAATAAACTTTTTATCTCTCAGAGTGTTTCAAGTGCTCTGAGCTCACTTGCAGTGTGCTTGTAAACCAGTCTCAGAGAGAAAATGTTATTGACCCTAAGCCATAATTAACTCTGAAAGCAGCAGAGTGTCACAACGCTTGCAGCAGCAGTTTTGCCCTGGCAGGGTTTGGTAGCACCCTCAAAGCTGTGGGTGTTGCTCATCATTTGTTGCAGCTGGGTGGTGGTTGGGCCATTTCCAGCATTAAGTTGAAGGTCTGCACAGTTGCAGTTCTCCAAAAACATGTTTCAGGTGGATTCTAGTGCTGCAAGGCTAAGATGGATGGGCACTTGTAGGAGGAGATGGGGATTTTACCATTAAGCTGTTTCATAGATGACCTGTCTGAAAATAAAGAGCACTGTTCTCTGGGGCATCTCTTCCTGGGTATTGATGAAGACAAAGCAAGAGACAGGACATAGCTTTGATGTAAATAATAATTGCTCTGTTCCTGTGGACCCCTTAGCTCTGATGTTAATGCACAGATAGGGGACAAATTAAAATGCAAAAAGGTGCTGAAAACCAGGAGTGTTTCCAACAGGGAGCAGTAAGACACTGTAAGGAAGTTTTGGGGTTTTCTTGAAAATGTATTTCACGAGATGTTCTTGACTTTCTTCAAGAGGAGCTTGGTTTTGGGCTATTTACTGGACCCATTGCATTTCAACATTTTTCTTTCAAAACATGTTTTTAAAGCAGCAAACCAAAAGCATTCCTGCTTGAACTCTTTCGGATAAAAGTACTGTCTAAGGTATTTAAGGGTTGTCTGTAAACAAAATCCACCCTGCAGTACAGCAAAGTCTCGGAGCCTAAGGACCATGGAATAAATGGAAATATTTCCTTCTAAGGTCTTGCCTTTGGTCACATAAAAAGAGGGAAAAGCCAAACCAAAACATGAACTCCTTTTGAAGCACTCGTTTATAAAGGCAACATGCCAGTGGGGTTGCATCAAGAGACTTCAGACAATAAAACCACCAGCACTTTGTTTTTGACATCTCTGAAAACTGAGGGTAGAAAAGTGTTATTGTACCTGTTTGTCCTTCCACATTCATGGTGCTGTATTGCTGCATCGTGGAACAAGTGTTAAGGAGCTGATAACTTCCATTTCACCACAGATCTCAGCAGTGATTAGCAGAGGAAATTCTGGTGCAGATGCGTCACAACTGAGGCTGCTTTGTGCTGCTCAAACAACACAAGAGTTCCAGAGAAGCAGCTTGAATAGTGAACTTGGGAAATCACTGCTCTGAGTGGCCTCCTCTGGGCCCAGGCTGGAGCTGTTGGTAGGAACATGCTGCATCCCAGCAGCTCATCCCTCACAAAACAATCCTCTTGAGTGAACTGATGCAAGTTAAAATACTGCTGACGCACTTGGTCCTTCCTGTCCTGGGCACTCACAGAAAAATGTGACACAGTTGGAGCTCTGGGTCCAGTGTTCATTCTAATCAGGAATTTTACAGGCACTTTCAAGGGAACTGGGAGAGACTGAATACAGAGAGTCTTTCTGTTAGCAAAAAATAATCCAACCAATATCAGAGGTGATTTCTTCCAAGTCGGGATGACATCTCTTGCAAATCAATTTGTTTGCAATTAGCCCCAGCTATCTGCAATAGAAGACAGATTCTTGTGAGACCTGAAGCTGGTTTTGGCACTTACTGCTGGATTGTAAACAAGCTCATCCTTGAGTCTGTTTGGAATTCACTGCAAAAATGGGTGCCTGTCCACACAGTGAGTTCTTTCCACATGCGGTCCAGGGCGAATGCAAAATACACACATTTGCACACAATCCCTCCCCAGGTCTTCTGCTTCAAAATTTTTGCTTTCTCAAGTGTCCTTGAGAGCAGATGATGGGGAGCAGAAATGGTTCTGTAGCTCTGGGTGCTCCAGTGCCTTAGGACATGAGGGTTTCGGGCTGAGGTTCTGTTCCTGGGCAGAGCAACACCGTGTGGGTGCTGTGCCTCTGTCACTGTGCTGGCAGGGGCCGTGGTGCTGATGCAGCAGGAGCCAGGAGCAAGGGAGCTCTGTTTTTGGAGGTAGCCCAGCCTGAACAGCGGGGCTGGCGCTGACAGCAGCGCTTCTGTTTGTTGGGGGGCTCTGTAAACAGATTGGACTTGGCCAAGAGTTTGGATTTTTCTGTGTGGTGTTTACACAGTTATGGTGGTGAACCTTTCTAGTCTAGACATGGCCCGAGTTGTGTTGTGATTTCAGGGAAGCTGCTGTTTTTCTTCGTGAAGGCTTAGGAGTAGAAATGTTATAAAATGCTGTGGTAGGTATCATTTCTGTGTAAAGTGCTCTGAGGTTTCTAGAAGCCCCTCCAGTTCTGCTTTGCAGTAAAATTTAATTGTGCTCAGGATGCTCCTAAACTGCATTGGTTTGTGTGCTGAGGCAAGCTGAAATTGGATAAACTTTTTAATTCTGGGGTGAGTTATGGCCTGGGTGTTGTAAAGGTGGCAAAAGAGTGTTGTCTTGTGCTCCAGATAGAATTGTGAAGAAAAACAAGTGGTAGAAATTATGGAAGCACTGGTGAAACAAGTAAGTTTTTTCAGTGCCTATCATTCCCAAAAGCTCCAGCCTCTGAGGATTCAGGTACTTTCAAGGCTGTAGCACTCGCATGTGTGAAAAATAGATTTTTTTTTGTTTGTTTTGGTAGCTTGTTCAATTTGCACAGTGCCTGGCTTCTGTACAAATGTTTTATGGGTGCTTATCTTGACTGAGGTATGTATGTATGTATGTATTTATTGCCAGCCATTAGAAAATTAAACTCAAGAAGATTGACTAAAACCTGTCCTGTCACATAAAGGCACTTAAACGATTTAATTCAGTTTCATTACTGCTCTAATCCTGTGAATTCCCGTTAACTTGTGCTAAAATTCCTGTTTTGATCCAGGAGTAAATTGGGTGCATTCTGATGACTCTTTGAGCCATTCCAGAGCATCAAATTACTCTGCAGCAGCAAAACCAACAAAACCTTCTGGCTCTAGAGAGACGAAGACGTTCTGGGTCATAAACAATCCTTGCCCTTCAGAAGTTTTGAAATACCTGATGTCTTAGCAATTCCCCAGCAAAGGAGTGTTTGAAGCATGACATTCCTTAAAATTATGCATTAAAATGATGACAGTACTGTTCCCCAAACCACCTTACAAACGTTTCTTACACTTAAAGGCATGCTTGAAAACATTAATTTTTAAAGACAAGTCTAAGTGTTTTTTCTACTTGCAGCACAAAATAGTCCAAATATATTAAAATTTGATTTTTTTTTTTTTTGGTGGGGTGTTCTGTTTGACTGAAGCACAGCAGCCCTGCAGCTGGGTTATGCAGATGTGCTGTGGAATCAGGTTGTTCTGCACCTTGACAGAATTTTGTTACTTGGGAATGTGATCACATTTTAGAGCACGGGCTTTTGTTTTCCCTTTAAAACAGTTCACAGGGAGAAGGAAAGGGAAAGTCTGACTGCCCTTTGCACTGCTGTTCAAGGGTTGTGCAAATATATCCTTCTCTACTTCCTGGCTGACTGGGAGGTTCAAGGTGGCTGCCCTCATGCTGTTCACTTTTTAGTCTGTATATATATTCTATCTTGCTTTTCTTTCCCTCTGAAGCTACAGCAGTAGATGTGTAAGCCTTGCTGAAGAGATGCTCTGCTTTGGGATTTGTGGGGAATCTAGAGCTTCAGAGGAAGAGAAAGCATTAAATGTGAATTATATAATGGTAATTATTAAGTTATGTTATATTTATATTTACATTATAATGACTATTTAATTGCCACATTATCTCTTTACTTACTTTGGGTTTGTTTTTATTATGTGTCTTTTATTTGAAACAATTCTTCCTCATTTGGGTAGGGTAAAACATTCTATTTCAGAAATTTCTGAAATAGAAATACAGAAGTATCAGTATCATGCGAGTGCCAGAACATCCTGAAGCTGGAATCCTGTCTAAAAAGGGAAAAGTCTTCACAAAGAATGTGTGTCTCTCTGAGCTGATTGGGCTCACCAGAGCTCTGTTCTTCTCTTGCAGGCATTATGCTGCTCGAGGTGTTCCTGGTCCTGGGGACACTCCTCATCTACTTTTTATTTTCCAAGAAGAAAGAAGAGACACTGCCCTTCAAAGATGGGTGGTGGGGCAGGGGACAAAAGCCTGTGACTAAAGAAGACTCAAGTATTCGGCCATTTAAGGTGGAGACTACAGAGGAAGAGCTGAGTGTAAGCTAATCTCTGTGCTGGGGGGAGGGAAGGAAGAAATGGCCAAATAGATGCAGAACGTGTTTGGAAGTAATTTTTAAATTGAACCAACAGAGTGCCAGTGATGTCCAGGTCTTGGGGGAAGGGATTTTTCAGTACTTCAGAAGATAGGTATGAATAGGCAGATCTCACTGTATAATTTTGTTCTCAGCTGGCTCTTGCATGATTGCTGGTAAATAAACCTACTCTGCAAAGCCTAATAAACATAAAAATCATATTACAGATTACTCAACTCTGTTTTTCTGTTTGTGCATTTCCTTCAGTTTGTGTAGACCAGAATAAGAACAATGCCTTTTTTTCCCCCCCTTTCTTTCCAAAGCAATTACAAATACCTCATTTTCTTGACTGCTTTATGTTTGCAGCTGTGTTGGATGCTGAGTCTTCTGTAGTTAATAGTCTACTTTGGTCAACACTAAATTACTGTGGTAATTACAGTAAACACATACGTTGCAGAATTTGTTGGATAGAAAGATTTTGATTGTGTGTGTTTAAGCCAGGGATTGAACGATTTCATAGATCTTTGTGGAGTCATGGTTCAAACAATACTCATGGGATTGCTCATATTATTAATTTATAATAGATTCCTAATTTCTCAGCAAGGCCTGGGTTTTTTAACACTTTGCTTGCCCTTCTTAGTAATATCAAGGGACATTGGTCTCCATTATGTTTTCTCCTTACACTGCAGACACTAAGATGGATAATTTCTACCTTAAAAGTGATTGAGCAGGATAAGATTTCCAGACCTGCCTTTCAGCTGCTCTGTGGTTCTGTTGGCAGTAGGAGGGGGCTCTTGGCTGTCCTTCCCTGCTGAGTGATTTTGGAGTGATCTTGCAGTATTGCCAGCATCCCCTGTACCCCTGAAGTGCAGTGGGAAGGTGACTGTCATTGTTATTCCAGTTCGGCAAACTTTAATTTCAGTCTAGTTTCACCAACTTTCTGTTTATGCAAAATCCTTCTGAATGATTCCTGGTGAAGACCTCCCACCCCAGGGTTTGGGAAGGAAAGCAAAAGGTTTGGGCCAGATCCATGCATTGACTGTGAGGAAAATACCCTGGAAGGGCAGCAAGACTTACCCTTTGAAGCCACAGCAGTGCCAGCAGAGCATCTTGCCCTCTGTGGTTCTCAGCCTGGCAGACAGGTTAGGCAGCCGTGCAGAACAAAGGCTGAGAACAGCTGTGAATGGAAGAGGAAGGAGGCCATCTGCAGGAGGAAAAGAACTGGAATAGCTGATGGAGCATCAGCAAAAGGCACAGGTGTCTAATTAGAGATGTTATTTCCATTGTTCTTGTTTCATGAGGGAATAACTAGAAACCATACACAGCCCAAGACAGCAGACACAAGTGCTTTTAATGTCTCTCCTCTCTCTTTCCCTGTAGGATTTATTTAGGAGACTTGACCAGGCTCGCTTCACTGAGCCACTGGAGAACAGTTGCTTCCATTATGGAACTAACTTGGTGCATCTCAGGAAGGTTGTGTCCTACTGGAAAAACCAGTTCAATTGGAAGAAACAAGTTGAAATCCTCAACAAGTACCCACAATTCAAAACAAAGATTCAAGGTGTGTAGCTTTTCCCCTTAAAATAGAACCAGCAATAGATAAACTTGTCTGCAAGGGATCTTGGTGGGGAGGAGGCTCTGGTTGTGTCACAGGGCCTTCCCTCCCTGGCTGCCATAGTCTGGATCGTTGGCATCACTGCTGAAGGAGCAGGGAGCTCCTTCATTGTAACTGAAGCCTTTAGGACAAGGAATGACAAATGGAATTCCCTGTGCATGAGTGGGCTGTCAGCTGGTGTTAACAGGAGCCAAGCACGAGTGTTTGGAAGCTGAAGTGGATCTTAAGATGTACACATGTTCCCTTCCTCACATGCAGTCATGCAAAAATTCCCACAGATGTCTCCTCATGCTCCGTGGAGCTGCCCAGCTGCCGCTGTCACAGTGAGGCCATCAGCCTGGCAGCCCTCCTCAGCTGGCCAGGTTGTCCCTGCCTGGCAGGGCAGATGTGCTCTGCTGCACCTCTTCAAGCATTCCCAGACCTAGGAGTGCACAATGCCTTTCCCCTGGGGTTGATGTGCTGCCAGGTGTGAGGGAATGGTTTCTCTTCTTTCAGGGCACACTGCACCTTTCCGAAGAGTTCATTCAGCCAAGGTCTGCTGGTGCTGGAGCTTGGTCAGACTGGGCTTTTTAAAATGCCTGATTCAGGGTGGTGCTTGGGTTCAGTAGTAGATCTAGAGCACAGCAGACAATTATCTCACATGATGGCAAAATTTAACCTTAACAGAGTATTTTGTTCCATTTTTACTTGCACCCATAATTGTGTGTTATTTCAAATGGTGCAGTTTGCCATAATATTTTAAATGGATTTGGGACAGTAAATGGTGCTACATAGTGGTTAGAGCTTAAAGCATGTATTTAAGTGATGGTTAGTGCTGAAGAAGATAAAACCAGAAAGTCTTCCCTTTAAAAAGAAGAAAAAAGCACCATCTGAGACAAGAAAGGGAGAAGCAGCTAAGGACAATGCACTATGTATAGCAATGGGAAGGGATATTTCAAATTTGGGAAAGATTACAGAGAGGAGATATGAAAAGACAAGGTCAAACATGCTGTGTATCAGATTCCTACCTTCTGTCATCACTTGAAAGCTTTTCAGAGAATACAGAGATTCACAGAAGTGTCAAGGATGGGGAAATCTCAAGTCAGTGAAAGATGATGGTATTGCTGGTGAACTGGAGTTGATGTGAGTAAAATATGCTTAAATACATCAAGAAATGAGGCATTCAGGCTCTGCTGGGAACAAATTCCTGTTTCCTGGAAAACAAAGCCCTGAGTTAGTTTGAGGAAGAGCAGCTCACCTGAAGCAGGTAGTGCAATGCTGTGTAAAGCTTTCTGCTGGAAAGAGTCACAGTGGAAACCACACTGCAGATTTTACCTTTTACTGAACAAGCAGGAGACTGGTTCTGGAACACAGGTTCCTGTTTTGGTTTACTCACTTAAAGAGATACTGAAAGCTTTGGACAAAGGGTAGGAAAGAACTACAAAAATGGACACTTTAAACTCTCTTTTAGCGAGGCATAAAATCCTCAATTCAGCATGATTGGTTTATCAGCAGTTAAGATGTGTCACCTGATTGCAGCAGGCTTCCACAGACAGAGAATACTCAGTGAAGGCTTTTAAAATTCCTTTTGTGTAGCATTTGGGGTCGGTGGCTGGGGACAGAAGCCAGACCCGTTCAAATGGAAAGTAAGGCATGCACAAAATGAGGAAAGTGATTCATGCCCTCAAACAAACAGCTGCAAGTTGTGATGGATTCCCTATCTCTTGGTGCCTCCAAGCTGCAATTGTAGGCTTTTCAGGAAGAAAAATCTCTGGCTGACTGAAGCCTATCCTGTGCCATGTAGGGACATTTGGGTAAAATTTAAGGGCACTTGTACTAAATGATGTAATTGTCTTCTCTGCCTGTAAGCTGTGTGAGTCACTGTGTTACCGTTGGTAGATTGCTTCACTTCTATGTCTTAATTTGCCAATTTATTTTAAAACAGAAATAGCCAACCTGATTTGGCTGCTGTGATGCTTAATTGACCATTAAAAAGTACTTTAGGGTCCTTGGATAAATGTATCCAGAGAGGTGCAGTGTGTTTGCATGCTCACCAAAAAAAAAAAAAGACTGGAAAAAAGCTTTATTGGTAATCTGTTCTGTGATTAGTTTCAGTGTCATGGTAAATTTGGGCGTGCTAATTAATGATTTTATTTTTACAGGCATTGATATCCATTTTGTTCACGTAAAGCCTCCTCGTTTGCCTGAAGGCCAGGCTGCAAAGCCACTATTAATGGTTCATGGTTGGCCTGGCTCATTTTATGAGTTTTACAAAATTATCCCTCTCCTGACGGATCCTGCAAGCCACGGCCTCGGTGATGAGCACATTTTTGAAGTCATTTGCCCATCTATCCCTGGTTATGGTTTCTCAGAAGCACCCCACAAGAAAGGTATGACACAGGAGAAGAAACTGAACCCCCGCAAGCCCAGTCTCACAGTGAGGCAGCCTCTGTTAGCAGAACAGCAACTCCTGTTACACACTTCTTGTTTTCCCAGTGAGGAAACAGAGATCCTGTGTGGTGTGTGGGAGGAGGGAGATAAGGGGGTGACTTTGGGTGACATCACTGGCTAGTTTCTGGAGCAATGTGTAGATAATTTAAAAAGAACCATAAAAAGCTATGAAGCGACAACTCAAGAGTTGTAATTGCATCCATGAATTGTCTGTGAGTGAGCAGGCAGGGTAAATTTAATTTATTACTGTTCCTTTTGGGTATTTTGCATCCATATTTGACAGCATTGTACAGGTAGGTGAGAAGGAAGAGTTGAAACAAAGCAGTTCATATATCCACATGGCAGATTGCAGCCAAATACCTGCTTGCTCAGCTTGTGCTCTGAGTCATACAAACACAAGCAAACTGAGGCAAGGTAGTGTTTAAAGTGACACTGAGTTTAGTATTTGATTGCATGTGCAGGTGAATGACGTGGGGAAGGTTGGGTTTGCTTTTCTCTGCTTCTCTGGCTATGATTTTCTTGGTCAGTGCTCAGAGCAGTGGAGAGGTTAGCAACAAAGTCTGGAGTTTTGTCCTCCTCATGGTTTCTGCTTGCTCTCTCTCTATGCTTGGATGCTGAGCAAGGGCTTGCATACAGTCAGGCAAGGAGAAATGGTCTTGTAGCTTTTGAGCAACTTGAATGTTGCCTTGATGTGGAGAATCAGTGCTGCAGGTTCAGAAGTGTGGGTGGAATTAATGTGACAAAAGTGTTCTTTTCTTTTAATGCAGACTTCAATTCCGTGAGTGCCGCTTCTGTTTTTTATGAATTGATGATCAGACTGGGATTCAATGAGTTCTACACCCAGGGTGGTGACTGGGGCTGGCTCATCTGCACCAACCTGGCCCAGATAGCTCCCAAGTGAGTACCCCCTTGGTGCAGCTGTTTTACTCTGTGAATAGTTATTTCCTGTGCACTTGGGAGTTCCTGCCCAAGTCCTCGCTGTGTAGGTTCTCTCTTTGGTGCTCAGTGTTAAGCAAAGATCCAAAATTACATACCTTAGTTTATATTAAATGTTTTTTCTTTCAAATAGTTGTGCAGTAGTTTTGTAGTGGCCTTGCTGAGGTCTGGAGTGGGACAAGTGCTTGTAAAAAAAGGAGGATTTGTGGCTTAGTGCCCTGGAGTGTGTGCTGATTACTGACAGTTGTCCCTTTGACTTGTCATTTTTGTGTGAAAAGCCACACTACAAAGGGCAGCTGAGGTCATGATGTAATTAACAGGCTGGAATTCAAGTGTGTCCATTTTTGTTAGTAGCATTTTAAATGTTACAGGTCACAGCACCAAGCCTGCTCAAGAGTTTAGGAAGCATTCCGGCAAGGCTCTCAGGCACATGGTGTGATCTTTGGAGCTGTCCTGTGCAGGGCCAGGAGTTGTACTTGGATGATCCTTATGGGTCCCTTCCACCTCAGGATATTCTGTGATTCTAAATACAACAACTTTGAATTTTGTTAACTTGTGGGGTGTTTTTGTCTTTAGCCATGTGAAAGGGCTCCATTTAAACATGGTCTCAGTTTCGAAGCTGGGACTCACTCACCTGCTCTCCGTCCTGCTGGGCCGGTACTTCCCAGGGCTCTTCGGATTCCAGGATGAAGATGTCAGGAGGATGTTCCCCTTCTTGAGAAAAGGGCTCTACAGGATCTTGTCTGAGTCTGGCTACGCTCACATACAGGCTACAAAACCGGATACTGTTGGTAAAACAAAAAAAAACCACAACCTTTTGTGAGCTTGGATACTTAAGTCTCTTCACTTTAGTTGTACTTTCATAGAAACAAAATGTACTGCTTAAAATATGCAGAAAGTAATTTTTTTTTTTGCAGTGTATCTGCACATCCAAACTGAGCATGCTCCAAGTGCCACTGACCTCATTTTCCAGTTTTCATAAATAAAATAGATTGTTTAATGTTTTTCCACTTCTGCTATCACTGGGGACTGTAATTCCATTTCAAATGCAGCTCTGCTGAGAGCAGAAGATAATTTCTTCTCAGAGAATGGATCACATTCAAGTAATGTAAATTACAGGAAGCTTTTAGCTGTCTCAGCACACAATGTAGCTTATTTATTACAGCGATAAGTAATACCTGAGAAGTAAAATCAAATTTCACTTTCACTCATTGTTCTCACTTGCAGACTTTCAAGGAAAAAAAAATTGTAGCTATGAATGTTCTTTCTACATGAGCTAGTCACTCAGCTAGTTTAACTGCTTTAAGTATCTGAGTATTAAGTGTTTCTATTTTAAAAACATCTTTTGTGACTGAATTGGACAACTGAGTCAAGAGTACTGAGTACATTTTAGTTTGGTGCAGCAGCAGTTCACTTATGGATTTTATTAAAAATATAGCTAAGGGAAATATTTCTTAATGGTTTTCCATAAGCTTACCTACAGAGGCAGGTACATTCTTAAAATGTGTAGGCAAAAAGATAATTGTATGGATTTAAAATAATTTTGCTTCTGTTGAGTTTTGGTTCCTAAAAATTGCCAGTCTTTTGTGCTTTAGGAAAGAGAGGGAAGCTGATATCTGAAAGATGCCTAAGCCATGCTCCTTCTCAATCAGAATTCTGGCTGATTCTTGCCCTTAGCAGTCATGTGTGGTCTGCCAGAGCACCCTGTGCAGACTGGGAACCAGCAGCCAGTTCATGCTTTGGGAGCTGGAGCATTTCTGCAGTTCTCCAAAGGACAAAGAAGAGAGGAGCAGGGCAGTGGCAGGTTCCTGAGAGGAGAAAGACACTCTGAAGAAATTTCTGACAAAAATGCCTGCATTCCAAGTGCTCTGAGGACCAATGCCAGTTTTTCCTCTATGTAAACAGATGCACTCTACTCACAGTGAGTAGATGAGAACAGGCTATTGCTTGTCATGTCCAGAACATCTGGAAAGTGCTCAACAGAACTTTTTCAAACACTTGCTATTGCAGTTATTAATAGTAGTTGCTTAATAACTGAAATTCCACTGTCATGTTTAAATAGCAATTACTGATGAAATTGTGCCAGGTGCACTATTAGGCACCTTCCTGGAAGGCTGGGTTGCATGGGTGGAACTTCAACTACATTGCTGTTCCATGGGAACAGCTTTTTCTCATGTTTTACTGAGAAGCTGGGACAGTTCACAGTCTCTGTATTTCACAGCACTAGGATGTGTGATCAAACTTCCAAGTGCAGGTGTGTTTTCTGTCCAAGAAAAGCAAACTATAAAATCTATATGAAAGCTTGTTCCAGGACAAGTTTGCTATTGCTAATTCAGAAGATGGACCATTTAGTAGAGCCTTGCTGTTCCTTAATGACTTTCTAATAATCCTTAAAATGTTTTTGCTGTTAGATAATGCTGCAAATCCTCCTGGTCATGTGTAGGCATGTGGGGTTTGGCTCTGTAATGCTGTTTAATACATGACAACTTCCAGATTAATGGAAGCAAACCCTCCTTGGCACATAGAGCTTAATCTTATTAGCTTACCAGAAAAAAAGAAAAGCCAGCAGAAATCCAATACTGTTACATCAGTTCAAAAAACGTTCAGTGTGAGCTAATGTGGAGCCTGCTCATTTGCAGATACTTTCAGTTTATGATTTGGCATTGAATAGCTCCAACTCATTGTACTATTTTATTTATTTAAGAAAGCAGCTGATGGAACAGCTTTGTAAAGTTACATCCCCTGTATTATAACAGACAGCTTCTCTAACACTCTGAGTTCTGTAGTTGGATATCAGTTATAGTTAAATTTTCCTCCTCCTTTACAGGCTGTGGTTTGAATGACTCTCCTGTCGGACTGGCTGCATACATCTTGGAGAAGTTTTCTTCGTGGACTGATATGGAATTCCAGAATCTAGAGGATGGAGGACTAGAGAGGTAAGCCCTTTCTCTCCTGCCATTCTGGATGAGGTGACTAAGCCTAGAGTCACTAAGCTGAAGAGGTTAGTCTGAAGTGGTCACCTCACACCTCAGGGAGCCAGTAGTGACCACAGCTGGTGCAGGGCTGCACTCCAGCACACAGAGAGGCAAGCAGGCCATGAAGGCTGATGGATTCCCTTCCCACTTTGATCTTCCAGAAGAGAAATACACCCTGCAATTCCTGGATATTAAAAACTGACTTATGGGGAAGAATCTCATTAGGACACAAAATCCAAAAGTTTAACCCATATTAAGATGCTGGCAACTCTTGTTTTATTCTAATACTAAAAATTAACTCTCTGTGAATTTGCTTTGGATTGATTGTTACAGCTTTATCAACCTACCATTTGCTAATAAAGGATTATGTTTGGTGTGCAGCAGAAATCAGAGCTGAAATCCCCTTTGAGAACTACCTGGCAGGCATGGAGAGATGCATGCTATGGAAAGGCCCAGTGGCAGCAGATTTGCATGGAATGTTTGCACTGCCTACAGCTAATAATTTTATATGAAACATGCACTGTTTACAGCACATGTTGGTGTGTGAGGGCTCTATTGAGGGCTCATGGTAGCATTTCAGATTATCATTAATAAATGGCACAAGCTGTTGTGTGTGCTGTTCTGCTCCCACCCTCCCAGTCTGTGGACAGGAGAGACACCATGCTGGAGCATAAGGTGCTTGTTGGAATCTGCCTTCTGTGTAGGAGTTAAAATATGACTTCTCAGTTTGTGTCTGAAAGCCTTTAGCATCCTTAATTGGTCACTAGCAGACAGAGGGGGAGTAATAACTTCACCTCTCCACTCTTAACCACTATTTTTTTCCTATAACATTTTTTTTCCCTTACAACCAAACCAAAGTCAAGTCCCTGCTAAAGTGGTGCAAATAATTTTTCAGTTCTAATTAAGCAATCTCTTGGGCTTGCCTCTTCAGGAAGTTCAGCCTGGATGATCTGCTCACCAATATCATGATCTACTGGGTGTCAGGCTGCATTGTCTCCTCCATGCGTTTCTACAAAGAAAACTTGCAGAAGGGGATAGGCACACAGAAACATGAAAAGTAAGTGTGGCTTTTTCTCTTTAAATATTTTGCCCTGATCTTAATTTTACAGTTGCATGCCTTATAGATTCCTGAATGTTGAGGAAAAACACTGCTCTATCACAGCATTCCTCTGCATGACATCAGGTAGTTGGTGTACTGTGCTTGGAAAACACGGTGCTTAGGTAGGAATCCTGAGCCATCAGTGAGGAGATCTGACTGGAGGCACTGCTTGAGGGCCTCCCATTCATGGTGTATCCATGTACTTCCCGATTTTATTTCAGTTACTAAATCGGCCTGTGACTGAGTCATGCAGTCAGTTTAGTTTAGTTTAGTTGATTGTAGTTTTAGTACTTTTCTGGACACACTTTGCCTTTTCTGCAAAAGGCTTAAGTCCTTCCTTTGGAAGCAACTTCAGCCTGCTGACAAACTGCATCATTGAGGAGTCAGTGAGACTGATGTGCCTGCTCAGACTCTTCAGACAGCAGCTTGGTTCCATGTACTTGTGTCAGCTTGAGTATGAGTGAAGTTTAAACCTGCCCCGAGGTATTTGCAACCACAGCTTAGTGCCATGGTATTTATTTAGCTGTGAAATGATGCTCCCAGGAAGCTGACTCAGTTCCTGAAGCCGTTGTGGCTATGCTGTGGGCAGTATCTTGCTCTGGTTCTGCCTGCATGAGATGAGCTGTGTTAGCTTCTATGTGGCTAGAGGACAGAGTCTCAGAGTCTGGTGTAAAGTTCTGATCTCAGGCTTCCAGTGGCTACGTGCCCAACACTTTTTGTATCTGCATTTTAAAGTCTGTCACTTCTGACAATGCAGCTTTTGTGTATGGGATAGTCAAACCTAGAAAATGTGGCTCTTACAACAAGCACAGATCATTCACACCCCTCAAATCCAGTTGCTTCCTTACACTTCTTAATGTGCAGAATGTTTTGTAGTGTGCATTTGTGCCAGTTAAAAGCAAGAGCTATTAGTCTCACGTATAGAAATGTTGCTTCTGAACTAGTCTAGATTATTAGTATTCCTCTTTTTTCTCCTGCTATGAAGTAATCCTCCTGCCCACCCTCCAGTTGTCCTGCCATGCTTAGCATATTTGAGTGGTTATCTTCTCTGTAAATCTCTCTCCAACTCTTATCAAATTGTGTGTTTGCCCCTCAATTTGAGCCCTATGTGCAGCAAGAGGAAATTTGCTGCCCACCACCTCCTAGGGCTTTGCTCTCCCTTTCCATGCTTCTGAGCCTCATGCCCTAGATCCCTTGCAAAATTGCCTTAATATCACTGTATGCAAAAATAAAAAAGAGTTTTTTCCTCTCAGGAATTAAAGTGTTGTCTTCAGTTTTACAATCTGGAACTCAAATTTTTAATGCCTAACAAGAGCGTGCCCAACTGTTCAGGAACATTTCCTTGGGACTTTTGATTTGTTGCAGATTTAAGTGTTTGGAAGATTACAGTGATTGTCTCTCCTCTCTCAGGCTCACAGTACAGGTACCCACTGGCATTGCTGCCTTCCCTAATGAAGTCCTGCACACTCCCCAGGCTTGGGCCAAGAAGAAATACACCAACATTGTCTCCTTCCACTTCATGCCTCGAGGTGGCCATTTTGCAGCTTTTGAGGAACCTGAACTCCTTGCTAAAGATATTCTGCAATTTGTTGACAAAGTAGAGAAAGAGCAACTCTGGAAAAAGAAAGGGGAATAACTTCCCTAAGAAACAGCAGGGTAATTACTTCTAGCTTAGCTCATGTACAGGGCTTACTAAGTCTACTGTAATCCATGTAATTAGATCTTATTGTTGACCAGATGTGAGCAAGGTCAGAAAGAAAAATGCAGTGTATCTCCATGAGATACTGCCATGGGGACCAACGACTTTTGGGTTGGGTTTCTTTTTTTCAGCTAGGCTAAGAAAGTAGCATGAAGAGTACTTGGGTATCTTCTGAAACATGTTCTGTAGTACTCTTGACTCTTGCTTTGAGGTTGAAAAATAGACCTCACAACTACTAACGTACCTAGTAACAGTTAAATTGTTATGAAAGGCTTTTTTTTTTTCATGGCAGCAGTAAAATTTGAGTTCCTGTGAGTATGAAGTTCCTCACATAAAGAGTAGGGAACAGCCTGGCAGGACCTAACTTGCATGAGTGCATCAATCAATCAGCATTGATTATCTACAGTATCTTTAAACTGCCTTCTGCTGGCTGCCTTTCTCTTCCAGCCTGGGCTGTAAAGCAGCTTCCTGCCTTGTGAAGAAGCTGGACTGCCCTCTGCCAGGGTCCTGGGATATGTGAGGAGCAACTGAAAGACACAGGTGCCTGTAGCTCAGCCCAGGAGGAGGGGCTGGGTAGGAGTAACGACAACCCCAGCTACCTCTGTACTGAATTTGTACTCTTAAATCATAGCCCTAGGTAGGCTCAACACACTATGGCTTTGCACTGCTTTGACAGCATATTGTAAATACCTCTTACTAAAGAATAAAAATATGATTAATTCAAAATTAAAAGAAAAGTGCATTAAATTTTTAATAACTCCTGTGTGATTATTTTAATTCTTTTAACAACTGAGATTTTGCTTGGTACCAGCTAAGAGAAGCATCAGCTCAGAACCTATCAATTCTGTACTGCATCTGCCACAAAGGTCAGATTGAAGGCAAACTGCTCAAAGAAAATTGAAGGGCTGTATGACTTTACCAGCTCCTGTCCCTAGTGTGTGCAGCTGAGCTTCAAACAGGTCTTAAACCATCTCCAGATGACTGATTTCAGTGTGGTTTTGTTCTCCAGTCACTTCTGATGTCCTTTTCTGCTTCTGAAAGCACAGGGAAATACAATCTATCAATAACACTTGCATGGATTAGTATTATTTCACAATATTAATTGAAATGGAAGCTAAGATCAGAAGCTCAGCAGATCCATGCTCCATCCCACAAGGATTTAGACTCAAGCATACCACATAGTTTGTTTCACAGGAGGCAAGTGGACTCTCCTGCTGGGCACATTCAAATCCTAGTGCTGAAAGCCACCACCAACCCTGACAGAAAATCATTAGGGCAGATGGGCTGTGGACCAGCCTGGATCAGTTTTCTGAGCAGAGGTGAGACCTCTTGCTCCTTTTCCTCTGCCTGCTGCGCCTGGGTGCCAGTAGAGTGAGGCAGAAGATCTCTCAGATCTCCCTACTAGATTAGATCCTCAAGCTGTTCCTGAGTTCTTTAAGACAGCTACTTGCTTCCAGAATAGCAATGAGCACTAATTCCATGCTTACTTGTAAATGCTTTCATTCAGTCAAAATTTGTGTTCACATTTGCGAAATGTTGTGTGATGCAGGCCAGTCTGTTTTGAGCACTCAGGAAGAAAACAGAGAGACTCTCAGTGGAGAAGACCCTCCCAAACTTGTTTCTGGAGCAGTATAGTGAAAGAGGGTTCCTTATGCAGGAGGAATTGGCTCACCTCTGACAAGAACAGCTGCCACAGGCACCACTCCTAACCCTCCTGCACAAGTCTGTTCTGCCCTGCTCTGCACACCACGTAAGTGCTCTTCAGGGTTTCATAAGCTACTGTCTGAAAGAGAGACAAATCTGGACCTAAAAGTTCTAGCTTTTAGGAGCTTAAAATGCTAATTAAACACCTGATATATAGCAGAGTTTGTTCTGAATTTTGATGTCACACTTCTCAAATCTTAAGCCCACAGCTATCAGCAGCTCTTGCTCATCACCTACTTACCTACAGTTAGATAAAAATGCAGTGAAATAGTATGACAAAGTGAAAAAGTATGAAATTATCTATACAGGAGCTGTAAAACCTGCCCTCTGTTCTTATTTATGTTGGCCAGCTGACGACTTGCCATTCAGCCAGGGAATTTTCTCTGTAAAGGCCAAATGTGATGCTCTTGGCTGGCTGAACTGTTTCTTGGGAATAAGGCTCTGAAAGAATAGCTACAGCCTTCAGGATAACACAGAATCTGGTGACACTTTGATGCTCAAAACATTATGTTTTGCTCCAGGGCCATTTCTTAGTGAAGTTTCAATTTCTGGCCCAAAGTTGCCCCTAAGTCCCTGCTCAAAGAAACTGCTGCCCTAAAAGCCCTGCCACATTAGGTTGCTCCAAAACATGCATTTATCCCACGCTGAAACCAGAATTAGCTGACCTAAACCCTGCTTTTTAATTATCCAGTTATAGCTCATTAAGAGTCTCGATAAGGGGTTTGGAACGGTGGAGATGCCACTGAAAATAAACAACTTGCACTCTTCCTCCCCAGCTGAAGTGCTTTGGAAAGTGTCTGTTTCTGGTATGGAAAAATACAAGTGAGGTCATAATCTTCTCATACAGCTCCAGCTAAACAAACTCCTACTACAACCAAATTTGACTTCTGATTTTTAAACTGCAAACCATAATGTCCTGAAAAATCCAATTCACCATATTCAGCCTTTGAGACAGGACTTCATATACATTGAACAAAAATGTCAGGCATTACTCAGATAGTGAATGAAAAAAAATATGAATAGAAATCACACTTTCATATGAAAGAGGAAGTGAAACCATCATTTAGTGGAAATTAGAATGTGTTAAGCCTAACATCAGTTAGCTCATGAAGGGCATCAGTCATCACCACTGAGTCAGCTGTAATTGCTCAGGGGCAGGACTGAGGTTCAACGCAGTCAATCAAATGCACAATTCTGTTTTACAGCAAGTGCAGTACATAATATGCACTAAATGAAGATACATTTTTGTCTGAAAGAGGAGTGGAAGGCTCCTCCTGGGTGCTGTGGAAAGAGACAAGGAATAAATCCATATTGATTTCGGTGTAGCTTATTTTAAAACACTGAGAAATGATGCTGCTTGTTTTACTTGCTGTAATAGCACTTCAAGGAACATAAGTCACACTAAAACTGTCTTGCTCAGGATTAGTTTTCTTTCATGGAAGAAATACCCTGTGCAGTGCCAGACAGCCCTGATGGTGTTATGCCAGTGCTGCTAGAAGAATTAGCCCCATTACAATTGTCAGCTGTTTCTGGAGAGCAGATATTTATAAACAGGTCTGTGCTGAGTGACAGCTCCTTTCCCTGGCTAGGTGTAGTCCAAACCTCAGGCTTCCAAATACCTTCCTGACTGCATTTAAAGATGCTGAAGATGATCGTGCCCTCCCTGTATTTAATAACAGAATGTCTGTGGTTTTGAGGATATGATGAACAATAAAAGAGATTTAAATGATGGGTTTCATCACCTTCTTAAATGACAGCTAATCCTTTGCAGCAGTAGTTCAAACTACTGCAGGTGATCAGAGGGAGTGCAGCACAGGGAAGAGGTGAGCAGAAACATGAAGGGACAAACTCCAGTCAAGCACCCAGTCAAAGAACCAACAGTTCTTAAGCTCCTTTTCAGCCAAACCTGCATTGTTGGGTGGCTTTGTGTGCAAATACATTTGTACCTCATGAATTCTGGGAATTCTTGTACAGGTTTCAGGCAGCAAAGGTCCACCCCTGCATTTTTGTCTCAGTAGAAGTTTTTTTATCACCCCAAGTCTTTTGTGGCTCATAAAGCTTTTTGCAGTGATCAAAAGGCAATTCTTAATATTTCAGAGAAACCAGAGGCAAAGAGGGTTTAGGCAGTATCTCACATAAACTGAGCAGAAGAACCCACTGCAGAACACAGATGATGTCATTCTCCTAATTTGTTCTCTTTTTCTTTTTGAAGATAAATAACTTAAATGATTCCTCTTAAAGGTGCTCAATTGATTTACTTCTTAATTTTTGCCCTTTTCTTCCCATCAGATTCTGATTCCTCATCTCAAAAGGGAATGAATTCTTCCTATTTTAGGAACATTTTTGAAGTTACAGATTTAAAATATAAAAGAACAAGGAAACCCTACTTCATTCTCTAAATCTAGAATCCTATCATAAAGAATTTCAATGCCTGCAACCAAATTATGGTACTTAGCAATTCCTTAAATAATTTGTTTTTTCCATTTTCATCTGTGGAGATAGCTGCTGGTTTTATTTCTCTGCGTCTGTAGATGGAGAGGAAAAAATACTGATAATTTGCCTTAGGGAAAAAAACCTATTTAGAATTCCAAATAAGTTTTGACATAGAAGATCTTCACTTGAAAGAAGCAACTCAGTGCTTTGCATTTCAGGAGAGCAGGCTATAAAAAAGCCAATCAGTCTGAAAATCCAAGCATAAACCAGCACCAAATGCATTAAAGATTTTCATACAGAAGGAAGGCCAGCTGTGTACAAAAATGTATCTCTCTTACATTTCCTCAGCTCTCAGTCTTCCTCCTGTACCACAACTTTTTTTTTTTTAATTTCAATGAACATCTAAGAAGCACAACAGATAGATATCTTTCAAAACCAGCCCCTAACTTCTATCAAAAACTTTCACCCTTTTGTGCCATGGCATAAAAAATGGGAGGTTCACAACCACACAGCAGTAATGATGAGACAGCAACAAAATCTGGCTCCTGTTTTATTTAGGAGGACCTTATGACATACCATACATTGGGCTTCTAGAACTCTATCTTCAACATCACTTTTGAAAAGAGTGCTTTCATTAATTATTAACCAGCACTTAGTTAACCACTGAGTCTGGGAGCAGATACAAAAATTTCCCTCTCTCCTTCTTGGCTATTTACAGTCCCACCCATTTCTATTTGAAGTTGTATTGGCTGCAGCTGAGATGCTCCATTCTGACCAACAGGATGTGGGATACAGAGCAAATGCCAGGACTTCACCCAAGAACCAAAAAATTATAGGGAAGAATGTTCCATTAAAATGACCCAATCTTCAGTCTCTCCACTTTTAGTTGTTTCTTTTCTGTTTTTATCCTTCAGACAGCTGTCCTCAGAAAGAAAAAAACAACTTCTGTACTTCTGAACTATCTGAAACAGGCATTTGCAGCTGTTACAGACAGGTGACAAACAGAATCCTTCAAGAAGTCTTGTCTAGATATGACAGAGAAGGAATTTGCAAGCCCACTTTCAGATAAGACATGTGACCCTGGCCATCATTTGGAATTAAAAGTGTGCATTTCCTTATATTGTTGCGGTTTTGAGACAATAAAGAGTGTCTTTTCTTTGTAGTCAATAGACTTGGGATAAAGCTCCCTTGCCCCCAAATCTTCTGCCTCTCACCTCACTTTTGCTAAAAGCCAGGTGAAAACTCTGTGGTCTGTTGCTTCTGGGGCAAGCCCACCTTCTTGAAGAGAAGGCTTCCAAAAGTAAAAGGCTTCCAAACACTCATAACCACATTATCTGTAGAACAGACACAAGAAAGCTTCAGTTGTGCTGCCAGCATGTGTGGGAAAACAGAGCTGGGAACTGGACCTCTGTAAAAAGACAGAAAGAACATGGCCTACTGCTACACTGGAACACTTGGAAACTTAGCCAGCACAAAGATCTGCTTTTGGCTCGGGATATGGGAAAAGCCCAGAGGAAAACAAAGCATGAACGTGTGCACCTCATGCAAATGAGAAATTGCAATAATTTGGGTGTTGAGGATGTGTTGTAAGAGGGCTGGAGGTGAGCCAGATGGGCCTGGCACACAGAATCCTGGCACAGAGCTCTGCGTATCCAAGCAAGCCAAGGTTTCTGAGCCTCAGCAAACCATGTAGCATTTTCCTCACTCTGGAAGAAATTCATCTGCCCTGAAGTCTTTGCAGAAGTGTACCCTCTTGCACAGTATCAAATGAGCTCCATTCTTCAAAGTGTCAGAGGCTGCCCCCCTCAGCTGTGTCACAGAGAATCCCATCCCAGACCACACTCTGGGGCTTCCTCCTGTGGAGGGAGAGTGTCAGATTGTCTGGGATTCCTGCACCTGGGAGCACTGCTGGAGGTGGCTGCTGGAATGTTGGGAAGGACTTAGCAAGGAGCAGGGTGGGGGAGGCGCTGCTCCAACTGAGCAATGCAAGGCAAGCAGCAGGCGCTGGATCCCAACAAATATGGCTTCTGGGAGCCACAGTCAGCAACTCCAGCTGGGCCATTTGCTTAGGCTGCCTGCCAAAAGGTTTATAAAAAGAACAGTAAAGAATGTGCCATGGCTTTAAATATGAATTTCAAATACAGTGCAGCCAATATCCACATTTGTTGAGGCTTCCATCCCTCAGCTTTTCTGTAAGGCTCAGTCAGGAATGCAAGGAGTTTCTCTTGCTGATCTAATTTTATCCCCTCACAGATATCCACCAGCATGAAGGAATGAAGCAGAGCCAGGACAGTTTCCTAATTACTTCCAGCTCTCAGAGAGGGATCCAAAAGATAATACTGAAGCAAGCACAACACAGCAAAGATGCTAAACCAGCCTATAATTTGTGTGTTGCTGTACACAGATCTTGTGATAATTTACTAACAGGTGACCCCAGCCTTTTCTCCAGCTGGTGCCTGTCCTAATACCATACACATTTCTATGAGTTTAACTGCAACAGAGCACAGTGGCAAACAGGAATGACTGCCACACAGTAAGTGAAATATGCAGGTGATTTCCCCATCAGACACATGAACTGATTCTTCAAATGCCAACAACGACTTTTTAGCATTACCTTGGAGGTTTTCCACATTCTATATCCAAAGCACCTTAGCATGACTGGAGGTGGGTTTATTCAAGTTCACAGGAGAGATGGCCCTGCCTGTGCTGAACTTGTGCCAGCCACAAGAAGTGTCACCACCAGGGTTCAGCAACCTCCCAGGCACAAATAGGAAACCAAATCATTAAAGGAGCTTTTGTCCTCAATGTGACACATAGAACCTCACAGTGAGTATCAAAAGTCATCTGTTCAAAAAAGTGAGTTATATCACAAAGCATAAAACCCCCACAGCACCAGCACAGTAAACAGGTCAAGTGTGGTAGCTGAATGATTTATTTGGTTCTTCAATAAGCACACACATAAGCATCCACTGCTGCTGCAGACACCTGGATGAGATGCGGTAGTGCAGCTAGAAATGAGTCAGAACAATCAGAGGCTTCTGATCTAATTAACACAACAAGCTGCCTCCTCCTTGTGACCTCACATCTGTATGAGACACTCACAGATGAGTAAAAAAATTGGAGTCTGTTGGGTTTTTTTCCTTCTTGGTTTGAACACCAACCTGGAATGGCAGTGTGTGCATAAGGTACACATCACCTGGTAATGCTGTGATTGCTAAAAATCAAAATGCACACACACACACGTGCACAAATCCCTGACTAAACTGCACCACTGAAGTGAGAGTATAAAACAGTCTGACAAATTCATGCCCCCCTCACTAGACAAGGCTCCTCACCTGCCTTTTAAGAACCAGAAGGTGCATCTTCAGCTAACAGGATGGGTTTGTAATCAGAGGGCTCAGTGCTCCACAGGGTCCTTCTTGCAGCAGGCCGGTCTCATGCTCAGCACTTGTCCGAGTGCTGTTCTTGGGAAGATGGAGGCAGCCCTGCAAGACACTGAACATCTGCACACATTTAGGATACAAAGGCTCCTTCAATCTCAAGATGTTGCTGCTTTACAGGCATGCTAGAAAAGGTCAAATTCAGGAAATAACAGTTTAACAACAAGCAAGGGAACAGAGGGCCAAAAGCTTCTCCTACCCATAGGTCACCAAGATTCATCCTCTAGAGAAGTCCAAAAGTATTCAAATTCCTCATGGGACACACTGTCATTCTAAGGCTTGTGGCAGTGCTCTTATGAAGAGTTCATGACCATGCTGTGAGGCAGCCAGCAAAAGAACTGTTTCAATACACAGAGAAAAGAATAAATAAACCCAGACAGCCTGAAATTTTTCTAAACTCAGTGTTTTATTGCTCCGTGATTATTAGTTACACTTTGACACATTGCACTGTGGAATGGATGAGCACCCACTACATAATTAAAAAACTTAGTATCTTACAACTCATATAATTGGCACTATAGAGAAAACCCAGAGATCTGTCATTTTAACCCAAGACTAAAAGAGATAAAATGTTTACATCCTTTATTGTTGGCAGGTGAACTTTCATTGTGGAAGGCCCTTAAAAATAGTGAACAGAAACTAACAACCTAAATGCCCTCCAAAAATATATAAAAACAGTATCAGATAAATCACTCCCTTCTTTACACCAGTCTTTTTGCTTTGGTACTTTTAGTACCCAAGTGCACAGTAATTCCCTCATCTCTTTCAAGGAAAAAAAGTAACATGATCAAAACTACACTGACTACTTCGGGTGAAAAGAGGAGAGACTCCCACACACCATTCTCAGCACCCACACAAACAGCATTTTCATCAAAAGTGGCATTGTCTCAGGATTTAACACATCCCAAGAGGTTTATAAATAATAAACATTGGGGGTTTTTAAAAAGGGAAGAATTATTTTGAATAAATAAATGACAGCTCTAATAGCTGCATTGGCTTTGGTGACCAGTTATCTATATGCAGCATAAGTTATCTTCATAAGGCAAGTGATGAGCAAGCAGAAGTGAAGTCCCTGAGGATCAGCATCTCCGCATTCAACTTGTTTGTTTCACAACGTGTATAGACAGCCTGGAAAACAACCAGTCCCAAGGCATCTGCTTTTTAATCTCCCAGCACAGCTGCAGACCACACAATGCATTATTTCTGTACCTTTTCTGCAGGCAGGAACACATAAATAACACCGAATACTTAGTAGGAGGTGGCAGGGAATTAGTTCTGCTAAACCTGGGCCAAGTGCTCCACCTTGTGTTCGTCCTCACAACACAACTCAGAGGGACGCTCCCGATGCCTGCTCCACAGCTGCAGGTCCAGTGGCGTAGCTTCTGACTCCTTCTGCCTGGGAACAAGTGTTGTCCATGGTGCCATACGACTGCTGCTCCGTGGGGGCCAGCACTGTCCTTTCGGTGGGATGAGGACGCAAAACCTGGGGGACGTACATCTGAAATCACAAGTGAAGGGTTTTAGCAGTCTCTCAAAGCACAATGCTGGGATAACTCACCCAGAATTTTTTCCCTTGTCACTCTTCTTTTCATTGTTTTCCCATTCTTCACCTTAACACCTCAGGCCTTCTGCACCCTGCTGGAGGCTTCCTGGTGCAACACTCACCTGCACCTCTTGACTGTGGCACCAAGGCCTTTCCTTCTGCCTCAGTCCTACATCCTTCTCAGTGACATGGCAAGCAAGACCTGCTACACATCACAACTTTCAGCATCAAGCAGTGGCAACTGACTGCATTTGGCAGCTGTCCAGATGTGAGGCTCTGTCTGGGGCAGGGCACAGAACACAGCACACAGAGCTGCTGGAAGCAGTGTGTCTCAGCTACTCCTAAAACGGCAGCCGAAGGTACTTCTGGAACACCACCTGGGAGCAGTCAAGGAGCCCAGCTGCAGAACTCTCTGGTCCCACATGCACATGGGAAATCCTACAGTTCATTCAGACTAATATGTCCTACACAAGCTCTTTGGTAAGCAGGGTGAGAAATTAAGTTTTTCTAGGAAACATTAGGGAATATTAGTAACTCTTAGCTTCTTACAGAAGATGTTGGGACTGCTGGTACATCTGTGTCTTTTCCTCTTTCACCTTGTGTGTCTTCAATCTGTAACCAGCAATAGGTGGAGAAAGAAAGAGAGACAACATCAAACTGGTGAGTGTGAAAACAATACTCACAGATCATGAGCACCCAAAACCTGCACAGACAGATCTCAGTGCAGTGCTGGCACTCTCTCCCCCCCGATCCTTCTACACAGAATCATAGAAAGGTTTGGCTTAGAAGGGACCTTAGAGATCATCCAGTTCCAACCTCCTGCCATGGGCAGGGACACCTTCCACTAGATTAGGTTGCTCCAAGTTCTGTCCACCCTGGCCTTGAACACTTTCAGGGATGGGCATCCACAACATCACTGAGCAACCTGTGCTAGTGCCTCAGCAAACTCACAGCAAAGAATTTCTTACTATTACCTAATCTAAACATACTGCCAGTTTAAAGCCATTCCCCCTCATCCTCTCACTACATGCTCTTGTAAAAAGTCTCTCTCCACCCTTTTTTGTAGGCTCCCTTCAGGTACTGGAAGGCTGCAATGAGGTCAATGCAGAGCCTTCTCTTTTCCAGGCTGAACACCCCCAATTCTCTCAGCCTGGCCTCATAGCAGAGGTTCTCCATCCCTCTGATCATCTTGGTTGTCTTCTCTGGACGCGTTCCAAGAGGTTGATGTCCCTCCTGTGCTGGGGCCCCAGAGCTGGATGCAGCACTGCAGGTGGGGTCTCTCCAGAGCAGAGGAGCAGAATCCCCTCCCTCAACCTGTTAGCCACACTGCTGGGGATGCAGCCCAGGATACTTTTCCCATACTGCTCTTTTCTCTCAAATTCAGCTCCTGTAGACACAGAGACTTTCCTCTCTACCATGCAGCCTACCTGTACTACAGGCCCTCTTCAGCCATCTTACCATGAACCTTTGTGAACAGACACTGCCAGCAGAACAGCTGGTGCTCCATCAAGCACACAGGTGGGTGCTGAAAGGTCAGGTATCCATCACTTACCCTGTAATTCAGTGGACTCAGGTACTTGAAACAGCCAAAACAAGTGTAAGCCAAGCAAATAACAATAGTGATGTTGACAACCAGCAAGGTAAACATGGTTGTGGGTGCTTTAAAACCTAGAAAAATATCCAGAGAACACAATATAAAAATGCATAGCAGAAAAACCCAACAAAACCAAAATAAGCCTTTATTTATCCTCCTCATTTTTAGAAGCCTAATGGATTTTTTTTTCCCTTAGAAGAATGGGCAGCACAATTCCAGCCACAAACAGGAGAACGTCATTATACACTAAGTTGTCCCACTTTTCCTAGAGCCAAGAAATGTTGCTGTAATATTTAAATGATAGACAAGACTCAGAGTGATTCTTCTCCTCCCTCATTCATCCATTCTGGACACACTTCTTAAATACTGTCATTAATGATCTGTGAAATAGAATATTAATTACATTGATTAATTATGATGATGGCACCAAATTGGATGGTTTGCCATCAGCTCAAAGAGATGGAGGTGGGGGGAGAGGAGAATCAAAATGATCTTGGTAGATAAAACCACCCCACCTGCTTTAAAGGATCAAAACAAAAAAAGAAAAAACAACAACAGCAAGATAAAACTGTATGTAGAAAATAGCAAATAAGTACAATTTAGAAGGAAAAATAAAATGTAGATATGAGGGATAACAATAGCACTGCAGCATACAACTGCTGGAAAGCAGTCAATAGTGGGATGGTATCAAAGAACATGGGAAGAGAGGAAAATGAAACAAAGAAGACAAGTCTCTGGCACCTATACAAAATAATTAACTGCTACTAAGCCTTCAGCTGGGTAGCCTTGTCTACAATAAAATATGGACAGAACTGGGAAGAATCCAAGGAAAAAAGATCAAGAGAAGAAACAGTAAATATGCTGACAGGCTGACAGGTAAGTTTTAGTTCAGACAGAGTGCAATAAACTATAGGAAAAGGACATGGTTGCCTAGTATGGAAAAAGTATTAAAGATTACAGTGGCTTCTTATTTTCCAGATCCACTAGGGAAATATTCTAAAGAAATTAATCCCATTTAGCAGTAAAGATGACTTGAATAGGATATTAGGAAAAAGCAAACATCACTGCAAACCCTAGCTGTTTCCAAGCTTCCTCAGACAAGAGGCAACACCAACCCTCAGACGTTTTTATTGTAACCCCAGCATATGCAGTGGCACAGAATAGACAAGTTTTACACTTTTGCAGGTTATAGAAGCCCTGCACAGGTCTGTTCACAAGGGGAAAAACACCACACACATGCAAAAAAACAAAACCAAAAAAGCCCAACAACCACATCATTATTCAAACCAAAAAAGGAAGTGAAAAAACCTCCCTAGGAGTATTCTGGAATGTCCTTCAGAGGAGGTTGTTTTTATAAGAAGAGGTTACCCGAGTATTTACCAGATGCTGAGGTGTGTCTACACCAAAGCCAATGTATGGTGCAAACCACAAGGCAAACAGCAGAGTTTAGGGAAGGAAAAGTCTCCTACATCAGTTTTCCCTGCACTGTGTCCTCAGAACTCCTCCCTGCCAACAGCTCTGGAGAACATGGGATTCAAATTACTGTCCCAGCAGATAGGGGTTGAACTGCAGGTAGGACCTCACCTCCTCTGTGGTGAGAGGCCCAGTGGTGCTGCAGGTGTAGGATGGATGGGTGGGCAGGTGGATGGATGGCAGGCAGAAGAGTTGAGAAAGAATACAGGCACTGAGAAAGAAAAAATGAGTACAGCCTCTCACCTTCTATATGCAATCAGGTGGGTTTTGATTGTGACTGAGAATTGGGGGAGAGGTCTTTCCAGCCTTACATTAATATATGAGGAGTGAGAAACCAGAGCATTGTCACTGGACTCTGCAACCAGACTGAAACACCCATAGGTGCTTCAGGCCAACTACACAAGTCAATGACCAAGCAATCAAGCTTTACACCATAAACTGATCTATTTTGCAGATAAGGAAGCAGAGCTCTTATCCTTCCTTCCTTCCTTCTTTTTGGCACAAGAAGCAGCAATAAAATCAATGGCAATGAAATGAAAGTATCAAATTGCTATGTCACAGACTGCTCTGTGCACTGACAAACCACTGAACAACATCCTGTAAACAGGATCCTCTACACTGACCAAGCCAAACACATCCAGTCTGTGTTTTCCATTATTAAGGTCCCTGAAAAATGATGGTTTTACCATGCAGCACTAGAAAACATTATAATAAAGATTTAATTTTTACTTCACCAGGATTTCCTTCGTAACAATGAAAGAGGTGCATCAGATGCCGAGTACTTGGAGTTGATTTTTCTAAAGCACGCTCTAGAAATTCTCCTGTTAATTTAGAGGACTCAGATTTGTTGGTTTTCCTGGTTGCAAAAGCAGCTCTCAAAACAAGGGAAAAAACAAGCTCTCAAATGTACAAGGAAAGCAAGAACATCTATTCAAATCCAAGGACAGCCTGAAGCAATAGTTCCAAGTGCCTCTTGCATCCACAGGGAGCCTTCCCTATAGCTTTATCTCTCCCTAAAGTTGAATGACAGCCTGCCAACAATACCTTTCTGACTGCTGGTATACTGAAAAACACAATGCAAATGTGATCATTTATCATGAGGGCACAATACAGTTAGGTATCAGGAGCTTCCTTCCAAAGAGGGGGAACCCAGCCCTTCCAGCATCACTGACGTCCCCATTCCATGCCAAATGTTTTCTCCTGTATCATGGATAAAAACCCATAAGCTGCTCCCTACCTTTTCTGACATCAAAGCTGTTGGTACAGCACAGCAAATACTATCAATGCCAAGTATTTGCAAAACACAGAATGTCCCTATTTTAAAGATAAATTACATAGAAAACATGTATGTGTAGGGAAGAGGGTCACCATCTCACTGCAGTCTTCCATCTAAAATTTGATGGATGATGTAGAACACAAGAGGACTAGCATTAGCCAACACTTTTGCATTTTTACCTAAGTCATGGCTGTACAACCAGCAGCCAATTCACCCAGACAATTAAACTCATTAATTAAACTCATGCCCAGGCTGCATAAATGTAGGTAGTGAAGCCAAGGATCATCTTACTATAAAGAGGTAGTCCTGAATAGATTTTTGTTTTATGTAATGATTTTTACTGTCTGTAACTTCACAGCCCAACTGGCCAATTCCAGGTATACTGATTTAAGGAATACATGATTTCCTGTGAAATGAAGGAACATGGAGCCCCATGCTAACAGTTTAACATATTAGCCATCTCCATCAAAGGCTCTTGTGCAAATCTTGTGTAGTTCAGTGCCACAGGCAACCACCATGACTCCCCCTTTAGGGAAGAATATAGAAAAGCCCCCAGTTATGAAACATCACATCTAATTCAGAGAAGCTGGCAAGAGAGCTGGGAGCAGCTTCCAGGTGGAAACAGGTAATACTTACCCAGCCGCACAAATGAGTAAAAATAGAGCCAGAAAAGGCAGAGGATGGGAGCTGCCAGGGCCTGATTTACAGCTGCAAAGTGCATCTTTTTCTCCAGCTTGGCAGGGAGATAGGCGTAGTAGAGGTTGTGACGGTCCACCATGTGCTTCAGGAGGATGTAGATCAAACCTGGCAGGGAAAACAGGAGAGCCAAGCAGAGGCTGTGGGAGGTTTGATAAAAAGCAGCAACTCTGTGGGGAGATCTGCACTAACCAGGTGAGTGCATACAGCCCAGACACGAGGTGAGTACAGCTGCAAGACAGCACCTGCTCCTAAGCTTGTTGCATCTCCATCCTTCCCCTCTCCACACTTCTCTGTGGTGCCTCTTGTGCTCCCAGGGAGAGCCCAGAGCTCCTTCTGGGTGTTGGCACATGAGGTCAAGGCAGTAGGGAAGACTTGCCAACTCTCCTTCCACTGTTGCTGGTAAGGAAGGCATGACAGTGGCCTAACATCTCCCTCTCAGCCTTCACCAGATTCATGACTGGATTTCAAGTCAGCCATTCCTTATCCAAAGAAACAGCAGCAACTGCTGTGGCAGCTATGAATTGCAACAGCTCTGGGATGCAGTGGCACATTCAGATATTTACAACTGCATACAAAATGGAATGTACATAAATATCAATTACACTGTTACATAAAAATTGGCCACATTCTCCCAATAATAAGGTTGTTGATTAAACCAGTTCTGAACAATATCTAATTCAGATAATTATCTCGTGTCTAGCCCTGTAAAGTCTTGGATTAGAAAATGAAAACACCATCTATATAAAATTATTTAGTACTACTTATGTCTGAACTAAACCCCTCACCACCAAAGCCAGTACATTCAAATTTGAGAAATAAAATAAACATCTAATAGATATTAAATGTACTTCTAACCTCTGAAGTCAGTACAAGAGCTAAGGAATTAATCATCTTTTTCTCTGTTCTTCCACAAGAAGGGAAGGAAACTTGGATTCAAATCCTAAGGATTATCAGCATTTGAATGGGAATAAGAATGCAGACCTGATCCTTCCAAACTTCTCACATGCCCTATCTCACTCCCACAGTGCTCACTGGAAAACTTACCAAAAGGGACAATGATGGGACACGTGATGCTATAGGCCATGATGACAGTGAACACACACAGCATCCAGGCATACATTGCTCCAAATTCATATTCAAATGCCTGTTGCTAGGAACAAAAACAAAACACCCAAAACTCTCAAGTCATCCATCAATGTGTCAGGAGTTAAGAATAGATTCCCTAAAGCAACAATTCACCTTCTCTTATTCGCTCCCCCTGAGAGATCAGTTATTTCTCTAAGAGGCAGAAATTATGTAATTAGATGAAGCATTTTGTGTTTTTATTACCTGGACATACAGAAAAGATGCTGTTTCTTTCCTAGCCTTGAAGTAATTTCTCAGGGAATCTGTATCTAAAAGAAGCAGCTCCTTAAAATCACAAGGCAGAAAATAACTGTGCCAGACTCAGAACCTTCACCTCACTGTGGCAGCTGTATACAGGCTTATGTTCCCATTGTAACACCTGAACTTCAAGCTATAGGATGACACTTCACCTGGAAGTGAAAGTCCACCTCTTAAAATGGAATATAGGCAAAAAAATATATTTTGCTAGGTGTATGTTCAGTTTAAAGCAAGTTGTACATACCTGATGGCTGATAGAAGAAACTAACTCTTGACAGATTTGGATTAAAAAACCCCTGAAGTTCAGACTATAAGATAAAATCAGAACTATTCTATCAAATCCAAATCATAAAACTCTGACTTAGAGCTATGAAGAGATTGATACCTGAAGCTCAGGGCTTGGGTTTTGATTTTTGACCATCTCTGACTGGAATAAATCCCTCCCTGTTATCTGTGCTGTGAATGAAGAGAATATGAACCTGTCGTGGACAAGCGAAACAAAAGCTAAAAAAAAAAACCATCAGGAGATGATAGTTAATGGTACGAAGGACGGGTGCTCCCACTGTTTCTGACAAGGATCAGCCATTGAAATGCCTCCTGCCAAGGAGGGGGCTCCAATACCTGTTTGATGTTTTTCCTCTCTGCTGTGGACTTGGCCATGATCATGCGTATGGTGTAAAGGATGAGGCCTGGCAGGCGCAGCAGCTCCATCCCATTGCCCACGAAAGCAGAGGCTATCACATAGTTCACAAAGAAGGCTCCCTGGTCAGGCAGGAAGACACATCTGCCAGGAAAGACACCAGACACTGACTGGGAGGAAGGCAAACAAACATTGGAGGTATACAATGTATCCCTATTGCCTTTGGAAACCTCTTACCGTAAGAAAAAGCACTATACACATTAGGAAGTGGCCAGAAGAACTTCTGATAGCCTAGTTGTAAAAGAATACTGCACAGCTATAAATGCAGCCAGGGTAGTATGTAAGAGCCTGGCTGAGCTGCAGTTCAGATGAGGAATAAACTGCTCACAAAAAGATGCAGCAGCCTGATGGGTGGCTGACAGCAGACAAGAGCATCATCTGACGTCTGCAACAGCAACCTGACACAAGATGAGATAAGACTGCAATAGAATAATCATCTCTCCTAACTTAGTAACTCCTAATTGTCTTCCTGTTACTGATTTTGAAACAGCATTTGGAAATCTATGTGCTAATAATTGTATTCTATTCTTTCCCTCCGGGCACAGGCACAAGAGCTTAAATAACCAATATCTGCAAATTTGCAATGTAATGTGTGTAAAAACATACATTTTTCTTAAAATCAAGATTTACTGGATTACAGAAAGAGAACTGCTGCAGCTATTTGGTCTCACTGTAATCCTTGAGAAGATCCCCTGTCCATGATATGCAGCAATCCTCATCCAATTCCAATATCCTATCTTTTCAGTGAAGAAATTCTTTCTAATGTCCAAACTTATTGACTCCTCCCCTTACTCAGAAGCTCAACATCATCCCAGAGTAGCAACCCTGAGCAAATTTTAATAAACACTAACCAAGGACAGCAAACAGCAAAAAAAAAAAAAAAATCTCAAGTCCTAAGTATTCCTTTACAAAGGAATAGCAAAGAGAGAATATTATTTAGCTAATACTTACTCCAGCCTAACTGCAGAATCAGACGATTCTCTGTCAAACAGCCAGCGGAAAAAAAAATCAAGGCTGAAAGAAAGATGGTGAATGGAATTCAGTCTCCCACACCTTAGTGTTGTCTAAAATTGCTTCTCTTTTTAAGTAGCTTAAGTCAAGATAGTGGATAGAGAGAATTTAATCAAATAATCTGAACACTACTTTAGCTTTATCACAGTTACTGATAGCTAGACATAAGAAAAAGGTACAAAATCAAACAGAACAAAAACACCTACTTCATATTAAAGTTTTAATGATTCATTTTTAGCAATTATTATACAGATAGGACAAATACATGTCATCCAGGAAAACAGTCAAAAACTGTAAAGGTGGGAAAAAAAGGACAACTCCAACTGAAGTAGAAGACACAGTCAGGAAACTTGGTTCTCAGCTATAATGGTGAGTGCGGGGAACTTTTAATTAGCCATTGATCTTACAAGGTCTTAAATTTCTTTGTTTAAAGAAAAGCCAGGCTTTGGAAACTTTTAAGGGCTCTGAGGATCCCAGATGTAAGATGAATATTGAAATCTAATGTGTAATGATAACATAACCACACACACTGGAGGGAGTGGGGGTACATTGACTATACCTCACAAACTAGAAAACACAAGATGTCTCATTATAAAAGTACTCAGCCATTATCTCATTAAACTATGATTCATTACCTGGTCAGACCAAGGGAAGGCAGAATTAATACCATGAAGATCAAAAATATGTAGACTTTATGCATCATTATTCTGTTCTCTGCAGATCTATCAATATAAAAAGGCACCGAGTGAGAAACTCATACAAAAAGCTGCCACATGTGAAGAGTCTTTCCTGGACAATGCCAGCACCTGTCAGACTTCCAGCTTCCCCTACCATACCACATTGCTACCAGATAAAAACCAAACACCTTTGAGATATTCACCAATATGGACCAAGCAGACTTTCAGTATCTTCCTGGGCAACAAAAACATTGCTGAATGTTAATGCAGACTCTACTGATCACTACAGGTCTGCACCCCACGCACGGGGATGTGCGACAAGCACAGCTGGTTTCTCACCCAAAGACATTCAATCTTGCAGCAGCTTGTAAACAAACAGCTCTTCAAGTGTCATGCCAGGAGGGATTAAGCAGTTCAGAAAAGGGCAGCACTGCCAAGAAACCAGAAACTTAGACAACCTCCCTGTCAAGTATCAAGTCTTGGGGAACAACACGATACTACTAATGCTGTATCCCTACTACAGCAGCAGGAGCACGGATCCAGTGACACCCGGTTGCCAGAGAAGTGTGACACTATGAATACTTCAGACTCTCAGAGGTGGTATCTGATAGGGCTTTAAAACCATAGGGGTTATATTACAGGAACACTTGGGCACTGTGAGACCTACCAGTGTAACTACACTGAGGCTTGAAATCAGACCTGTGATCCCTAGTGACTTCAGAAAATTAGTTTAACTGATTGAGAAGGGTTCAAAGTTCACATGTGTAGCACAGGTACCAAAACAGAGTTGATGAAAAGCATACAACTGTGACAAATAAACACTAGACTCAGGACATGGTATCTTTGAAAGGAAATGTACAAAAATTCAAAAGGAAAAACACCAAATTTACCTTAGAGTATATAAACTAACAAACAAACAATGACTACAAGCTTTATGGATAAAGACTGAGTGAAGTTGAGTGAAGATGGGATTGAAGTACCATGCTTTTATCTGTGTGTAGGTAAACAGGGCATCAAATGTGGTACTCCAAACCAAGCTGAGCTGAGTTCTCCAAGTCAGCAGCACATTAGTGGGCTTGACATCTCTGGGTTGCACCAGTTCAATGTGAAAACCTTGCATCAACACATCTCCTGGGCCTCTGGCCCCATAAGTCTTCTCAGATCACCACTGATATCCAACAGATATGAGCTGTGCATCAGGAGTTATATCCAGACCATTTTGTCATGCCAAACAACAAAAAGATGGATGCCCTTTTTATAAGTTCTCAGCCTGGGGGGGATCCAAACCACATGGCCTATCTTCCCAGAGAGCAAGTTAATTATGGGATTAGAGGCACTTCCCATGCTCCTGTTGAAGCTACACCCCCTGAGCCTGCTCATACAATTTTTTTCTGATTAAACGCAAAGAGGAGCGAGGTGGGGAGCAGGGGAAAGCATAAGCAAATCATGTGGTCATATTGCACTTGCTGTGTGGGTCACAAATTACCCAAACCCTGAAGCATGGTTAGAACACTAGAAAGAGACAAGGAAACTCCCTGCTGCGAGAGGTCTGCGGGTTTGAGAGCTCTGTGAAAGATCAGCACTTTCATTTATCTTAGTAGTTCAGCTGATAAGGTGAAAACAGAGGAAAAGATTGCTTACTTTGTCCAGTGGGACTCCAGCAAAGTTGAGTAATAGACAATTGTTGGTAACAAAGCTGAGAAGGACCAGAGCAAGAGCGTTGGGAAAAACTGACTGATGACAGGATTCTAGCAGGGGAGAAAATAAGAATAAGTATTAAAAACACTTTACTGCAGTTGTGGTGGAACAGAGATGCTAGTATTTTGCTTTCTGTAAATTACAGCAGGATGAACTGGAGAAATTATATTTAGATAGTCTTAAATTGAGTAGTGAGTGCTTCACACTGGCATGCAAGACAAAAAACCAAAGTGAGATTGGGAATTAAATTCCATGAGAGTGCAGTCTCACAAGTAGTTTTTATGTAGTTTACACTAGCTTGGGGAAATATTTAAAAAGAACAGCTTGCAAGTTGCTTTAGCTGCAGTCAAACTAGGATCAGATATATATGCCATCTTGCTTTGGATCCTATAAACAAAATGAAAACAACATTTTACCTCTGAGTTAAAAATCTGAATTTCCCCCCTTCTTACCATAAAAATCAAAATACAAGTTGGACTTGAAATTCCATCTTACACAAAGATTTTTTGATTACAACATTTAGAATTATTTAAGTTCAGATTGCAAATTTTTACCACAAATACATAAACATGTTATAATAATATAAAGCCTCAGAAAAAAATTACTTCAGACTATTATTGAGGAACAAAAGATGGCTAAAGACCTGATTCTGGACTTATGGTTTTAATCAACAGCTACATAAAACAGTCCTAAGAATTTCTACTGAAGGTGTAAGGTAGGAATTTCAACTGAAGGTAAGACAATGAAACCCTATCAGTTTACCAAAATTTTGGTCTGATCCACAATTATAGCCAAACATATGGCAATACTCACATTAAGGTAGTGAATAGGTTTAGTGACATTGAACTTGTCCATGGTTGAGATGATTATGGAAGGAGTAGTAAGAAAAAACAGCACAATAAAAAGAAGCAAATTAATGCAAGCCCATCTAAACCACCATTTCAATCCATGCACTGAAAGATTTTTCCTGGAAAAAGAAGTAAAAATAAAAAAGACATTAAAACAAGCAGCAAGCATTTGCTGTTAAAAAAAGATATATACACTATCTGTCAAGTAACAGGTGGCACTGCTTTTTCTAAACTGAGCTTTCAAAGTTATATAACAAAGCACTACACAAGTTCCAGTTGCTATTAGAAATAAAGAGAACTGTGCAACCTCTCTTGAATGATACCATAAATTGTGCTTGCAGAAGAACATATTTAATCTTTCATTACACAAACAATGTCTAATCTAGTTAAGGTTTGGGATTAAACACTTCCATTGTTCAGTAATAAAGAAGTACTAAACAGAAATAGAACAAGAAGAGACAGAGATAGAAGACACAGAATTTCTGCAAGGAGAATACCTATCAGAGGCAGAATCCACCAAAAAACTGTGATTTGAAATAAAATTTCAAATTTGCAAACACTCTATCCCTTCCTGCCATATTAAAACAGCAACTATAGATTTAAAACAAGTAAAGTTCTTAAATGTTATTTGAGATGGTTGCCAAAAGGACTGGAATGATTTGAATGCCAGGCAAAGCCAAATATTCAGAACAAACAAAACAGGGACACAGAGGCTCAGTAACATCCCTAATTATGACAACTCTTTTTGTGAACTTGCCTCATCCCTGTGGTCCCTATTCTTCAAGGTGCAGGGGGAGAAAAGAAAAAGAACAGGAAGAAGACAGACCAGAGTTTACAAAGTGGACCAAGTTACACTCATCACATGGCAACTCAGAAAAATATATACATATTTTGAGGATACTCAGCACTAAAACCAAGTTGCTTCCCTCAGATCTCAACAGTAGACATGCACTAGCCTCAAACAATGGAAACACTGAGGGACAGATATAAACAGGATTATTTTTAACTTTGGAGTAGAAAAACTCTAGTCCATTATCTCAAGTAATGTCCACAGACCCCAAGGTCAATGAAGAACACCAGTAATAAAAATAAAAGAGGCAGGTCAGCTACATTCCAACACTACATAAAGTTTTAGTTTAGGGTTAAAGAAGAACACACTCGTCCCTGTTTGTCCTGTGCCCATTCTAAACCTACATTATCACCAACAAATGGATGTAAGACAGGAATCTTACCAACAAATATTCTCAGGATAAGGAGCATATGTAACCTCCCAGTTGGATACACACAGCTCCCTGCTGTAGGGTGATGGCTGGGGTTCTCCTTTACACTTAATGCTCTGACATTTGCAGGCATTGAAGTCCTTAAGGATGCTGTAAGGAAGAAGAGGAAGATTCTTCCAATTTTTTACAGTATTTTAAACCTAAAATGCTAAATATGTAATGAGAAAGTCTGAGAATAGTGAGAAAGGTTTTGTTTTTTTAAGTTTAATAACCTGTGATCAAGATAGAGCTTAAACAACAATGTAACATATTATGCAATAATGACCATTATATAAACAGTTACTACCACAGGCCTGAGATCTGTTTTGTCAGAAATGAGAAGCAGTCTTGGTTTAAACTGTTTGCTGCCTCTACCAACATGAACAAAAGCAATGAGTCATATTAAAAAAAAAAAAAAGTCAAACCCTGAGACCATTGGAAAAAAATAAGACAGTTTCCTAAACACATCTTTACATAATAAAGCTGTTTTTAAATCAAAGTAGACTAATGAAATGAGACTGCAGACAATTCCTTTACACTAGTATCAAAACCAGCCAATGTTGCCTTGAGTAGCAATTCTCAGAAGAATTTTTAGCATGCTGGTATTCTCACAAATCAAAATATTAGCCTCTTTCACCCACTCCTAAAATAATCACAGTGCTTAATTCTATCTTCCAATATTATGAGCTGACTGACACTCAAAATATTTAAAGAAAATTTAAACATGCCCAGAATAAATGCTTTCAAAGATCTCTCAAAGGACAGCAGTAGAATGGCAAGGCACACATTCATAGACTATTTTATTACAGTAGCATAGAAACAATATATATTATATTTAAATGGGGAGTTCTAAAATCTGTAAACATGCTTGTTTCTCAGTTGTGGTCTTAACACAAAGAAGACAGAGAACCACACACACGAACACCAAACTAACAAACATAACCCTACACCCCCCAGATCTTTTCCTTACCAGAATTCAAGCAGTGATGTCAGATTGCCAGCATCTTGCAGCAGCAAGTATTTAAGACAGTTGATTATTCTTTGATAGTTTATTTTTAAAAATACATACAGAGCAAGTTTTAGCCATCATTAAAAAGCTTCTACAACCACCTGAACCCCCAGAACCTCACTTCTGGTGTCCTGTTTCTCTCATCCTATTTCAGGGCTCTGCAGAGCAGAGCATCCTAAGGGCACCAAGTAACTTTCTAATTTGATGGGAGCCTCAGCTTCACACATAATTTAATCTAATTTCCCAGGGAGTGGAGTCCACCACATTAATTCAAGCTAAACAAATTAAAATATTTTCAGGACTTGATGAGTCAACTCAGAATGCTTGCTCAAGGAAGGACTATCCCATCAAAATTGTACACAACACATGAGAAGCTAGAAAAGGAACTCCAGTGCTTATTTCTTCTTTCATTTTCACATCTCAAAATGTTATTTTATTACAAAATTAGGAGAGGAGGCAGATTTCATCACACAATCACTACTCAGTGAAAGAGTAGCAAGCAAAACTTTCTCCAATATACCAAATTCTTGGAAGAAATTCTACATCCTGGACTTCCTTCAAAAACGGCCTGAAAAACTGTCTCTAACATGACTTGAAGGCCAAAAGAATGCAGACCATTTAAACCACAGAGACAAAGAATAGAAAAAAGCACAATGTGTTATGTTGCCATACAAATATTATTTTGTTTGCCTTTACCCACTTTGTGTTAGCAAAAGATGCTCACAAAGTGCCAACAGAACATGAGAGGCTACACACATTTTTATCTGCAAATAACTGAATAAAAGCACAGAACAACTTCTGCTATTAGGTCTACTCATATATCTGTAACAACAGGTAAGAGATATACAGAATATGTGTACCTATCACCTGTGGCCAGGTCTCTCACTGACCCTACACTGCTGAGATGACTTAACTGGCAGTGTAATTTGTAAACACACTGATGGTTTGGTAATTGGACCATTTGCACAGTAGGAAATGGAGATGTTAGCAACTCATATTCAAGAACCAATTAGTCTGACCTCCTATTAACCTACACTGATAGACTGGATCCCACACAGAAGAGAAAGGCTCTTTATCCCATTAAATGTCTGAAGCCTTTTAGTCCCTTAGGTAATTTCTTCATTCAAAGCATAGAGGCTAAAACACATTTATGAAAAACTTACCAGAAAGCAAAGCAGAGCAAATCCACAGAATGGTGAAAAAGAAGAAAGGAAGAACCAACATAAGCAAACAAGGGACACAAACAAGAGATCAGTTGTACTATTTTAGTAAAAAGAGAACAAACAAGACAACAGACAAAACTTACTAGGTTGCCATGGATTTCTCTTGAAATGTTACAAAGGCCATTCCAAGTGGGTTATTATGAACAGCTTGTTCCTCTTTTGAATATTCTTCCTCAAGTTCATTTCTAACTTTGGTATAATAATCTACAGCATCCTCCTGTGGAGAAATTGATGGCTGTTACATGCAAGTACCAGATGGCCAATATCCTCATTAACACACAGCTTACACAAACCATAGTCACTCTTTCTCATGCCACTCCCACAAATTACAAATCATGTCACAAGGCAAAGACAAACAGGAAGATTTTCTTGTACTTCAGTTTGTGCACTAAGATTACATTTCAAAAGTTTCAGGAACTCCTTTTCTATGCAGTACAGGAACACAGCAGATGAGCTATGAATGAATAAAGAATTTTCTGAAGGTCAATGAAACACAACACAAAAACTATTTTCTGCTCCTCTAATGACCTACTTAGCCACAACTAAAAAAGAACACAATCTCTTACCCTTTCACATCCTCTTATTTCGCAGCAGCAGAATTGACCACATGGCTTAGGGTTGATTTGGACCCTCTTGCCATACTTCTGATGCAGGTGTTCATAGTAAATCAGGCTTTTTTCTGCCTGTTTTCTGCACAGAAAAATACATCCATAACATTTTGCAAGAAAACAGTATTAACATCAAGCTTAAAAATATTATAATCCCTGAGAGGAAAAAATTATGCCAAGGACTGATGGCAAATTAATAAGTCACCAAAGATATTTACATGCAGTTTATTTTGGTTACTTATATAATTTATTTGCAAGTCTTTAATATCATTATGCAACCTACACTTGTAGTGACTTTCCAGGAAAAAGAACAACCCAATGTTATTCTTGAGAGCCCAGAAGATAACACTTGTCTCTCCTGTGATCAGCACCTCTGCCAAAGAAACAGGCTTAACAGAGTTATTAATTCATTAGTTCAGTTTTTCCCTTTGCACTGCCTGTCTAAAAATAACTAAGTACATACATACATAAATAATCAGCAAGTCAAAACTTAACTTAGGCAACACCAACAAGAGATGGGCTTAACCCCATAAATGCCTTTGAAACACAGCTGAATCTAACTGAAGTCCAGACCAGAATCTGAAGAGCAGAATCCATCTTTAGGATGCACCAGGTTAGTATTGCTGGTGCATGTTGATTAAGGACTAGCAAGACATTCAGAAAATTATGCTAAACTCGTGTAGGTTACAAAACAAGTACCTTTTTTTGAAAAGGTTAATAAGCTTGGCTACGTTGTAACACAGCTGGACCTCCAGCACCGTGCAAGTTGGGTAGGCATCCCTGAAAGGAAGTAGCACATAAGAACAATAAGAACAAAAAGGACAATGAAGAAACTGTTTCAAAGAGCATCACTGGTACCTAACTGACATCTCATCACTCATTTAATTCCTGAATGAGGTATCAGAGAGCAGAGACTTTCACAGACAGTTGTTGGAAGTTACTTAACAAGAGATGCACAGCTTTATTCCAAGTAAAAGTTGTGTGGGGGCATGAGTGGAAAGTGTGGTAACACAGACACTTCCTTAAATTCTGATTTTAGGATCAGCTAACTAACTTCATTGAAATATAGTCTTGTCTGAATTTTAAACAGTGCAAAATTGAAAAAACTTATCTGCTTAGGCAGGGAAAACTACCAGGACAATTTTACATCTCCTATTCCTAAACAAAGATGGAAAAAAACCCTTTACAAGGGCATGCAGTGACAGGATAAGGGAGAATGACTTCAAACAAAAAGAGAATGGGTTTATATTAGGTATTAGGAGGAACTTCTTTACTGTGAGGGTGGTGAGGCCCTGGCACAGGTTGCCCAGAGAAGCTGTGGCTGCCCCATCCAGGAAGTGTTCAGGGTCATGTTGGATGGGACTCTGAGCACCCTGGTCTAGTGGGAGGTGTTCCTGCCCAAGGCAGGGAATTGGAACTTGATAATCTTTAAGGTCCCTTCCAACCCAAACCATTCTATGACTCCAATGTTATTACTCAAGTATGGAGCTTACGTGAAATGGCTTTGTACTATCTCTTCCCTCGCATTTTTTGGAAGACCAGTTATGAACAACGTGCACTTAACCTGGGAGAGAAAATGCAAGTTACATTTTGATAAAACACATTAGAAAAGAGAAAACAAGAATATAAAGAAGGCCAAGACACAGCACAATTAGCTGTGTAGTAGAGCGGAAAAAAAGGTAGGTAATTCTGATTTTGGTGGGAGCTCATCTATTTAAGGCAGCATCTTCTACACTGGTAATAGGTTACAGCAAAATTTCACAAATCCCACCCCAACCCCCTTCTATCCATCCATTTTCACAATTCACTCAGTAGAGCATTGCTTTCAGTCAATTCCTTCACATTTATGTCACATTCTTGCATGCAGGAGGCACCTTAGCAACTTACTTTTTTAGCATTATCCATTGGCAAATACACTTTTTTTCAGTCCAAATATACAGGCACTTACTATGTTTTCTTCTTTATATGTGACATACTTCATGTGATGTCTCATGAAGACAACAGTCAGAATCAGGTAAACAACAGCAAAAACTGTGTGCAGCCAAAGAAGATTATTGCTGTCAGACAAAACATTAGGAATATGAGAAACAGGAAGAACCAATTGTCCAGCTGATACAAGCAGCCATCAAAATGATAATCAGATGAAAACCTCTCACTGAACACAAAACAAGAAAAAAAGGCAGTTACTGGTAGTCTGTCACACCTATGCAGACAGCCAACAGGATTATTTGCTTCTCATAAAATTCTATGTGTCATGGAGCTAAAAAGAAAACAGATCCTCTATGACATGGATATATTTAGGCAGTGTTTGGCTTTCACTTTCTCATTCAGATGACCTATAGCACATAAGATGCTATTTGCCAAAATGTTTGTTATTTACTTTATTATTTACTGTGCTGAGTGCATAATTAAACTCTCCTTGAACACAATCCTTACTCAAATTGAAAACAGCCTCATATAGGGAGAAAATTCTGCTTTTCTGATAGCTCCTTCTTCAAAGCTTACAGAAGTTCTGTTCTGTGAACAGCTCTTCAGTTTTGTGAAGAGCATTAATAAATGCAATTAAACTAAAATACAGGAACCTATTTTACAGATAAAAAAATCCAATGAAGTAAAAAAATCCCCATTTGTTACTTGGTTTCATAACATGGTTAAACAAAACAGAAATTCTACTGGACATAGTGCCAGGGATGGATGTGGATTGATCAAAAATAAATCAGAAGATTTGTGCAGATTTACACTTCAACTATTTTACAGACTTTTAAAAACACATAGAAGTAATTTGAACTGTAATCTCAGATGGGAGAGATATGTACACACATATATCTAATGTAAGGGAATTTAAATCATGCCAGCTACGCATTCCAGTAAAGCTATCAGCTTTACCTTCCTTCTGAAGCATGGTTTCCTTTAATGGGGAAATTTCTGAAAATAATATCTCTGGATGTGCAGTCATTAGCCAAGAGAAACACGTGGTGTCAGAAGTGAGAGCTGAAAGAGTAGAAGCCCAGTCTCAAGATTTTTTATCAGCACTCTAAGTGCACAGCCTGAAGCAGAACATATCCCAGTTTCAGTTGCTGGAGGGGGATTAAGTTATTCCAACCCCATGAGCCATGCTGCAAATATCAATTTTTGTGTTTAGAGACTGTGGCAGGAAGCAGACATCAGCATAGAGGGACTCTGCAAGACTTACTCACCTGGTTTGTAAATTTACTATAGTTGTTCTTCCAAAACTATAGGGATCTTTATCTAGGAAGAAGAACATGTAGGAAAATTAACTGGTGCAACACTTGCTGTCAGAAAGTCAGCTTTTATTCTATTTTTTAAAGAAGTTGATATATTTCTTTTTAATGCTGAGCAGGGTCATTGATAAAAAGATTTAGAATCATAATCAATGCTGGTTTACTCTGTGCTGCATTTTAAAGTTGGAAAAGACACCCCTAGATTATACCACATTGAAGTCACCATGAAAAACAGGAGAGTGTTTTGAAAATCTAAACACTAGATCTTTGAAGCAGTTCCCTTTCTCCCTCCAATCTCTCTTCATGTGATTAACAACATTGCTTAGGGATTGAACATATTTTCTTCAGATTTTTTTAAACTTAACTGATTTCTTATCTCAGGCTTTTAAGCTGCATTAATTCAGTGTTGACAAAACAGTGCTGACAACCTTGGTAAGGTCAAAAATGGGTTTACATGACATTATTTCTCTAGACTGTCAAGTATTTAAAAAAAAATATACTGCAAGTGAGGGAAAATTGAGTAAATGATCACAAAGGAAAAGGAGTTAAGTGTATCTAGAACATGTAGGAAAGCTAAACAAAGCTAAACAATACTTCTAGCCCAGACTGTTAAACCACATTGTAAGTTAAGTCATCACAACTGAAAGAACTGCAAATGCACAAAATCAGCTTACAGTGGAAGAGGAGGAAGAAGTGGAGAGAATACTAAAGAGAGAATACTAAACTCATTAACAAAGGTTAATGCAGAAAAAGAGAAGCTATATTGTCCTGCTTCAATAAAAAGCTGATATTAATACAAACAGAGAATTGCCAAGAAACAGCTCATAAAAGTGAGGTCAGAGATGGAAGTTCCACAGGGAAACAATACAAAAAGGAAAAGGTACAATGTATCCTATTACAGACAAGAGCTATGTCACAAGGTTCTTAAAAACCATGAACAACACTTTAAACATGATCTTGATGAGACTGATACAAAGCCAGGTATGAAATGGGATTGTAAGAATTCATAATCAAAAAAGGAAGAATGTATAAACAGGGTTTAACAGAGATCCCATGTTTCCCACCAGCAAACTGAACAGTAGACAAGAGATCATGGTAACTGTATTTGTAGGTGCCACACTGGAAGACCTAATCAGGACTAGATTGCAAGAAACATGCAATGAACTTTATCTAGTCAGCACTGACAAAGTCTCTGCAAGATTTGTCCAATTTTGGGACACAAACCAAGACATGAAGGAACAATGGGAGACACTGTAGCTAGATTAAAACAAAAATTCAAGGCATGGCTGATGATTTTATGATCAGCCAAATGGAAAACACTTCTCATTAAAGACCAAATTAACTCTTTTGTTTATGAGAAAGAGGAAAAAGCAGATAAAAATGTTTATAATTCTCAAGCAGCTACAACGATTTTGTAAAGAGGAAAAGAATAATCTATTATCTCCAGTGACAGATCAAAAAAAATTGATTTTAAATTAATTGAAGCAAAAGAGGTCCAGACTGGATACTAGAAAAAGATTTCTCAGCTGTGAAGATGTTTTCCATTGACAATCACCACCAGTAAAAACCATAATGATCAACACCAGTTAAGAGGGCATGGGTAAAGTTAATCCTGCCTTGAGCCTTTTAAGTCTTGTCATCTATGTCTGCAGGAGGTCTCCAGTCTTGTTTCTGACAACTGAGAGAGCCCCCTACAATCACACAAATTTCACATCAAACTGAAGGGGTGTGTTGGGTTTGTGCAGCCAGGTTGAGGTAACAGGGGGGCTACAGGGGTGGATTTTGTGAGAAGCTGCCAGAAGTTTCCCCCATGTCCAAGAGAGCCAATTCCAGCCAGCTCAGGACAGACCCACTGCTGGCCAAGGCCAAGCCAATTAGGAATGACAGTAACACCTCTGTGATAACATATTTTAGAAGGAGAAAAAAGTTATTGTGCAGATCTAACTGCAGACAGAGAAGAGCAGAGTGAGAATATGTGAGAGGAACAACTCTGCAGACACCAAGGTCAGTGCAGAAGGAGGGGCAGGACCTGCTTCAGGCACCAGAGCTGAGGTTCCCCTGTGGCCTATGGTGGAGAACCATGGGGATGCAGAGATCCACCTGCAGCCTGTGGAGAAGACCCACACTGGAGAAGGTGGATGCCTGAGAGAAGGCTGTAATCCTGTGGGAGGCCTGTGGTGGAGGAGGGTCCTAGCAGAGACCCGTGGACCCATGGGGAGAGAAGCCCATGCTGGAGCAGGTTTCCTGGTGGGACTTGGGACCCTGTGGGGGACCCACACTGTGCATGAAGGATGCACCCTGTAGAAGAGTGACTTATGGTGAAGCAGTTTGTGAAGATGGCACCCAGCTGGAGTCAATGCACTACAGTGGTAAAACACCACCTTATAAACTTTACAAAAAAAAAAAATATCTAAAGAGTTTTTACTAATTTATAAAATAAAGAATTGTTCTAAGAATACAAAAAAATAAATTCTTACCAAGCAGATCACCCGAGAGATTGACAGGCAGTATCACACACACAGACAAAATGCTGATAGCAATCAGCAAGCAGATGATGTGACGCTGGAAGGCGAGGTAATGGATGGCATCTTCACCACACCTCTCGTGGATCTCATCATCACTGCATCAGACAGAAAAGCACATGGTCAGCTTACTTAGTCTTCTTGGGAGTGGTTTATGAACACACATTAAATCCTCAGTCTACTCAGTGACATCTCCATTCCCATCAATCCCTTTTGGCTTTCAAAATGGCTGTGTTCTTTCACATGTAAATTCAGGTTCCAAAAGTGTATTTTTCTTGTGCAATACTGCCATATAAAACTTAACACTAGGGAATTTAACATTGAAACAATAATCTGAAAAGCAAATATGAATTCAAATTCTTTTGGACTAGAAGAGGACAAAGTATTTTGCTGTGACCTCCTGCTTTATGCCAGTCACAAGTAGAAGCTAGAAGTATTGTATAGCTCTCCAAATTTAAGATGAGTGACAGTATTCACTCATATCCATAAAGGCTCCCTATGAGGCAAATTACAACAGAACCACCTCACTCTTATGACACCCAGGTAACAGCAGATATAAAAGGCTTTGGAATGAACTCTCACCATCTCTCCACTGTCAGCAGATTAGATCGTTAGAATTGGAGAACTTGGAAAAGGAAGGAAACTGAACTAGCAAAAATGGAGAAAGAGAGGCTTAACCCCCACCCCTTTCATATTTCAGTGTATCCAAGCTAGAAATTTATTTTTATAGTCATGATCTACTACGCCCCAAGAGACATAAAGAACATCACGTGTCTAACATTCAGTTTCTGGGAAACACTGGGATGGACTTTCCCTAGTTAGTCAATTCCAGCCCCAACTAAACCACCAGTTTAGTGAAAGAAACCCTTGTAGGGAAATCCCACTGCCTGCCTGGGGCCCTACTGGCTTCAAACAGGGGAACACCCACAAGGCACTCTTTGAAGAGTAAAATCCTAGAGTGTAATTATTAGCTCTGAATCCATATAAATGCTATAGATTCACACATTGTGCCAAGATTAGGAAGTCCCTGGGTTGCTAGCAGGACAATTGTATCCTGAAAAAGTATTCCCATAAGTTGACCTTGTTTTCACTTCCTTTTTTCAACCAACCAGAGGCACCTGTATCAGTGCTTGTATTAAAACTCTTATCTACTCAAAGGGGAAAATAACCCCGAAAATTTTTGAATTAAAACCACCTTTCTAAATTAAAACAGATCAAAGCAAACCACAGCACAGTATTTCTGTTTCATAAACTTACTGCATCCGAAAAGCAGCTGTAATCCAAGAACAAAACCCCTATAAATAAAAAAAAAGTTTTTAGGAGCTGGCATACAAAAAAATAGTCTAATCCATCCAATTAAGACAAGTCTTTCTATTAAGACAACCTCTTAGCTAAAAAGCTGGTAGCTTGTTGCTCTGAAATACAAGGGTCTAATACAAGTTAATCAGTTAAATGCTTGTTAAAAACACTGCTGTGATTACATTAAAAGAAAGGGTTCTTATATAGGTTTACAAATCCCCCAATGAAACTGGATAGCAGAATTCACATCTCACTGAGCATCTCACTGTGATAAAAAAAAACCCTTCTCTTTCAAAAGGGCTCTTCTTTCCTGTGAACATTATCCAACTAAATAGACACATGTTACTCAACAGCTAAAGTTGCTTTAGGGTTTAAAAAAGATGAAGTAAAGTACACAAATAGTGGAGCAATCCTGATCAAACACTAGTATGGTTTTGATGCTCACACAAATAATTAATTGCAAGGCTAGATATTAAGTTGATGCATGCAATATAAAATGTTGAAAACTTAGGATGCCACCACTGGACAACTCTTGCATGGTTCATTCTGAAATTGCAACACAAAATTATAGAGGTGTACCAATTCAACAACTTCAGAAAGACCATGGAGGGTGCCAGTTAAAAGTTTGGCCAAAATATTACCCTCCACTCCAAACCAAGTTGATTATTAAGAGTGCCTAACACTATTATTAGCCTCACACTTGCATCCAGTTTTCTCAACACTGTGAGGAAAACAATGTACTGTAAAGAGCAACTATGTATTATTTACAAGGTGAACACAATGTAACTTTTTGAACTGTTATCCCAGTACAAATTATCTACTAGTGTTTTTTTCACTCTCCCCTCCCCCTTTGAAACGCTAACATATAGTCCCTCTCTAAATTTAAAAAAACAACAAACCAGACTTAGAAACAATGACACAGATACTGGTTTTATGAGATGGCATTATGGCAATTATGATATGGCATTATGGCAATTACGATATGGCAACAGTTTGTCAGGAAACTGAGATTATGCATGGTTCTATAAAAACACAGTTAACAATGCATTATTAATTTTTGCATAGATATGAACTTCCAGTTTAATGATGGTTCATTGGACTATATGGAATGGCAAATTACAGCAGATTCCATTCAGAAAGTATTATCAGAACTCTAGAATACTTACCTTATCATACTCAAGATCTTCAGGTACTGATGATGATGTTGACAACCGGTTATATCTTGATTCACTAAAACACATTAAATTATGCTTTTAAGTATCTTAAATAGATGATGGAGTTCTACAGAATTATTTCAACTTTAACAGTTCTGACTAAGGGATGTAGTACAAACAGACTTCTTCACTTATGAAAGCTGTGGTTTTCACCTCATAGCCCATGCCTGATTACAGTAACTTGTGTATGTCTCGTGTTGAACGGAGAGGACACACGAGCTCCCAACATGAGAGCATATAACTAAACTTGGAAGAAAATAACATTTATCAGGATATTAAAATTACAGTGATGCAACAGAATGCAACACAGGTTTGGGAGCCCAGCCAGGATCAGATTTGCAAGCTGGGATCCTGTTTGGATATTCCTCACTACAAGACATCACTTCTTTTCCCTCCACCTTTCTTCCTTTATCGTACAGCCACCGTTCTCAATTTCTCCTCACAACTGAATCTCTCCAAAGCCTCACACAAACAGTCCTGTAGCAAGGCTAGAAACATTTAGAAACTCTGTAGCCCTCAAAAGCAGCAGAGTGCCTGTTTTCAGCTTGTTGCTAAAAAGAAATGTTGCAATGGTAATTACAGGAGGACACCTGTTAGAATGGAGTGTGTTCTGGGTGTCTCTGTAATTTTGGCCAGCAGGCTCAGCTCACAGTCCAGCAGGACAAAAGCACGGGCTCCTGGGTGTCTGACTGCTCCAGCCTGTTGGCCCCATGCCTCCACAGCCCAGCACCAGAGCACCTTCATGACTGCTGCCTCAGCCAGCTGGACTAAGGCCTTCTCAGTTATTGCCCATTTTATTCTACATCATCTATCTTTCACAACTGTCCATAGATCACACCTAAAACCAGGGTTTGAGTTCTCTCCTGTTGCTCACTTGTGAATTTACCACAACTTGATTGCACCAGGAGGAGGCTCATTGTTAAAGTTTCTCCACTTCACACACAGACAGCTTAGATTTTAAACATCCCAACATGCCATCCTACACAAAAAAAAAAAAATTCAAAAGCTCATTTGAAATATTACTAAAAGTCAGTGAAGAATTTCAGAAACCTGCAACAGTAAGTTTTTATTTTTGAACTCCTGGGAGATTTTGTGGCACAGGCTGTGCAGGGAGCTCTGGGAATACACTGGGCTTGAGCCAAGATAAACAAAATGGTTAATATCCCTCTGTACAGAAGCACACTGCAAACATCAATGTGCAGCATGTCAGCAGACAAGCAGCCTATTTCCTTACCTCCACTTCCTTAACTCAGAGCTGTAGGATGAAATTCATGGCAATGGAAACACAGGACTTATGGCTGAAACCACGGACAGTAGCTCCCTGAGGGGGATTTTGTATTTCACACAAAGCAGTGTAAGGACATTTTTAACAAACAAGTGCAAGTGACTACAAACATATCTAATTGATACAAATACACCTAATATAAGCCACATTTACTATACTTTCCTCCCCACTCCCCAAATGCCAGTCTGATTTCAACAAGTCAGTCTGATTACGTATCTTTTTTTACCTTTCAACTTCTGACACCAGAGCAACACGACCATAGTCCCAGAATCTCTTTCTTATAATGGAAAATAGTAATATTAAAATCTAGAAAATAAAAAAGAATATATGAAAATATTTATTTTTCCCATTTCAAAATAACCATTCTTAGGTGTGTAAGAACTGACAAAAAATGTTGTCCTAACTCTAAAACCAATTATCATATGCCAGCCAACTCAGTGGTGGCCACGCTACAGACCAACCTGTCTGGGACCAAAACTACCTATCTCTGATGTCTGCAATGTATTTTTAATCTGCCCCCTGTGTTTTCCCTTTTTGAAAGAGACAAAGAAAACAAGAAAAAAGCTCCATCACTGAGTATTTAATAGATTAATTTCTTTTTTTTTAAGAAACAAGTTGCTCTACAGAAAGCAATGAAGTAACAAGGCCTGTTTTCTATGCATATGTAGCATACACCCTCACCTTCTGGTTCCTCCTCCATCCCATACCTGTTTGGCTGGAAAGTGGTGTTAGTGATGTAACTTACTGGGATCCAATACCTGACTGGGCAGCCAGGATACATGTCCAGATTATCTCTGTGTCAAGATTACACATCTAATTTCCACATTTCACAATTAATATAACCTTCTTATGAGAGCCTTCCTCCTAACAGGGAGGATTCATTTAGATCTTCCTCCTTCATCTGGTCATTAAATTTGGTGCAAACAGCAAAGTTCTCTAGATTCTTCACAACTTTGATTGAAATTGGCTATAGTATTCTACAGTTATGAGGCAGGACTGCCAGATAAAAATGGGAAGACAATGCAATATATAAACCTCACTTCCTTTGGAAACTAACCTAGAAATAATATATCAGAAACCCATCAACTGACAGTTACTAAACGGATATGCAGTAAAACTGTCATGAAAATAAGAATACAGGAGGTGATAAATAATTTTCAGTACTTGGTACTTGAAGAAGAGAGGAGCCTTCTGCACTGCACCCAACTCTCTGCCTAACCCTGTTTGAGTGCAGAGTTCAACAGCAAGGAACTCAAAAGCAGACTTGGTGCTTAAAACTGAACCACAGCTTTAAAAAAAAAGGCAAACACTTCAACTAAATCTTACTAAATGCTGTGCGATAGGTAACACAGAGCTGTAAATACTGTACATTGTCAGAAAATGGATTTATGGTAGCATACACCAAATCAACAGCAAAGAATGCCACAATATAACTTTGAGGAATATCCTCTACATTCCTACAGAACGACCAGCTCAGACCACAGGTACTTTAAGTTTCTTTACAGCAGATTTCTAGAACTCAGAAACTGTTATCCCCTTAGTCTATTTTACTACCACAGACCCTCTTCTCAGGCCAATTTGCAGGTCTGCAGCCCTGTTTCTGGTGGCTGAAGGCCACCTAGACCAAGCTTACAAGAATAACCATAAGTTTTAGAGCAGTTTCAGGCCTGTCCTGGAACCCCTAGATAGCAACTAATCATATTCCACCTTTTCTCAGGACTGAGCTGGTCAGTACATTATTTCACCTTCATCTACAGCTTGAGGAAATCTAATTTTTAAAAAGTCCATTTTTCAAAAGGCAGTACAATATGGAAAATCTGTCAGTTCGCAAGTGACCTAGTAATGGTGTCCTCCTCCTGAAAACATACCCAGTACTTAAACCCAAATGTTCTTGCAGTTAAGATAAAACATGAAAATTTGAGCTACAACCACAAAATTCACTGACCCCACACACAGATCCTGTAAAACTGCACTCTCCCTAAATCTACATATCCAACACACAGTGACACCACCATCCCATCTTTATGCAAACATTTATCAACACTTGAAAAGCAATTTGATGTTCCCACGATGGCCCCAACCCACTTCTTATTCTGAACATTCTCAGAAACCAAGTTCCAACCCAACAAATAAGAGAATTCTGAACAATCTCACTTTTGAGAAGGCCAGAAGTACTTTCAGTACAAGAAATAGAAAACTGGGCTTACAAAAAAGAAGGTTACATCAAGCAGCAGGACAGTTGGGATTCCACCAAAAGTTACTCCTTGGAGCACCGTGCTGCCCTGGGCAGTGCTGTAGCAGTAAGTCTCATTTGTTCTGTTGAAAGGTCCACTCCTGTTCCCAAAGAAGCCTAGATCAGAATGTCCAAAACCCAGAAAATAGAAAGGGTTCATTTTGTCTATCCCTTTAAAAGACAAAAAAAAAAAAAAAAAGGAAAAGAAATGGTGAAACCAACTTAAAAGCCTGGATGGTGTTTGTGAGATATACTAATATTACAAGTATAAAAAGTGCAGGAAGATGCAACCAGAAAACTGCTTTGGAAAAGAAGGTGCCTTTGACAATCTCTTCTCTTCACACATGAAATATTTTGCAATAACTGGCAGGTTCAGTTACCAGCAGTGCCCAGACAAGAATTCCAGACATCTAGTGAACCACATTCTCTACAGAGATCTGAGGATAACTGCAGAAGACCCCTCCCCCTAAAAACTTCCCTATAATTTAGTCTATAACATCTAACTACATATTCCAGCCTGGACTGTGATTCTAGGAATCACACAGAGCATTACATATTCCAGCAACAGCAGTTTGAAGATTTTGTACCTAGTTGATGAGCATGTGTGAACGCACCAGCTTGTGAACTTTGTATTTAAATGTCAAAACCTTGAGATCATTAACAAATTCACCACTAATTCCACAGAAAAGAACTGCTACACAAATACACATTTTCCTTTCTGTTCTTGGAATATTGGGTGATTTTCCTTTTTCAAAATAACTCAACTGAAAGGCCAGCACAGCAGTTATCGTTTGTCACAAACAAGAAAGAACAAAGAGTATTTCTCAGAGAACAGACATCTACCTCATTTTAGTCAACTGACCTGATCAGATAATGTAGAACCATACAAGAATGCACGAGATTTGGCTATTGATACAAAGTTCTTTTTATCAGTGCAGGCAATTGCTCCTTTATTTTGGGGCTTTCCACTTCAAACATTTCCTTTCTCGGATCTTATTTACTTGCTGATTCCCAAGCACTACTTCATGCAGAACACACTTCTGACTGATAAATTCACAAAAAACTCAGACCTTCAAAAGCAAATATTGTAGGTCCTAATCACACAGGTCCAGGGACACTACTTTTGGGATGTCATGCCTCTAAGAGGAATGCACATGTCTCTGACGACAGCACTAGTCTGGATGCTGAAAACGAAACAAAAAAAAAACAAAACAAAAACCAACTAAATATTCTCCTTTTAAACAGCAGGGAGAATACTTCTCAAAACAGCATTTGCTAAATGTTGGACAAGCGTGACACGGTGAGGAAGAAATTTTGTCTCAGCTGATGTGTTTCATCACAGGAAAAAAGAAAAGAAAAGAAAAAAAAACCCAACAACGCCCACAAAAGTTGTGCTGTAACTCTATACTTGCTTTCTACGGACTGAAATTTAGTGCTGACGGAAAAGAAAGCATTTTTAAAGAGCCTTCGGGAATCTTCAGCACAACCTTTCACGCTAAATTCTAAGCAACTCACTGGAGTTTATCACATACTGCTTCCACTTCTCGAAAGCTGCTCTTTTTAAACAAGCCAGCTGCCAGAAAGATAAAGGGCAGGGGAAGACCTCCCACGGGTGGTGCTGCGCCGCAGGAACCCAGGGAGCCCCGGCCCGGGCTCCAGAAACGGGAGCCCCCTGCGCTCCCGGCTCCGGCAGGGACGTGGAGCCGCGGCGGGCGGGGCCGGCTGACCCAGGAGCGCATGGGAAAGCGCCAGGCTCGCCCCTGGCGCAGGGAGCGGCTCCCTCCGCTCCAGAGCGGGGTGGGCTGGCTCAGCTCCCCGCGGGGAGGGGACGCTGCTCCCGGCGCTGCCCGCCCCGACCCCGCTGAGGGGGGGATCCCGCTGAGGGACCTCTCGCCTCGCCCGCTCCCCTCCCTGCGGCCCCGCACGGCGCCGCTCCCGCCCTCCCTTACCTGCGCCGGGGCGGCCTCTCCTACCCCTGCCCTGCCCTTCCCTTCTCTGCCCTTCCCTTCCCAGCCCTCCCGCTCCGTCACCTCACGGACGGTCCCGGCCCCGGAGTTACGAGCTCCGGCAACAAGTCCCGGGGTTTGCGCATGCGCCCGCGCTCCGCGCTCCCCCGCCCCCGGAGCGCCCGGCCCCACAGGCCGCTCCCGCCGCGACAGTGTCACTTAGGCGGGACGGGGCCAGCCCTGCCGCCAGAGAGCCGTCCCCGCCGGGACAGTGTCACTTACGCGGGACGGGGCCAGCCCTGCCGCCAGAGAGCCGTCCCCGCCGGGAGAGTGCCGTCCCCGCCGGGACAGAGCCACTCCGGCCCGGAGAGTGCCGCCCCTGCCGGGACAGGGCCGCCCCCGCACCTCCCTCAGGGAACGGACCCTCAAATAACCGAGGGAGAGCTGCTGCTACTGTCCAGCCTGGAGAAGAGAAGGCTCCGGGGAGACCTTATAGCGCCTACCGGTGTCTAAAACCAGAACCGAACAGCACATTTTATAGTACAGGGGAAAAACCGATCCCCAAGAAATGTGAGATATGATTTCCAGAGAGACTTCACAATTTCAGGTCTAGTGAAGTGGGCAAGCATGCAGGTGGAAGTGGAGCAGGCCATACACTGAGATGATAGAATCATGCAATAGAGTGGTTTGGAAGGGAACTGAAATATCATCCATTTCCAACCCCCTACCATAGGCAAGGACACCTTCCATAAGAGCAGGTTGCTCAGAGCTCCATCCAACCTGGTCATGAACACTTCCAAGGATGGGACATCCACGGCTTCTCTGGGCAACCTCTGCCAGTGCCTCACCACCCTCAGTGTGAAGAATTTTTTCCTGTTAACTAATCTAAACCTACCCTCTTTCGTGTGAATCCATTCCCCCTTGTCCTATCACTACATGCCCTTGTAAAAGTCCCTCTATGTCACTACATGCCTGCGTAGAAAGTCTCTCTCCAGCTCTCCTGTAGTCCCCTTCAGGTACTGGAAGGTGCTCTAAGGTCACCCAGGAGCTTTTCTCTTCTCCAGGCTGAACCATCCCAGCTCTCTCAGCCTTTGTCTCTCCAGCCCTTTGAGCATCTACATGGTCTCCTCTGGACTTACTCCAACAGGTCCACATCTTTCTTGTGCTGGGGGCCCCAGAGCCAGACTCAGAATTCTGGGTGGGGTCTCACGAGGGCAGAGTAGAGGGAGAGAATCACCTACATTCACCTGCTGGCCAAACCTCTTTTGACAGGTAGCTCTGAAATAAAGTAATAAATTAATGATAGTAGCATGAATGTTCCATGAAATATGCATAGCCCCTTGTCTCCACACATGTACTCATATGTTGTGAATTGAAAAAACCCCAAGACCTCGGGAATTGAAGTTAAAGAGTCTATGACAGAGCTGGGATAAGACCAATTCCCAGATATCCATAAGGACATCCTATCCTTTAAGGGGTTCATTGCTTCCAGAAAACAGGCCAGAAATACTGTACAGCATGTCCCTGCTGTCCACCTCTTCTCTACCCTTTATTTTAGTGTTCCCTCCACAGCCATTTGATACCCAGCACTGCCAATCATCCTCATCCTCCCATGCCTTCACGTTTTGCCCCTGACCGACAGGTCTGACCTCAATGAGCAGCAGGCATATGAGGATGATTATGGTAATGATGAAAATGTGACTGTTCAGAGGGAACCAGGGACCACTTGCCTTCAAAGGTTTGCACCCCTACCTGCAGTCTCATGGATGAAGCAGCAGTGATGTCTTAGAACAGCAACCCCCTCTAAAACCAACCAAAAATAATTAGGGCATTGCGAGGTTCAGTCTGATGTTACATTGATCAAAACCTTGTTTATCTGCTGACTTTTATGTTTAAAAGGAATTAGTATCCCAGCTACCAAGAAGCCCCTGTCTGCTCCATTTGACAGTCCTGATCCTGCCCCTCCATCTTTAACTCCTTGTATTCCTGTCTGTTCAACTCTGTGGATTACTTAGGGCCCTGCATGCATAGCTGCTGTCCTGCCCCCTGCCATTTTATTAATCCACAGTTGTTTTGCTCTGCCAAATCCTCATTTCACTTTTCAGGAGTGCCTGCTCAGTGGAGAGCAGCATCTGGCTGTATGTGTGCTATCTACCTTCTCCCACTTCATCCCACAAAAAAGGAAAAGTCCTGGTTATCTGCAGTCACTGAGAGAGATTTCAAGACAGAATTTAATCATTTACCTAGCAGATGCATTGTAGATAATTGTGATTTTAAATTGACTGTAACAATTATGCTTGTTAGAAAATGACATAAAAGTTCTCAGCTCAGAGTGGTTCAGATTCACTGCTGGAATAAAGAAATCCCACTGTTGTTGAAGGATATTAATTGTTTTACCTTTAAACACTCTCTCTCCTCTCTAGGGCCGTGATGGTGGGAAAGTTGTTTGGCATGAGTGTCATAGATTTATTGTTCCATCCTGGCTTTTCTGGAACAACTCTTCCTGTGGACAACTTATTTCAAAGTAGGATTTCACAGTGGAATAATTATAATCACTTTCTTTTAAATTAAGTAGATCTACCATGTAGGTGAAGCCTCAGTATATGCTTGCAGATCTTGCACTTCTAGGACCAAAATCTGTTTGGTTGATTTTTTCACTGATTTCCTAAGCTGTTCGTACACTTGATTCTTGACAGGTTTTTCAAAATTAAGAAGGCCTTGCTCTGGTTAGATTATCTTACTCTGTAGTGTAAAATAGGTAATATTCAGTGATCTTAGCATTGTAGTCTTGACATTCTTCAGTGTGATGACTTTTGCCTAGCTACAAAATAATTTTTCCCTCTCTCTCTCTCACAAGAATAACATCAAGCTATTGTCATTTGTTTTTGTTCTTCCTCTGTCTAGACAGGCTCTTTAGCTAAGTGGTGTGATTTTGTTTATCTCTAATTTCAACAGCAGAGTCACATTTCCCTCCTCCCTACCTCTTGTAAATAGGGTTTTGTTTACCTCTGTCTGTTCTTTTGGTGACAAAAGCCACATACTGTCATTAGTTCACAAACGTTTAATTATGTTGCTAGAGCAGATGGAAAACCACCCTCAAGACCTAGGGAGCAGGTCAATAGACTCTGAAATCCTTCCATCTTTCTTTCATTTTGCATCCTCCATATCCACTTCAACAGCTCTTTAGCACCAGGCTGAACGAGTGTGCAGGGTATTTACACTTCCACGTGTGACTCTTCCCTTACTTTATTAAATGACCTTATGGCTGAAGAACTCCCTTGTCACTTTAGTTTGATTTATCACAGCAGGATGTCCCTTGATGGGTGAACTCCTAACAGGACTTCAATAGTCTCTGGAGGTGAGTAGCAGGTGGCCTGAGCTTTGCCAGGCGTGGCAACTCTCGCCATGGTTTCTTCTCTCTGAAGAAACCCATCAGCCCAGCTTGCTGTTCCTTACTTATCTGCCTATTCAAATATACCTTAATGGATTTAATTCAGGCTTCCAGCCTGGCAGCCTTTTGCTATCTTTTAATCTTTGCCTTCATCTGGCAACCTGTTTACAAGCCTCAATACACCACAGGACGCAGTGTGGGCATTATGGGATTTTCCTTTGAAAGGTCTGAGCATTAAAATGTTTATAATATAAACAAACAAGTAGAAAAATCTAGATAGATACACAGATTCAAATGTCATAATACAAATCAGCAACCAGCAAGTCTTGATTTAAATTGACAATTTACCCATCTTTTCTCTCTATTCTTTTTCATTGTTTTTGTCATGCTGCTTCTCATTCATAGATAATATGTTGACTTTCAAGGTAGAAATAGCCTTGCATTAAAGTTGGAATGTATTTTTATTAATCAAAACAACAGATTATTATACAATGTATTTAACTAAATATATCTAGCAATATATGATAGAAATTTGTTTTTCTTTTACGTTTTATGTCAGATAGAAAATGGTGAATGTAGCATCGGTGTTGATGCTTGAGTATGATTCATTTTCCTTGTCATCTTCATCAAGTTATATTTGGATGAAAACTGAAATTTTATTAAAACACACAGGAAACTGCAATCTAAAATAGCAACGCTGAAAAGTACAGGAGGAAAAAGTAGGCTTATTGCAACATACTTTGCATAAACTTGATTTATGAAGTGGTGAATCCATGAGCTTCCTCATCACTCACTTCTGGGCAGGGTGAGGTTTTAAACCTTGGTTTTTTTTGGAGTACTTGCAGGTGTGGAGAATCCCTTGCTGATATATAGGATTGTTAGATTTATTGTTAGCCTGTCACAATGCAACCACTGTTGGTGTGACACGCTTTGGTACAAAACTAGGGCAAGATGGCCTGCAACCTGGGTGACTTCATTGTTTCCTGAATGTACACATTATCTTAATGCTTATCCGTGCATTAACCCCATGTGTATAGAAGCTGAAGGGACTTAATGCATAGGTGGCACAGCACTAACTATAATTAAGGCAGCTCCCTGAGAGAGAGGGAGATGGAGAAACCATCTGGCACAATCTGGTTTGTCCCACTGAAGAGGACAGCACCTGGCCACATGAGCCATTGGATGTATCAGGCACCAGGTGTGCTTGTTACCAGTATGAAATATCAAACCACTCAGAGCTTGTAAAGTTTTCTCATTCCCAGGTACAGCACACATTAGTTTTACTGAACAACTCCAGTGTCCTTGAGAGCCTCTGTGCTCCACAGGTGTCCTCACTGTACACAGTGACTCCTGTTGCAACAGTACTGAGGTGAGCTCTGGATAGAATTTAGCATCCTTGCCTCAGGTTCTGCTTTCCCTGGAGCACAGAGATGAGTGGTTGTTTGTGCAGGAGCCACAGAACGCTCTAGGACATCTTGCAGTCTAAGCCACTGGTGGGTCAATTCAGCTGGGTTTGCTGCAGCCTTGGATTGAGAGTAAATTTTTGTGAAGCAAGCTCTGAAATCCTGGTTTTAATCCAAATAGGTCTGAAGAGGAACACTAGTTTTTCCCTTTTTATTTTTTCTTTCCAAGCACTACTCAGTTTGACAGCTTTGAAGAAACTACTCATGGCTCATCTGCTGTATCCACACTCTATCTGCAGAGAGTCCAGTGAGATTCCCAGCTTTTAGACATAAGAACCCTGTTCCAAGGCCTTGGCAGCAACACTTCCTGGTTTACTGGCTTGATTTCCCTTAAAATGTCAGCATCAAACACACTACTTGATCATTTATAGATTTATAGATTAAATAGTTTTTTAAGGACTTTTATAATTAGCAGTAATTTTTTTTTTCTGTTGGGCAAGAATTCCCCCTTCCCACTTCTGGATTTACAGATGAAAAGAATTCAGTGTCCAAACTGTGAGGATTTCAAAGAGCTGGCAAGGTCTGAGTTACAATTTCCACAGCAGCAGCAACTTGGCTCCTTTGCAGACAGAGCAGGCGAGCACGGGGGGCCACTAATGACAGCAGGATGATCCTGGTGAGCCCAGGCAGGGGGTCAGGTGCCAGGGATGCAAGGGGCAAGTGGCTGGGGTGACTTGGTGTCAGGATGCAAAGTGGCTTAAGCAGGAAGATGTGAAGAGCTGTGGCCATGGCAAACAGCCACGACCAAGGGCACTGAGGCCTTTTCCAGCAAGGAAGCTCCTGAACCTGGGGGAGCATGGCTCTAGTAGAGCATGACTGGAAATGGTGGGGAGCAGCAGCATCCAAGCAGTTCCAAGTGCATGATTGCTGCATGAGGTACACCACAGGCACGTGGATCCTCGCTGTGTGCTTTCTAGCACCTCCACTTTAGGGAAGCAGAGTTGCCTAAATCTGTCCATTCCTTAGTGTGTTGGGCATATTATCACCATATTTTCTGATTTTCCCATTCTTGTCCCTCCCTGTCCACTCTTTCCTTCCTCTTTCTGTAGTATTTTATTTCCTCCCCCCATTCATCCTTTCTCATATTTCCTTTCCTGTGATTCTTTTACTCTCTCTAGATCACTTTCTATTCTTTCTGCTTCATCTTTCTCCTTTCAAATGTATGCAAAGGATATAAAGGTATTTCCTCACATCTCTTCCAGCTGGACTTGGCATGTTTGACATTGCCTCATGAGTGGAAGTGTGGCCCAATCTGTGTAAAAAGGGAAAGTACTGTAATCATTGCAAGCTGAGCACCTTAGACACGCAGGTGATCTATGGGTCAATGGAGAACTTTCTTCCCTGTAACAGATGGCAAGAGGGACATGGTTTGTTTTACTAAGATACTTTAAGTACAGTAATCATTAGAGTCTATCGGTGATTAGAATTTTGTTGATAGAAGCTGTTGGTGCCTTTGAAAATCAGCTTATTTATTTTGGTGTCTAAATATGGACTTGAAAATTTTGGCCAAGGGAATTTTCTCAAGGTCATAATCCTGACTCAGGGACAGAACTGGGAAGACAGCCCAGATGTTTTTAGCTCTCCTTTTCTACTGATATTATGTACAGTGTCAGTAAAGCAGATGTTTATATTTAGATTCACTGAAGTAGATGTTTATATATTCAGGTTATATATCAGACAATGATAGAGTGAGTGGTCAAAATAGATCTGGGAGAAGTTAAGAGCAGGTTCTGTAAAGTGGCATGGTTTCTGGAATGAGATGAACTCCAGTATGGAAAAAAGGATCAGTGTTACATGGGAACACCTAGGCACACTACTCCTGCCTTCCCAACATGGTGCACCTTTTCTTTTACACCCTGTCTAGGTCAGTTCCTGGGGCTGTACAGGCACAGCTAAGAGAGCAGGTGCTGCATGCAGAGCCCTGGCATGAGCAGACCTGAGGTCTAAGGCACCAAATTGCTAACTGCTCTGGGCAACAGTGAGCCAGCGTGATGGTAATTCCTTTGCACCATAGTTCTTGTGAAGGTTAGAAGAGTTTCATACATCAGTGTAAGAACTTGAGCTTATTATTCAAATTATCATAGTGAGAGCATTTCTCAGTGGATATGAAATTGTGTTAAGGAACCAGTTCCCATCCAGGAACAAGGAAACAAGGCAACTGTGTTCTGTTATTGCTGTGGTTTCTAGATCAGTTTCAAGGCAACTCAAGCAACAGTATATTTTCATGTCCTGTTATGAATCACAGCATTTTCTCATTTAGGACAGCAAGTGTTCAACAGTTTACCAGCCTGGGAACACGGTGAAGGCCAGAGGTAAGCTTTCCTACCACAAGGGGCTGAAAACAAATCAAACAGTGAAGCCTTCAAAGAGTTTTAAAAGCCAATTTTCCAAGTCTCCTTCACATAATGATTTTCAGATTCCTCCCATTGGATTTGCAGGAATTGAACTTCCTTGAGAACATTGTTTTCCTGTAGTCTGCCTTGAAGGTGTTCCAACAGATCTGGTCAAAATGATCAAGAATTTCAAATTAATTCTCAGGTCATCTATGTCTCTGCTCAAATTGCAGTAATTATTTCTAGTTTTGCTGTCACAGGGTAAAATATTCCTTGTTCTGTTTTGGAATCAAAGCAGAGAAAAGGGACTAAGCACCTAAGTTTTGCTCAATAAAAAATAGACTCTAAATTCCTTCTTGTACCTTTGAAAAATCTTCTCTACGTGTATGATTTTTCAAAAGGTGCTGAATTCTGCACTGGAAATTGCTGAAGCTAAAAGCCATGCTGCATAGATAAAATAAATTTTAGTCACCATGTCTTTAGTTATTCAGCCTGGAAAACTAACAGATGCCAGCTTCAAATGCATGGCATTTCCTGCAGAATCACATGTCAAAGCCAAAATTACGGTTCAGAAATACATTTGGTTGCTATGTGGAAATGTTGGCCATTCTTGGATTAATGGTTTTGAATAAGCAAATGGTAAGGTAAGAAAAGGAAAAAAAGAAAAAAACCAAACAACTGAAGTTTGTGTTTCACGCTTCAAAGACCTGACCAAGTGTGGCTAAATTCCCTTTTAAAATCAAACGACCATGATGCATCTCCCATGGTGCTGCAGTATGAATGCTAAAAGGATTAAAACTGGTCAGGTCACAGAGCTTTATTTTTTTCTCTTTTAAGGGCCATGTTATATCCGAGACCTTATACTCCTTCTTTACATAGATATGAGTGCATGGCAGGAAATTACATAATTTCCTGTGCCATGAAGTAAAATACCCTTTTCTGTTCTGTTTTGGAGTCAAATACACAAAAAACGGTCCTTTTTTCAGTTCTTTTCTTCTAAATTCTTTTAAATTAAATAGTAATAACATTCAAAAATGTTAGAAACCAATACCATGATAATATAAATATCTAAGTGAAAACAGCTTTGTAGTAACTGCTTGAGTAGGAGCAGTTTATCCACACACCCTCCTTTCTGAACATGACAACATTATTTGAAAACAAAAGAAAATTAGGGGGCTATTTTGATATTTTTTGTTGTTCAATTCTCAAAGGTGGAACAAACTACCCAATCTAGACAGAAGGGGAGTGGAATGAAGAGGATAAATAATAAATCACCACTAATAGTAACCAGCTCACTAGATTTTAAAAATGAATTAATGATTTGAAATTTTATTAACAGATCTAAAATATTTTAAAATGCATTTCAAATAATCTACAGGCTTTTAAGACCGTTCTCTGAAGAGACATCAGCACTCTGAAGACAAAGAAAAGCTTCGTGCAAAAGTTCAGTGCAATGCTTACAGCCTCTTTCTGTTTAAAAGGAATGAACATCAAGCATCAGGATGAGGGAGTATAGTCTGATCCAGATCATGATTTCCAAGATGTTTTTGTACCTCTTGAAACTCCCAGCTTCCTGGAAGCCTCTCAGACATGTTCTCCCTGTTGGAGCCCAGCTCACCCAGAGCTCAGGCAGGCAGGCCTGGCGTTGCTGCTGGACCCATTCAGAATTCTACCTCACCATCCTTTTGATCACAGCCCTAGTGTGCTGTTGAGATCAAGGCCAAAAGCCATGTGCAAGTAATTATTTTTGAAACTGAATACATCTAAGTTCCATGGTGTAAAACCCACTGACATGCAATAGCCCCAGAGTCACTTCAGCAGCAGATGTTAGAGATGGAAAACACCATGTGAGTAGTTCAGCTCATTTTCCTGTTGTTGCAGGTATCTTTTTGCCAATCAGTAGATTTGGTAAGGCACTGCCCAAGCTAATTTTGAATATCTCAGTGAGGACTAGCAGAAGCCTTTGGGCTGCTGCTCTTCACTTTATCTGATATACCAGACTAGAGAAGTCTAAACTATCAATTCTGTCTTGTCATCTGTGTGTGTGTTACCAATTAATTTTGCCTTCTACAATCTTGCATTGGGTTTTGTCATTTTCTGTGCAAGTAACAGCCCTTTCTAGAGCTTTTTTGCACTCCACTAACAAATTACTGTTTTGGACAACAGCTCATCATTTTTGGCAGAAGAGGTTGCTTTTTTAGGTCTCACTCATCTTGGCCTTTCATCTTTAGTTTTGGCCTGCAGAAAAAATATTTTCCAGCAAAGTTAGTAATGCAAATTATTCAACTTGCATTAACACATACTTCATAATCTTTCTGCCTTTACAGCTTCTCCTGGTAATAGAAATAAATTACAGATGCTAGAGTATAGTGTTATTCTTTCTCTATCTGAGTTGGGGAAAAGTGATTCATTTTCTCTTTTTCTTAGCAAAAGAGGACAGTCTGTTCAGTGAAGTGAAACTTATTAGACCTAAAATTAACTAGAGGAAATACAATCCATAATTAAGCCAGGTTACTTAGTGCCACAGATGCAGTATGAATAGTATTCCAACTGTATTAGCATTACAGGAAAATGGAGACATCACTCAGTTTTTGGAATGCCAATTGCCACACAAACTTGGCACAGAATCAGTAAGGGCTATGGGACATTGAATCTGCACGTTAAGGCAGAAGAACCATACTTTTAAAAAAAGCTGATAAACTTCTGCAGTATAAATACAGTTGCAAGGGAAAAGCAGCATTTTAACTAGGCCAATAAGTGGGCTCTGATTAGAAATTAAGTGGTACTCCTACAGAACTCAGCTATTTCTCAGTAATTAGGACAATCATTAATGAAGTGGACTGTGGTGTAAAGCAAGCAATTCAAGGCTGTGTGCTTATTTATCTGATTCAACTGCATTAGCTAAATGTCAGTGTTTTAGCCAGCAGCCTATGCTGTGGCCATCAGAGTGGTGACAAGTCCTGCTTCCTCAGCTACAAACAAGGAACAGACTGGGGTGGTGGGGAGGAGACTGCTGAAGGCATAGAAAATGCTGTATTTAAACAGTTGTGTTTGCTTTTCTGTTAAAAAAAGAAAAAATCTTGAAGATCTGCTTTCTGCCAGAACACTGGCACTTTGCAAACGCTGCCAACACAAACCCCTGTGAGCGAGCCAGCTGACATCAGCTGACCAAGGACATGGGGGGACTTTGGACGTTTTATCCATTCCTCCTCAGACAGACAGCCTTTTGTCCTGGCCATCTGACCAAAACAAGCTCATGAGTAAAAGCAGAAGCTGCCTATGGAAGATGTGCTTATGTCAGTGCAATCAGAGATAGGCAGCACCAGAAGAGGAGGAACCAATAGGATGTGATCTTTCTGATGTTTCCATTGGAGATGGCCAGTTCAGTCTGGCCTGTACTGGTAACGAGGAGGAACGATCTCATGTCCTTGCCTAAATTAAATGAGCTGGACAATTTCTGTATAGCTCAAGCAGGTGATTGTTTGGACCACAAAAGTTGCTACTGAAACTGGCTCCTCAGGGGGAGAGTAAACATTGAGGACTGAGGCTGAGGTTGCAGCATCTTTGGAATGAGATCTGTGCACTCGGAGCAACCACGATTCATCTCAGACATAGGACATGAAGTTCTCAGAGTCAAGTTAGCCAGAGCTCACAATACAGATCTGAAGTCCCTTTTATGACTTTATACCTGCTGGAAGGGGGAAGGGAATGCATGGGAGGCAGGTAAGTCAGGTAACACCTGACTGAGCACAAAGCCTTTTGGCACAAAAATTAACAAGGGCAAATTTTTGCAACAAATCCCAACCATCAGGAAGATCAACACAACTGCATTGAGTGGCTCTGCTGTTTTCCATCTAGCCCTGGGAGACATCCAGGTGTCTTGCCTTATCAGGCCTTACCTTCTGGAAACTTTTCCATGCCAGATACTTGCAGAGCAAGCTGAGGCCATGGGGAGCAAAATCCAGGGAGCTGTACTGGCCCACAGCAGTCCTGGGTGTTTCTATTCTGTCTTTGTACACTGAGCAAGCTCTTCGTTCTCTCCTATGAAGGCTGAGAGAGATGGGGCCGTTCAGCCTAGAGAAGGGAAAGGCTCTGCACACACCTTAGAGCACCTTCCAGTACCTAAAGGGGGCTTACAAGGGAGCTGGAGAGCGATATTTTACAAGGGGATGTTGTGACAGGACAAGGGGAAATGGCTTCAAAGTGACAGAAGAGAGGTTTAGTTTAGATTCTAAGAGGAAATCCTTTATTGTGAGGATGGTGAGGCACTAGAATAGGTTGCCCAGAGAAGCTGTGGCTGCCCTATCCCTGGAAGTGTTCAAGACCAGGTTGAAGAGGGCTTTGAGCAGGGTTTGGTGAACTCCATACTCTCTGTCTAGACCTGTTTGACTCAGGACCAGTCCCTGCAGAGGAATAGAGACCCCACCACCAGCACAGGCCATGACAGCCAAGAAAGAAGCTGAAGATTCCTGTGAAATCCCACATTAAGGTGTGTAACCTGGGTTTGCTGGTGGGAATATTCAGTTTGGAGCACTGTTGGGTGGGTGCATTGATGAGGCAGTGTGAGATGGGCATACCCTCGTGCATAGCCTACAGTTTACTTCCAATTTTGAAGACTCTAAACATGGCTAGCCTTTTCTGCAGTGTTTTATTAGCTGTATAAAACTTGGTGTGCTTGAGGCTGAAAAAGAATGTGAAATGGAACTTATAGTTGAATTATTTTTTTAACTTGGCATATTTATACCTGCATCTTAACCACTCCTATTTTCACTTCTACACTCCTAGATTCAGAAGGCCCTGACTTTAGGGAAAAACAGACCAAAATCTACACAGAGTTGTGCTCCCATCTCTGTACAACAAACGTGTTGCACAAAGGTGGGCACTTCTTGGAGCACACAGAAATTGTTGCCTTTCACATCACTCAAGTGAGGGCTGTTTTAATATGGGCCTGGCTGTAATACAAAAGGGTTATGTCCATGGCAATAGAAATCTTCAAAAGTTTAATATTCAGAACCTCAACACTGCAAATACATTTCAAATATTCTTGTTTCCCAGGATAATAGCTACATAATTAGGGTAAGCCTTTTACACTTTCTCTTTGATCCCACTGGATTTATTTGCCAAAAATCATTGCACAGATGTGCCCAGCAAATATCTTACAGAAGTGCTTGTAACAAAAATAAAAGCTTAAATATAGAGATTCTGTCTCCACTAAGTACTGGCTTTTATTAAAACTGGGAGTTGCTCATACTTCACCCCTCACAGCCTCTTTGAATCCTCTGTTTGACATTTCAAAAGTGCCATGCAGGTTCTAATACACATTACACAGAAAGAGCTAATATAAAATTCCTGACTTTTTCTTGTTTGCACGACAAAGGGGGAATGGCAAATCCTCCAATTGGACCAGATAATCACTCTCCTGTGAAAAGCTTCCAATACACATCCTCTGTTTTCTTCTTAGCTGAGCTTCAAGTGTGTTTGGTCAATAATTTTATTTCGGGTGTGAAGCCCATAAATCACCTTCCAATACACATTGGACAGTGGAGAGTCCTGGTGGATTTGGCATCAGCCACAGGCGAAATCACATCCGGATACAGGAAAGCTGGGTGCTGCTGGAGCAATCAGACATTTTCATTTCATGTTGTCATGCTCCTTTGAAGAACACTCACTGCAGAGTAGTACCACTCTCTGGAGCAAAGACTAATTGGATGGATAAATAATTATGGGATCATGTTTTCTGACATAAGAGAGAGACCATTACAAATCCTGTTTTATCCAGGTGACCATATAAACCTAACAAATTCCCTGCTGGAACTGAGCTGGCCAGCACTTAGAGAGCCCATCTGCAGAAAGCTTTGTCAGCCATGTGAACATTGCTCAGGTGGTTTCTGAGACTCTGACACAGCTCACTGTGTGACCAGTTCTTTTGCCCTGGCCTCTGGGAATCAGTAATGTGCCATTTGGCTGGAGAGACAGTCCTGAGGGAAGAACTGGCTGTATGGAGCTTTGCTAAAGGACTGAGGGGTCACAAAGATCTCAGGAAAAAACCTTCCCTCTTATTCACAAGCACAGGAGTATTTGCCATGAGCTGAACTTGAAGCTGACAAATGAAGTGGATATTTTTTGCTGCTGTTTGTGTCTTGGGAATGGATATATTTTGAATTAATATACAAATGCATGTCTAAAATTCATCTCCCGAGAAAGATGCTACACAAAGTGCAGGATTAAAGAATGCACTGCCTTGGGCTATGCACAGGCTGTTACTTTGTAGTCTGTTCCATTTTCATCTTAAAACTCAATTTAGCTAAATAAGGCGCCCTTTTAACATCTGACAGAGGCTTTATCATGTCTGAGAAGACAAGTTTCTTAAAAGGTTGTAAAGACAAAGTGAGCAGTAACAGAAGTGTTGAGTGGGGCTGTTTCAGACGGCTTTATTGCCTTCCCCTGAGTACAAAACAGGCTGCCTCTCTCAGCTGACACTTGTTATAATGAGGGATGAGATACAACCGGGTGATTTTGTACAAGTTCATTACATCGCATCCTCCAGCCAGACTGTCCTCAGGGCACACCATTCAGCCTGGGCATTGGGTGAAACTGGACCAATTTTAAATCATTTACAGAGGTATATAAAATCCAAAGGACCTTTGATGCTGAAGACATTTGTATGGAGGCTCAGGTATGTGGCTGCTGGAGAGGATGAGAATCTGCCCCGAGTGCCATGCTCCTTCATGCTTTTATCAATCACATTTTATTTCTTCAATTCAATTCTCCTGGGATTGGTGCCAAAAATAGATTTCCACATCTTATGCCAGCAAAGGCCAGGGAAGAAAAGGGTGTAAGTTTCCAGTTTAAATGTTACAAGGTAAACACCCAGCCTCCTCACCCCGGCCTTCAGATCAGCTTCACTCTCCAGAGCCAGTGCTCTATTGTGGCTGTTAACAGCATTCAAAATACTGATATCCTTCATCCATGCTGGGGAATAGTGCAGTGGTTCCTCATGTTCACTGAGAAGTGATCTGCCTTTACATAAAGCCTTCTTCTAAGCATGAGTATTATGAAATCCACAGGAATCCATAAAGAGTGATGGGACGTTTTTCTAAAATGTCACACCCGTACATCTTCCACCTTGTGTGATTCAGAAGCAGCATAAAAGGCCATAAATCATTCAACTGCTGTGATTCACTGCCCTGATTCATCTACTTGATACAAATATTCAGAGATCAAAATGGAACCTAACCCTCCCCACCCCAAAGATTTAAATGATTTTTCAATGCTTGCCATAAAAATGGACTTCCAGCTGAAGCTAAAGCTTCTCCTGATTGATATTGGCTGTTTTAGGTAGCAAGTTCTCTGCAGTAAAGATTGATGCTGCCTTTAAGAATCATATGGTGTAGTACATAAAGCAATGTATTCTGCCGTTGTGCTTCCTCCCTAGCAAGGCTGAATAGGGGACACTGATTGCTCAGGGGGCTTCCAGGCAAATATTTACAGGGAATTAAAAAAAAAAAAAAGAAAATTTCTCCCCTATGAAGGAGTCTGGGAGCCCCCTAAACCTTCTTGTATTAACTTTGCAGTGGATGAAGGTGTTAAACTGGCATGTGTCTACCAACAGGGGAGTGATCCTTTTAAGTCCTTTGCTTCGTCCCCACTTGTGAAATTTGTTGTGCCAGTGGGACGAGGCTGGCTATAAAACCCCAGCACCAGGGACCTCCATCCAGCTCGGGCAGCCTGCCAGCACATCTCTGCCGAGAGCAGCCCCAGGGAGATCCCCTCCTTCATCTCTGCCGGGCAGGGAACTGCTTCGCTGACGGAGGAGGATGGACCTGAGTTGTGCCTGGATGCTCTGCGTGCTCTGCCTCGTCCTCACGGTCCAAGCGTTTACCCAGGAAGGGTTCAAGGAGGTGGTGCTGAAGCAGCTGGGGCTGTCCGAGGTCCCTAAACTTCATGAGAGAGACTTGGTGGATCTGGTTATCCCAGACCACGTCAAGAACAAGTACGTGTCCATGCTGAAGCGCCAGAGGGTGAAGCGCCGAGCTCTGCCGAGCCTGGCTGGCATCCTCAGGGGGATCCCGGGACACACAGGTAACGTTTCTGCTGCTGGGAGCATCCCAAGCACTCTGCTGCCGCCAGCGGAATCTGCCAGGGCTCTCCCGGCCGGCCGCAGGATGGGCAGAGGCAAACCCCCGAGGGGAAAGGGGAATGAGGGTCGGGATTGGCTCCAAAGCTCAGCTGGGCAGAGGAGGTGCATGCAACAGCATCGTAAAGACTAACAAGCACCCTTTGCACCTGGAGAGGGGGTCCTGCAGTCCTTCCAAAGACAGGATGCTGCTGGAGCTTGATAGAAACCTTGCTAGCCTGGGAACAGTCTGGGCAGGTGGGGGAAAAGAAACAGTGCAGGCCATGTAGGTTTTGGATGAAATCTACAGCAAGTCCTCTAATAGGAATCACACCTCTTGGAGAATGTTTCACTCTCTCTCATCTCTTTTTGTTTAGGTTTGTTTTTTACAGGAAAAATTACCAAGGAGGAAAATGGCCATACAGATACAACAGTGACTGTACAAGGGCAGTTAGAGCTTATTGTGCTTTCAAAGGACATACACAGCACCCTGGGCAGCAAATGAAAATACTTTTTCATTCCAAGTGGTGCAGTTTCCTGCTTTCATGCCCAGCACTGGCACAGAGGTGCACAACTTTTGAGGTCTGCTCAATTGGGGGTCATATTATATCAGAGATTTAGTTCTTCCAGGCTGCAGAGGCTCAGAGATAGGAGAATAATTAGGGCATTTGCAAGACATTGATTCAAGTACGCATTAGAAAAGGTGTGTTTAGTGGCTGTCTCTGTGACTGGGAGCATGGAAGGAGTGTGTTGTGATGATAATTGTACATGAAATGTGGTGGCTTTGCTCAGCAGGGTGGCAGTGACAGGCCATCTGTTTTGCCCCCAAATGCACAGGTATGACTGGAGAAGTCCTCTACTCTGACACAACCACACGCCAGAAGCTGATGTTTGACATGGAGGGCAGAATACCTAAAAACAGCGAAGTCACAATGGCTGAACTGAAACTCTTCAAGAAGCCTCTGGACAGAACAAACCTGCCTGCCAAGCAGTCTCACAGGCCCGTCTCCAACGCCAGAGTCAGCGTGTACTTGGTGCAGAGGCAGCATGATGGTACCAACAGGACCTCCCTGATAGATTCCAGGTAAGAAATGGGCCTCTGCTGGAGTTACAGAGTTTGGGTCCTCTGGGATGCATTTGGGTATCATGTGGCTGTGATGGAGTTTACATCTGTACAACCAAGTTATATGGCCTCTAAACCCAGAATGAGCTTGTAAGAGCAGATATTATGCTGAGATGGCAATATATGATGATTCTTTGAAATAATCTATGAAATGATGCCATGTACTGCTACGTCTTCCACTCTAAAATTCCCCACCTGGTTCAATTCTCTGTCACCAACTCAAGTGGGTTACTGGCTGCTGGTATTCTTTCCCCCGGCCATTTCATCAGCTGGTTTAAACAAGTAAATTATGTAAAAAGCATCTGATCCTGTAATGGTGAGCTCTGTGGAAGTTTTGCAACCCTTGAAGGCGGAACTAGACTAGACTAGAAACTTATGGCCCTCATGCAGCTCAGACAGGAGCAGGTGGGAGCCTGGTGGTTACCAGGCTGTCGTCACCAATACTGAGGCTGCACATGATCCTGCACCACCTGATTTTTGTAGGAGCACATGGAGAGGGTTTTTTCTAGCCCTTCAGTGTCTGCTAGATCTGCATGCTTCTTTTTGAGGTGGCAATTAACTGCTGTGGGTGCTCGCCCAGAGCAAAAATGATCATGTAATCGAGGCATGTGACAATCTACAGGAAGTAAATTATTCTGCTGCAATAACAGCGCTGCGAGCCCGGGATTTATCTGATGGGCTTTTCTAAAGCCAAGCCCTTGTCATACAGGCTGGTTCCTATTCGTGAGTCGGGCTGGAAGAGCTTTGATGTGACCCAGGCCGTGCACTACTGGCTGCGAAACAAGAGGCAGGAGCCGATGTTCCTGGAGGTGTGGATTGAAGGGGAAAGGGTGGGCAGCTATGCCTCGGAAATGGCCAAAGCCGTGCGATTCACCTCGCAGGACCCCAAGGACAAAGCCCTAGGCAAGCCTGAGCTGGTGCTTTACACCCTCAACTTGGATGACTATGGGTATGTATGAAACCTAAATGTGTACTGTCTCTGGTGTAATTTTGTCCCTGAATTATTGGGGTGGGGGGGCAAACCCAGGATGGGCAAATCCAGGGTAGGCAGCTCTTACCCTCACAAGCGTTTACCAGCTGTGAATGGAGTAGTTAGAAAGCTACTGCTGAATCTCACCTTTCCTCTTCCTATATCTGTTGTCTGAATACTCAAACAAACCCTGAGCACGGCCCAGGTTTCATGTCTCAGAGCCCACCTGTGCTATTAGCAGCAGGGATGATTTCTCCCACTTCCCAGTTTCCAGTTGCAGCATCCATTCCTGTTTCTCCCTTGGTGTCCAGGAGCCCTGGGGACTGCAGGGAGGAGGCGGTGATAGGGAAATCCACCTGCTGCCGGCAGAAACACTACATCAGCTTCCGCGAGCTGCCGTGGGCGCAGCACTGGATCCTGGAGCCGGCGGGGTTCCAGGCGTACCGCTGCTCCGGGAGCTGCCTGCAGCCGCCCCGCGCCCTGCGCCGCCTCGGCTCCGGGCCGCGCTCCTGCGCCGTGGCCGGCAGCTCCGCGCTGCCCGTCATCTACCTCGTCAAGAGGGGCAACCGCACCGAGATTGAGGCGGCCGAGTTCCCCAACATGATCGTGGAGAGGTGCAGCTGCGTCACGGACGGCGTGGCGCTGGTGTGACTAGTGCGTGGCCTGAGGTGTCATCCTGCCAAGAGCCACCCCAGCCCCGGGGCCAGCGATGAAGGTGCTGGGGGGTTCCTGCCTGCAAGGGTCAGCAGCACTGGGGGCCTGCTGCCCTGCGGAGAGAGTGCACTTAGAGGCACTGTCCGTGTAGATGGGCTCAGAGGAGCGTGCATTACACATATGTGAGGGGTGCCTAAGGAGCCTAGTGCTTCTCGGGGCCCCCTTGATGCCAGCTAAATTTCACTGAATTTATTTCAGTCCCCACTCTGGAGTATTGCAAACAGCTCCAGGCAAAGGAAAAGTGCCCATCACCAGGTGAAGAACAAATGCATGGGCTCAAGCTTTTCATTCTTAGGCTGCTGGGTTTGGTCCTTGTCTGCCCAAGCTGTGTTTATGGTGAGCTGGAGAGCAGAAGCACTTATATGTATATAATCTGTACACACACACATGCACACATGTACAGAGTGTATGAATAAATGTGTGTAATGTCTACATACTGGATATCTACATATTGATTACATACGTATATATACACGCACATAAAATACTGCCTTGAGCTCAAAGGAGCATATTTATGTGCATATGTATTGCATGTACATCTACATGTACATAAAATATTATCTGAAACTCAAAGGCTCATACTTTTGGCCCCTGCACCACGGGCTTAACACAGTTTTAGGCAGAATTTAGAGTCCTGGAATCAACAGGAACATTAGGACTTAGGTTTGCTTGCATGAGTAACTGTTTTTCTGATTCTGTATTACAGTTATTTCAATTTAGGGATATTTTTCAAGTTGTGTGTGCTTTCAAAATCAAGGGAAAAATAAAATACAAGTATTGAAGTAGTCACGTGTTTGTTTATATTTATTCTTAGGTCTAGAAGTGGAGGGGAAAAGGTCTGTCATGCTTCTGTGAGTATCCAGTGCCCAGCTCCTATAAACATGCACACAGTAACAGCTCTTCTCAGCTACCTGTGTCATCCCTCCCTCTCCCAGGGACTGGGCTGAATCAGCAGGCAGAGCAGAGCCTACACTGCCAGCGCTTTATCCTGAGCTGCTGCGGAGTTTAAGCCAACACGTCCTTAAAGAGGAAACATAGACTCTTATCTGCCAGCAGGAGGTGGTGCTCTCCTCCTGAGCCGCAGCCGTGGAGCTGTAGTGCAGGAAGGGGTGAGCTGCTTCCCATCCCCTTCCTGCCCAGGTGAAGCATTTTAAACCTGACCCTTCCTGTTGGACATCTGACCAACACATACCTGGAGAAACGCTATGATAATGTGGTTTAATCCCTGTATAAACTGCTCTGAGCTGCTGGCCAGGGTGTAACCCATGCTAATAATTTCCACCTTCATGTCAGACTCCTCTCTTCTGTTCATAACCACTGAGACGGCAGTGGCTCTGGGGATGAAGCATTTGCTGCTGACCTTCTCTGTTGGACGGTGGGATGTGGTCCCTGAGGCTCTGGTTGAACCTGCTGCTGGTGCAAGGACTCTGAAATGTGTTTTTCTGGCTAGATAGAGTGACCGTGGACCAGGGGAAAAGAGGGACCTGTTTGACTCCACAGTGGCTTTGTGTCATCCATCAGGAAGATGTGAGTGCTCCTGCTGCTCTGCAGGACCCCAGGTCTGAGGCCACCCAGGCATCTCTGCCATCACCTCATGGATAGGCTGGCACCTCTCACTTGTATAAACACCGGTGGCAAAAGAGTTTTAACGGGAGGAAAAAAGGCAAAAGCACAGACTCACCATTCACCAGCGCTGGGCTACAGCACCGTGGGTCGCTGGAGTCAGAATTGGATGAGCCGGAATGATCTCTGGCCGTTCCCTTCTCATGACTATGTAGTACCTATCTGAATGGCGTTGGCATTCGGCCCCAGGTCCTCTCCACCCAGCTCCGGGCAGGGCATAGCCTGAAGGCCAGGAGCTCAGCTATCACCACGAAGAACAAAGCCGAAGATCTAGCCACACACTGAGCCTGGGGAAGAAAGTGTTTGAGCTGGTTGCTCAACGAGCATTAACCCTGGCTTCCCTCCAGCCTCCAGCACTTGGACTTCAGACATCATTCATCCTCCATCCCAGGGGAAATTCCATGCGGTGCAATTTGGGGCAGGCTGTTGAGGGAAATGGGGAGCCGAGCATCACAGGAGCAGCGGGGTGGACGAGGTTCCTCCCCTCCACCAGGATCCTGTGCTGTGTCCGGAGACCCTTGATTTGCGTCTGGCTGCCTTTGCTCGGGTGTCCTGGGGACAGGAGGCGCACAGAAGCGAGCGGTGGGTCTGTGTGCATGTGTGTGACACCTGGAGGGCAGGGAGGGGGAGGCGGTGGCCAAGGAGACCTGGTGTTACTGAGGGGAGAACTGTGGGTATTGCAGGGTGCAAATCTGTGAGCGGTAACGCCCTGCCTGCCCTGCTGCCTGCATGGACACTTGGATTTATTGCTAGGGCAGCTGCACAGGTGTCACAGCATCTCTGCTGGGGCTGGTTTTGAGCTTATATTTGGATTGAAGCTCCCCACTTTTGGGGAGACAGGACACTACTCCTCTAAACTCCAGGTGGCTTTGCAATGAAAATGTTGCAGACTTGGAAGCTGGGCTGATGTGGAGAAGGCTCCAGAGACTTCTACACTGCAAATTCCTGGGCAGAAGGCTGTGGATGAAATACTGCCACACCCAGGGTTTTTTCAGACATCAGCCCGTGCTACAGGTAATTATCTCCCAGCCTGTCATCTACAATCCAGGCTGCATTTGCTGTGACACCTTCTGTGTGCCACTCACATGGGTACAACTTGTAATGCACACAAAGGCTGCCAAGCTGTCATGTTCTCCTTTCCGTCTGAGCAGCACCACAGTCTCTGAGGGAAGGCAGAGCATCTCACATACCTGGCAGCAGCGTGCTTCAGCATTGTCATTGATGCTGTGCTGTAATAAAATAAAAAGGAAGAGCAGTGCAGGGGCGTAATGAACCACGTATAGCCAGAACCTATTTTAAAAGATGGAAAGGTGTTTTACGGCAAAACCAGCGTTAAACCATCAGGCATCCTCCTGCACTGCTGAAAGCACAGAGCACCCAGGTGTTGCTCAAGGAGCAGGAGGTGTGTGCTCTTCACGTGGAGGACTTCAAGAGCCCTGTTAGTCCCACACTCCAGGTTAGGTTCTTGTGTGAGTGTTCGCGTGGCAGCGCCTGAGCTAAATCTTATCAGAAGCATGAGCTTATCGTGAGTGCGAGCTCTGGCTGGCCCTCATGGCAGTGCTCACAGGGTGACCTTTAAGGGCCTGTAGTGGTTAATGGAGCTGGACATGGGGTCTGGAGCGGGTCCTATCAGTCTCAGGAAAGCTTTCCTTAAAAGAGAGGCTTGGGCATGCCAGCAGCACTTTCTCTCTCCATTATCTCTACCCATTATCTCCATTCTAGGAGAGAGAACAAAAGTTTCAAGCCACATTAAATGCTGCTGCTGGCTGGACTACATTGCCCTGTGTGATCTTTCCATGACTGCATTTAAACCAAGGCTGCTTTCCCATTTTCTTTCAAAATCTGTGAGAAGTTGCAGCTTGTCTCAGCTGGTGAGGCCTTATTTCCTCTCCCTCTCTTGTTTTTTCCCTTTTGCACTTCACAGACTCCTACCAAGGGTGTCTGACACTTTGCCTTTCAGGGCAGCCTTCTAATTGCCTGTCTAAGCGGAAAGTCGGATGCCCAATCCACATCCCAGCCAAGGTGATAATCGGGGAGCTCCTCTGGCTTTGGCTGGCAACAGCTGGAGTCCAGGAAAGGGGAACCCAGGGCAAACGGGGGTGGGGGGGTGATGGGAGTGGCAGGGAGTATGACAGAGATCCTGCAGGACTTTGCTGTTTTTAGAGGACCGGGGCTCCTCTGTCCACTCATGGAGCAGGTGTAGGAGAGCAGCGTGAACAACATCAGCACATTTCAGAATAAAACAGAATAAAAAGCTCATCATGACTGCTGACTCTGGCCTGTACTCTGGAGATGCTCGGGCACTCCAGAGCTGCTGAGGTGCCTTGGTTTCCTGTGGTAAAACCAGGAGGTGCAGAATGGCCAAGAAAGAGTTTTTAACCATGGCAGGAGATAATAGATTATCTGGGGATGCTGGGCACTGGAAAGTCGTGTAAACAATCCACAGCTCTCAGTATTCTTTTTTTGATAATTGTTAAATCAGGGTGGGTTTTTGTTTGTTTGTTTGGGGTCTTTTTCCAAGCTATTTATTAACTTTGTTTTAAAGCTTATCCTAAAGTTTATTTATGGGTTTTCTGTTTACACTTTTCCTTCTGATTTTAGTTATGAAAATTCTGTCTCTTTGGAAGACTGGGATGCCTGTATCCCCCTTGAAGGTCTGTTTTCTGTCTGCTGAAAATGAATGCAATTAGTTCACAATCATTGCTTCCCAGGTGACTGCCAACTTCCAGCCCAGTGGTCCGTAGCCCTGTCATCCTTGGGAGCTTCCAGGTAGTTACTGGATGCTGGGTACAGCATCACACTGGCCATCTATAACCACCAGACCTCAGAGAATTGTTTAGGTTGGAAAAAACCTCCAGGATTATCGAGTCCAATCATTAACCCAGCACTGCCAAGCCCACCACTAAACCATGGCCCACAGGTATCTCCAGGGATGATGATTCCATCACCTCTCTGGGCAGCCTGTTCGTGTTTTCACTGAGCTGTGTAATATTCCTAGCAGATGTTTCACAAGCTGGCTGGCTCCTTATAAACACTCCTCTTCTTTCCACACAGCCCCAACAGGTCTTTCAAGAGCTCCTTGCTCTTGAGGCACCCAGAGGCACCCAGTGAAGGCAGCAGGGAGAAGCAGGACAGGCAGCTCGTGCATTCAGGCCACCGGGACACTTTCCAAGCATGCCCAGCTGCTGGCTCTAAACCCAGACAAAGTACCCTGGAGTAGCCCAGCCTCCAGCAGAGCTGGAAAGCAGTGGTGCCTGTCCAGCCCCTCCTCTACAGCTGGGTGAGGTCAGAGCTGTCACCTCCCTCCCTTCAGGTGTCATTAGGCATGTTAATCTGCAAAGCCTCCCTAACTGCTCCGCTATAACCAAAGCCAGGCCAACTGAGGTGGCGGTGCTAACAGGGGTGCAGGTATTACCATTTCCAGTTAAATGTCTTGGAGAATGCTTTAGGATTTAAAAAAAAGCACCTTCCCGAGAACAGGCATGGCTACAAACCAACCTTCTCCAGAAAGCAAAATGTTGCATAAGAATGATTTGCTGGGGGGTCGGAGGGATTGATTGTGACTGTTTCAGGAACAGGCAGAACGGTGTAAAGGTGACCCGATGTCCCTGCTCCTCAGCAGCACCCGCGGCACTCGGGTCAGGTGGCCGGTGCCGAGCGGCGAGGCTTTGTCAGCGCTGCTGGCAGCGGACACATCCTCCGCGTCAGTCCAGTGCCACCTACAGCAGCGACAGCAGAAGCGGCAGCACTCGGTGAGCCAGTGCAAGCAATTCCAGCACGCTCCAGCAAAAGCGGGGTTCACATGAGTGGCTTTTGAGGAACTTGTTCATTAGGACCGTGCAGGTAGGACAATAGAATGGATGGAGCCTTTTGGTTGAAGGCTGGCAGCTGGTGTTGTGCCTGCTGGTGGTGATATTTCTAAACCTCCACCAGTTCTTTCCCTCTGAGACCTGTCCTGTTCCCTGCTGCTTTGTGTATTAGATGTACTTATCTTTCTTTCCAGTGAAGAGATGGTTCAGTATGAAGTGAGGAAAAGCCCTCCCTCAGGCTTGCACCAGTGTTTTCACTCATTACTTTTTTCAGTCAGTAACTCTGAAATGCCAGTGAAACACGAGGCAGTGCTTACGTGTTTGAAATAAATGCATTTAAAATGACACTTCAGAAGTGTGACTTCTCTAAGTCGAACCACTTGCTTTTTGGGGAAGCGATTCCATGGGAGAATGAACCTTTTCTCTGGGAAGATATTCACAGTTTTGGTGCATTTACAACCAGAAACATCTTTGAAATCTAAAGCTACATAAATACTCAGGGAAAGAGAGACACAGGCTACAAACTGCATTATCCTCTGGCCCTGGACTAGAAAGATCATCTCTGTTCTGACACCATTCTCTCCTACAGAAATAGCCCATATAACACTAGAACTAGTTCAGTTTATATATATTTATTTTCAACTGTTGACTTTTCTGTTCTTGTCTAAATTCTTAAAAAGCTTCAAGCACTTCACCTACTTGTTTCTCTTCTATTGAAGGATCAGTCCAAGTCCTGTTGTTATCCAGCTGTTTCCAAAAGGATACCCTTTGAGCACGTGAAAGTCCAGAACTGCCAGTGAGCACCCCTCTGGCTCTCCAGACACAATAATGCTCTAGGCTAATCCTGAATGTGGGAAGATCCTAGAGCAAGTGCTTGTTCCTTTTTAACTCAGCAGGAGCTAACCAATTCCCAAATAAACTTGCTGAAGTGTGGAGCTGCTTCAAGGTACAGCTGTTGCCCTCTAAGATAGATGTAGGCATTTCTTGTAATTCTGGAGTACTGAAGATGCAGTTGGTCAATAGTGTCTGGTGCTACTGGTGGTTTAAAATATTCCAGTCCTTCCTCACCATCCAGTGTTTTTATGTAATCCTGCTTCTGGCACAAATTTGTTAGAGCCACATCAGGAAACTGATTTGGTTTAACAGGGAACCCACAACACTAAAGGCAAGTAGGTGACACACAGGGTAGGCTTGGAGGTGGCTGCATCAGTGCAACTGAAGCAAGAGAGCAACTGCAGTGAGGGGAAATAACTTGGGTAGGAGCTGCTGCCAAAACACACCATTAACATGGTCAATGTTGTCCCACACTCCCCTTTCCATACTACAGAGGAGCTTGAGTGTGCTCAAAGAGCAGAAGGCTCTCTTGTCCCACACACGGTCCCTGCCTTTTAGAGAGCTGGTGACATCAAAGGTTTGCCACCCAGGCAGGGACTGCCAGCATCTAACATTCCCACCCAATGGATTTATACCAGCAAAACTTCAACATGCTAAGGTGACCTCCCAAGCACCCTGCATCCCAGTTTCCTAATGAAACATTCAGTAAACACACCCATTTCCTTTCCACACAGAGTCCACTTGTCCTGTCACAACCTCCATGAGATGTGATTTGCAGAGCCTCAGAGTTTCTCTTCTCCCTCCAATATACTGTGGAACAGATCCTCAAGCACTGTGACTATGATGACATCCTTCCCACCTGTCCATCCTTTCCATAACTCCTTGGGATGCTAACGAAGCTCATGGATGTGAGTTCAGAAGCTGGGGATACTCAGTTGAAAGGATACCAAGAGGTTTTATTTAATGACATCAAATACACATGCAAAAAAGGTAAATATTCCCAAATCTAACCAGAGGTTTTCCCTTTAGGGGGCTTTGCAAATAGGGATGGCTTGATCTGGTCTCTAGACAGACCTCTCACTGAAAAAAGCCTTGCTGCTCTTTCCTTCAAAGTGCCTCCACATTTCAGTCCCAAAGACATCAATCCCATCTTCAGCTTCTCTAAACCCAGGGCTTCCAGTTCAGCAGCAGAGTTGAATGCCAGCAGGTCTATTGGTTCTACCTCCTGAAAAGAGAAAAACATTTGAGAAAAACATTCAAGAAAAACAGGAGCTCAAAAAGCATTTGGACAACGCTTTCAGGCACATGGTGTGATTCTTGGGGCTGATCTGTGCAGGACCAGGAGCTGGACTTTGACTCTTGTGGGTCCCTTAGACCTCAGAAGAGTCTGTGATTATCCCCAGGAAAGTTCAATACTCCCAGGAAAACTGAATGAAAAACAACAGTTTACCATCTTGCCAGCAGTTCAGTAGGTTAACCTTGGCTTCCAGAGGCACAGCAAAGCTGACAGCCCCTTTTTAGCCTGATGCAGAATATAACTAATATACCTCCAGCAGGAGCAGGAAGGAGGATGAAAAGTTACTTCTAATGCAGTTACACTGTAATTAAAGAAATCGATTAAAAAGCATCTCTTTTCAGTAAGATTAACCCAAAAAAACCAAGTTGTGAAGTTCACATCTCATCCTGCCACTAAACGAAAATGTGGATTAAAATTTCATCTTCAAAGGGAATTGATATATTTGCAAATTGACTGAAGATAAAAAGAACCCCTACAGACAGTCTAGTCCAGTCCCAGGGCCTTGTCTACAAAAAAACATGGAATAGATAGGATAATTCAAATGCTAGAGTTTACTAACACGCTATAAAGAACGTGTCCTATAAAGGACACCAAAATCTAAGCCCATTTTGCTCAATATTTAAATGCACATACTGGTCTTATAGTCTGTATCTAAGAGACTTCACAGCAAGTAATAACAGCAGTGGGAATGAGAGAACTCCCCTTATGCACTCAGCAAAAACAATTCTTGCCAGCAGAATCGGAACCTTTGTCCTGCTAAGCATACAAAAACCCAACTGGTTGCCTCATTATTCTCACCCTACTTCTAAAAAAAAAATATTCACCAAGGACCACTATAAAAATATTTCCACCTGCAATAACAATCTGCCACAGCATTGGTGGAGTTTCCTGTTCTAGGAATAGAAAGTCTCACAAATACTGAGCAAAAGGTAAACAGTGAAGAATGGTAAACATCCTGTTTAAAACTTGCCAGCTGTAACAGTACAGTAAATGTCAAATTCTAATTGATCAGATTTCATCCTTGGTCTTTTCCACATTGAACTGTAATAAACTTTCACACATCAGAGTTCAGTTGTTGCCAGTGGCAGACTTTCCACCCAAGGTGAAAAAGGCAGAAAATCCCAGTAACTCCCTAGCCTGAAAAAAAAGAGCTACGCTTTGTTTTATTGCTAGAGTAAGCCCAGATTCATTACCCCCACAAATCTTTAATAGTAATACTATGCAAGGACTCATAAAGCAGAAGTACTGGCACCTTTTGCTGCCAAGTATCAGTTGGGCTTTCATCAATCCAGTGGGAAAAGCTACACTGCTGGAGCTTGTTTGCTTCTTCAGCTCTAAAAGCAGCTGAAGACACACCACATTTTGTACTGCTTCATACTTACTGTGCTCTGTGCCTGGTTTGTCTCCTGTGCCTTAGCAGGAACATTTTCTTGCTCTTCTTTCTGAGCTTGAGTCACTTCCTTCTTTCCTTGGGCCTCTGTAATTTTGCTACTTTCTTCAGACAGAATTTCAGCCTGCCCACTTGTGCCCACCTCTCCTTGCAGATCTCTTCCAGGACCTTCTGGCTGCTCCAGTGGTTTCTCACTTGCACTGGTAGATGGACTGTCCTCTGCTGAAGCCACAGAGCTGCTTGAACACTCATCTGAATTTCCAACACTTTCATTAACACTGCTGCCTGATGGACAACTTCTGTCAGATGCACAAGGCGAGTCACGCTTACTGTCATCCTCACAGCCTGAGCCTGTGGCCTCATCCAGTCCCGGCCTGGCACAGGGAATATGTAACAAATTAACATGCATGTACCTTAACTTTTTTCTTTTAAATAATTTTTTTTTAATTGCCACATTTCTCTTTCCAAAACCCACTTCAGAGAGATATAAGGAGCTACTCTAACAGCTATTTAGGTTAGCTTAGTTAATGGAAGAGCTGTCAGTATTGAAAAGCAGCTACAAATGCCCAAAACAGGTATTACAGCATTCCCAATACAGAAATGCTTGGAATCTTCGACTTCTCTTCCACGGTACATTAGCTGAAAGATGCCAGGGGAGAAAAAGAATCTTTTTAGGTTAATTGTAAATATAATTAATTTATGAAGAAAAGGACAAGAGGAAGTAGTAGAACATAATCATTTAGAAGGGGTGGGGGAATAGTGTCTATTTTTGCAAATTAAGTTGGTCCGCTCCATCTGGGACAGAATTATAGGAATGCAGAAATTTTTACTTTCAGTTCTTTGATTTAATCGGTTCAGTTTTCTTACTTGCATTTCAGTCTGCATCTCAGACTAGACTCTGCTTACTTATCTGTATCTAACTTTTCATCCTTTTTAAGCCTTAAGACTGGAGTATAAAAACAAGGTACAACTCTTACCAAGGACATTTTCTTTTTTCAGATTTTGTTTCGCTCTTTCCAGGCTCACCCGGACGCTTCCGACTCTTGCCACTTTCTGAGGACACTGCTTTGCTGGCAATAACCTGCAAGCCTTCAAAACAAATTTAAAAGTGAACTTCATCGACACGATTCATGTACGTTGTAAATTCTACTTATCTTTTAACTTCAGATGCAATTTAAAACACTAATGGAAAGAATCACTATTGGTGATATAGACTCAAAGCTTGAATATAAACTGTGTAGCAGCAAAAGCTTTCCTACATGGATTTATTAAGACACAGAGTCAATTAAAATTGGATTCCTGAACTGAATTATCAGGTTCTTCATCCCATTCAGCCTCAAGTTTCACTACCTAGCTGACAGCAAGAGAACAATACAGGGATAAATAAAGTAACTACAAAGATCAGGAAGTGAAACAAGGTATTCTGCAGTTGGATCCCTTGTCTAGTTTTTATGTACAACCCCTTTATAGTTTCACTGTGTATTCTTACAGCTCAACTAGCAACACCACCTTCACAGAATCTGGCTCTTACTACGAGGTGACCTAGCAAAGCAAGCTGAAGCGTCACCTGTATCGTGCCACACTGTTCAGTGGAATTTAACACACAACACAGACAAAGAGGAAAAATTAAATCAAGCCAATTTCACTGAAATGTAAGATTTCATTCAGCTGAAGGAAACCAACTGTTTTTTTAGCTTTCCTACTGGAGCGAGGCTAGAGAGGCCGTCAGTGCGGAGGCCGTACCGATGCGCAGGGACTCCTCCTGGCGCTCGGCCATCTCGCGGTACTGCCGCTCGTACTCGGGGTCGGTGAACGCGTGCCGCGGCTCCGCCAGCTTCCGCTGCAGCCTCTCCAGGCGCCGCTGCTCCTTCTCCGCCTCCCGCTCCGCCTGCTTCTTCACCCACTCGGCCATCCTGCACACCACACAAGCACCAGAATCAGCCTTCACAGCCTCCCGTGTGACAGCAGCCCGTTGCTCTGCAGTTACAGAACGCTTCTGCCACCTGCTAGGATGGGGGACAAGGGGAAAAGACAACAGCACCCAGCGGACTTACTGAGCAAACAGACAGACATTCTGCCACAGAGAAGAGAGTAGGGCTCATTTTGAAAGCCAGAAACAGCACTTAAGTTCACACATCCCCAAGACTGCGGTCTTGCAGCTTCAGAGAGAACTGTGAGAATTCCACACGGGGAATCCAAGAGGTGGAGAACAGTCTCTCAGACTCAGGCTACAGTAAAATCACATCAATTTTTGCAATAATAGAATTACAGTCAGGAAAGCCCTCTTGGCTTCCAGTCCATCTGCACTTAAGATTTCACTTTTGCTCTTTTTAGTATTCAGAACACCATTTCATTGTTGCAACAGGCTGTCACTTGACCTCTTTTGTTAACAGTGAGCTACAGGATCAGGTTGCTTTATAATTTCAGCTTCTGAGAAAATGCCTTACGCTTTCTCGTGATTGACATCCCGCAGTCTCCTTCCACTGAGATCTCGACAAGCCTCTCTGTTGGTTGTCTTCTCAATCTGAGCCCCAAGGGCTCGCAGCATCGACCCAAACCCTTCCAGAGGAAAAAAGTAATCAGGAATTAGCTAAACAGAAACATCTTGCCAATATAAGCAGTCCAGCTTAGGTTGAATTCTTTAGCTCTTTGGCTACTGAGATATGGGCATTTGTATGGTTTTTTTTTAATAAGAGAAGATAAAGTCAATTACGTCACATAACACACTCAAATCACAGACTATTTGTACCTGAAATACTTGTCCTAAGTGACCACTGAATGAAACTTGGCAGCCTAAGATGACAGGTCCTTTTCAACACAATTTCCATTCTGAAGTCACTTTGGTGCATGTCACAGACTTCTACTAACAGAGATAAGCTGAAAAGGGATGTGAGGAAGATCTGGACTTCAGCTTCCCTGGTCAACCCTCAGCTTTGCACAAACACTTTGGTGTTAGCTCAGAGACTTTGTATCAGTCATACACACAACAAGAGATCTGCCAATATCTGACAACACCTGCTATCAGTATAGACTGTGGCACAGCAGCAGTTTTTAAACCTAAGAATCTAATCACTAACAAGCAGAATAAACAACAAACCTCCTTTTCCACCACCAAGTCTTGGCTCCAGGCTATAAACGACCCCGCTCTGCAACTCATCTTCATCGCTGGCCAGTCGCCCATTACACTTCACATACAAGCTTTCTTCTGGGATGTTCTAAAAATGCAGCAAAATTGAGTCAGATCATTGAGCTAGAGAAAATGAAACATTCTGACAAAGAAAATCATTAAGCAGCCACGTTTTCTTCCTTCGAGAGAGGAGCAAAAAAATCAGACAATCTGAAAAGCACCAACATTCTCTAATGGTGCTTGTTTTAATTCCTGGTTACCAAAGGATTGAATACAGTCTAAATCAGCTTGTAAACATGAACGGGGAAAAGCTGTACTATGGGAAAAATTCAGAAACAACCTGGGATGACCTGACCATAACCTTCATTCCCTATCCTCCAGCACCACTGGCGGGAAGGAGATAGAGCCCGGGAAAGAGAGAGGGGAAGAAGGAAGGTGTTTTTACAATTTCTTTTACCTCTTATAATCCTACCCTGATTCTGACTGGTAATAAATTAAGTTCATTTCCCCAAGTCAAGTCTGTTTTGCCCATGATGGTGACTGCTGAGAGATCTCCCCATCCTTATCTCGACCTTTGACCTCTTTTGTTACATTTTCTCTCCCCTGTCCAGTTGAGAAGGGAGGGAGCGGCTTTGGGGTGCGCCTGGAGTCCTGCCAGGGTCAACCCACCACAATGTGTATGTGTATATATATAAGCACACATATATATATAACGTAGATAAGAGGCTACAGGGCTCTCTTACAGCAAACCCTCCTGCTCAGCTAAGCGACAGCAGCGAAAGCAAGGTGCGCACACTTGGGCATCGCGACCGCCCGTCCGTGGGTGCCGGAGCGGCCTCACGGCGGGCAGAGGCCGCGGGCGGCCTGCGCAGCACCGCCGACACCGGAAGCGCCGCGCCTCCCGAGGCCGCCG